>SJYW01001280.1:0-19165 GCA_006410735.1 Raphicerus campestris
ATTGAGAGACATTGTAATCACAAAGAGAATATATACATGAATATACACAAAAGGAAAAAAAAGGACAGAATCAAATGTTCCACTGTTAAAAAAAAAAGCAACAACTAAACACAAAGGAAGACAATAAGGAAGAAAATGATAGACAAAAACTCTATAGGGGGGGTGGTCCTAAGATGGTGGAGGAAAAGAACAAAGAGATCACTTCCTCCTCCACAAATTCATCAAAAGATAATTTGAACGTTGAGCAAGTTTCACAGAACAACTTCTGAATGCTGGCAGTGGACACTAGGTCCCCAGAAAGGCAGCCCATTCCCTTTGAAAGGAGGTAGGACAAAATATAAAAGATAGAAAGAGAAATAAAAGAGTTAAGGATGGAGACCCATCCCAGGAAGGGAGCTGTGAAGGAGGAGGAGTTTCAAAACACCAGGAAACCCTCTCACCAGCAGGTCTGTGGGTAGTTTTGGAATCTCAGAGGGCAACATAAGCAGGAGGAAAACACACAAACAAACAAACAAATTACACACCTAACTGTAACTCCCAGTGGAGAAGTAGCCCAAACACTCATGTTCACCAGCAGCCAGTGGGGGGCTGAACAGGGAGGCACGGGCTGCATGCTTAGGGTAAGGACCAGGCCTGAATGCCCTAAGGATAATCTAAAGGAGCTAATGTAAGATAGCAACCCAAATAGTGGGATAGCCAGAGAGAGAAAAGAGAGAGAGAGAGAGAAACTTTCCCTCAAAAAGCTCTAAGACACTGCCAGACCTGCTCACAGAACAAAGGACTGAGCGAATACCAGAGGAGAATTGGCTGGCTGTGGACCGGCACTTTGTCCTGCTGGAGGCAGAGAGGCAGGTGGGTGACAGCCAGAGCCAGAGGGTGAGGGGCAATCTCTGCCCCAGAGAGAGCATCCTCCACCAAACTGTAAGAATGGTCCCATTTGCATACCAAGTCTTTCAGGGATCCTGGACTGTTAACATCCATGAGGGTCACAGTCAGAGGTCAGCTCCCCAGAGGAGACACATGCTGTGCACCCAGGAAACTGAGGGGCCAGGACTAGGGAGGCGATAAGACACACCACTCACCTGGGAGAGTGTGCTTGCCAAGCACCTGGTTGCCTGAGCTGCTTGGACATGGGAAGGGAACAAAACGCAGACCCAACCAAGTCTGTGCCTTTGTGGACTACCTGAGAACTGGAACTTTAGTGGCTTAGACCTGAGAAGTGCCCAAAACCCAGGGCCTGCTTTAGACAGTTCCCCTGTAGAGCAGCCTGGAGTCTGAGCAGTGTAGACTGGGAAAGCATACATGCGTGAGCAGGGGCAAACCTAGTGTGGCCCAGCCACTGCAAGCACTCCCCACACACGCCAGTGATATTTGTTTGCCATGTTCCTCCCTCCCCACAGAACGACTGAATATGTGAAACTAAATAAGTGATCACCTTCACCCCTTTGTATGAGGCAGAAATTAGACACTGAAAAGACTCAAACAGAGGAATCCAAAATAAACAAAGAAGAAGAAACCACTTTGGAAGTGACAGGTGCAACAGATTAAAACCCCTGAGTTAGACTGATTACATTAGAAAAGGCCTATAGACCTTGAGAAGAAGTATAAGCTGTAACAAGGAACTATCTGAAACTGACCCCACAATGACCTCAACAGCTCCAGAAAAAAATCCTAGATATATTTTACTATTATCAGTTTTTTAATTTTTAAATTTTATATTACTGCTTTAATTTTCATTTTGTAACCTATTAACTTGCAAAAAAGACCTTATTTTTAAAGCAAATTTCATATAGATACAGTTTTTATAATTTTTGTGATTCTGTTTTGCATTTTTAATATTAATATTTGCTTTTTTAATTTTTGAGTCTAACTTCTCTAGATTTTTAATCTCTGCATTTTGGTATTCGTTATCAATTTTGTACCATTAATAATCCAATCTTCATTACCCATTTTTACTTATGAGTATGATTACTGGCTTGATTGCTCCCTACCCTTTTGACTCTCCATTTACTACCTCAGGTCACGTCTATATTCTCCCTCCCTCTTCTCTTCTCTATCCAAATCTGTGAATCTCTTTGCGTGTTCTGGGCTGTGGAGAGCACTTAGGGAACCTATTTCTGGCAAGGACTGTCTCTCTACTTTTGACGCCCCCTCTGCCAAAGCCTTTGACTGTGTGGATCACAATAAACTGTGGAAAATTCTGAAAGAGATGGGAATACCAGACCATCTGACCTGCCTCTTGAGAAACCTATATACAGGTAAGGAAGCAACAGTTAGACTGGAAATGAAACAACAGACTGGTTCCAAATAGGAAAAGGAGTACATCAAGACTGTATATTGTCACCTTGCTTATTTAAATTATATGCAGAATACATAATGAGAAATACTGGGCTGGATGAAGCACAAGCTGGAATCAAGATTACTGGAAGAAGCATCAATAACCTCAGATATGCAGATGACACCACCCTTATGGCAGAAAGTGAAGAGGAACTAAAAAGCCTCTTGATGAAAGGGAAAGAAGAGAGTGAAAATGTTGACTTAAAGCTCAACATTCAGAAAACTAAGATCATGGCATCCGGTCCCATCACTTCACGGGAAATAGATGGGGAAACACTGGAAACTGTCAGATTTATTTTTTTCGAGCTTCAAAATCACTGCAGATGTTGATTGAAGCCATGAAATCAAAAGACACTTACTCCTTGGAAGAAAAGTTATGACCAACCTAGATGGCATACTCAAAAGCAGAGACATTACTTTGCCAACAAAATTCTGTTTAGTTAAGGCTATGATTTTTCCAATAGTCATGTATAGATGTGAGAGGTGGACTGTGAAGAAAGCTAAGGACTGAAGAATTGATGGTTTTGAACTGTGTTGTTGGAGAAGACTCTTGAGAGTCCCTTGGACTGCAAGGAGATCCAACCAGTCCATTCTAAAGGATATCAGCCCTGGGTGTTCTTTGAAAGGAATGATGCTAAGTCTGAAACTCCAGTACTTTGGCCACCTCATGTGAGGAGTTGACTCACTGGAAAAGACTCTGATGCTGGGAGAGATTGGGGGTAGGAGGAGAAGGGGATGACAGAGGATGAGATGGCTGGATGGCATCACCAACTCGATGGACATGAGTTTGAGTGAACTCCAGGAATTGATGATAGACAGAGGCCTAATGTGCTGAGGTTCATGGGATGGCAAAGAGTCGCACATGACTGAATGACTGAATTGAACTGAACTGAACTGAACTTCTCCTGGTCACCTCTATCTCCTTCCTCCCATTCTCTTCTCTATGTAACTCTGTGAACCTCTCTGAGTGTTCCAGGCTGTGGAGAGCACATAGGGAATTGATTACTGGCTAGACTGCTTTCTCCCCTTCTGTTTCCCCCTCTTCTCCTCCTGGTCACCTCTGTCTCCCTCCTCCCTCTTCTCTTCTCCATGTAACTCTGCGAACCTCTCTGTGTTTCCCTCACTGTGGAGAATCTTTTCACCATTAACCTAGATGTTTTATCATCAGTGCTGTATAGATGGAGGTCCTGAGGATACTATAAGAATAAGACTGAAACCCAGAGGCAAGAGGCTTAACTACAAAACGTAAAAACACCAAAAAACTGCTGACTCCAGGGAACATTAATTGACAAGAGCTCATCCAAAAGCTTCCATACCTTACACTAAAACTAAATTCCACCCAAAAGCCAACAAGTTTCAGAGCAAGACATACCAAGCTAATTCGCCAACAATGCAGGAGCATAAACCTGAGCATTAAAATAAAGCCAGCCAAAAGAAAAACAATGCACATAGCCACTTCTAAACACACTACTGGACACTTCATTGTACTCCAGAGAGAAGAGCTGCAGCCCCACCCACCAGAACACTGATGCAGGCTTCCCTTACCTGGAAACCTCGACAAGTCCCTGGTCCAACCACACCCACAGGGAGGAACCTCCACAATAAACAGGAACACAAACTTCCAGCCTACAGAAAAGCCACCACAAACAGAGCAATCTAAACAAGATGAGAAGGCAGAGAAATATTCAGAAGGTAAAGGAACATGATAAATGCCCACCAAACCAAACCAAAGAGGAGGACATAGAGAGTCGACTTGAAAAAGAATGCAGGATAGTGATAGTAAAAATGATCCAAAATCTTTAAAACAAAATGGAGTTACAGATAAATAGTCTGGAGACAAAGATTGAGAAGAAGCAAGAAAGTTGACCAAGGACCTAGAAGAAATAAAAAGGAGTCAGTCAATAAAGAATAATGCAATACCTGAAATAAAAAGCACTCTGGAGGGAAGCAACAGTAGAATAACTGATGCAGAAGATATGATAGGTGAGGTGGAAGATAGAATGGTGGAAATAAATTAAGCAAAGAGGAAAAAAGAAAAAAAGAATAAAAAAAAATTGAGGGCAAACTCAGAGATCACTAGGACAATGTTAAATGCCCCAACATTCAAATCATAGGAGTCCCAGAAGAAGACAAAAAGAAAGGCCATGAAAAAATACTTGAGGAGAAAGTGCTAAACAAGATGAAGCCAAGGCAAAACACCTCAAGACACATATTAATCAAATGAATGAAGATCAAACACAAAGAACAAATATTAAAAACAGCAAGGGATAAACAACAAATAACACATAAGGGGATTCCCATAAGGATAACAACTGATCTTTCAATAGAACTTTTCAGGCCAGGAGGCAATGGCAAAACATACTTAAAGTGATTCAAGAGAAAAGCCTACAACCCAGATTACTGTACCTAGCAAGGATCTCATTTAAATATGAAGGAGAAATCAAAAGCTTAACAGACAAGCAAAAGTTGAAAGAATTCAACACCACCAAACCAGCTCTTCAAAAAAATGTTAAAAGACCTTCTCTAGACAGGAAACACAGAAAGGCTGCATAAACTCGAACCCAAAGAGTAAAGTAAATGGCAATGGGATCATACTTATCAATAATTACCTTAAATATAAATGGATTGAACGCCCTAAGCAAAAGACAAAGACTGGATGAATGGATACAAAAACAAGACCCCTGCATATACACTCTAAAACAGACTCACCTCAGTACTAGGGACACGTACAGACTGAAAGTGAAGGGCTAAAAAAAGACATTTCATGCAAGTGGAGACCAAAAGAAAGCAGGAGTAGCATTACTCATATCAAACAAAATAGACTTTGAAATAAAGGCCCTGAAAAGAGACAAAGAAGGACACTATGTAATGATCAAAGGATCAATGCAATAAGAAGATATAAAAATTATAAGCATATATGCACCCAACATAGGAGCACCACAATATGTAAGGCAAATGCTAACCAGTGTGAAAGGGGAAATTAACAGCAACATAATAATAGTGGGAGACTTTAATACCCTACTCATACCTATGGCTAGATCAACTAAACAAAATTAGCAAGGAAACAGAAGCTTTAAATGATATAATGGACCGGTCAGACCTAATTGATATCTATACGACATTTCACCCCAAAACAACGAATTTCAACTTTTTCTCANAGTCCCAGAAGAAGACAAAAAGAAAGGCCATGAAAAAATACTTGAGGAGAAAGTGCTAAACAAGATGAAGCCAAGGCAAAACACCTCAAGACACATATTAATCAAATGAATGAAGATCAAACACAAAGAACAAATATTAAAAACAGCAAGGGATAAACAACAAATAACACATAAGGGGATTCCCATAAGGATAACAACTGATCTTTCAATAGAACTTTTCAGGCCAGGAGGCAATGGCAAAACATACTTAAAGTGATTCAAGAGAAAAGCCTACAACCCAGATTACTGTACCTAGCAAGGATCTCATTTAAATATGAAGGAGAAATCAAAAGCTTAACAGACAAGCAAAAGTTGAAAGAATTCAACACCACCAAACCAGCTCTTCAAAAAAATGTTAAAAGACCTTCTCTAGACAGGAAACACAGAAAGGCTGCATAAACTCGAACCCAAAGAGTAAAGTAAATGGCAATGGGATCATACTTATCAATAATTACCTTAAATATAAATGGATTGAACGCCCTAAGCAAAAGACAAAGACTGGATGAATGGATACAAAAACAAGACCCCTGCATATACACTCTAAAACAGACTCACCTCAGTACTAGGGACACGTACAGACTGAAAGTGAAGGGCTAAAAAAAGACATTTCATGCAAGTGGAGACCAAAAGAAAGCAGGAGTAGCATTACTCATATCAAACAAAATAGACTTTGAAATAAAGGCCCTGAAAAGAGACAAAGAAGGACACTATGTAATGATCAAAGGATCAATGCAATAAGAAGATATAAAAATTATAAGCATATATGCACCCAACATAGGAGCACCACAATATGTAAGGCAAATGCTAACCAGTGTGAAAGGGGAAATTAACAGCAACATAATAATAGTGGGAGACTTTAATACCCTACTCATACCTATGGCTAGATCAACTAAACAAAATTAGCAAGGAAACAGAAGCTTTAAATGATATAATGGACCGGTCAGACCTAATTGATATCTATACGACATTTCACCCCAAAACAACGAATTTCAACTTTTTCTCAAGTGCACACGGAACCTTCTCCAGGATAGATCACATCCTGGGCCATAAATCTAGCCTTGGTAAATTCAAAAAAATGAAAACATTTCAAGTATATTTTCTGATCACAATTTGGTAGGATTAGATATCAACTAGAGGAAAAGAGCTATTAAAAATACAAACACATGGAGGCTAAATAAAACACTTCTGAATTACCAACAAATCACAAAAGAAATCAAAAAAGAAATTAAAATATGTATAGAAATGATTGAAAATGAAAACACAACAACCCAAACCCTGTGGGATTCAGTAAAAGCATTGCTAAGGGAAAGGTTTGTAGGAATACACACTTACCTCAAGAAACAAGGGAAAAATCAAATAAATAACCTAACTCTACACCTAAAGAAGTTAGGGAAAAAAAAAGAAATGAAGAATCCCAGGGTTAGTAAAAGTAAGATAACATAAAATGTAGGGCAGAAAGAAATGAAAAAGAAACAAAGGAGACTATAGTAAAAATCAACAAAGCTAAAAGCTGGTTCTTAGAGAAAATAAATAAAATAGACAAACCATAATCCAGATTTATCAAGAAAAAAGGGAGATAAATCAAATCAACAAAATTAGAAATGAAAATGGAGAAATCACAACAGACAACACAGAAATACAAAGGATCATAAGAGACTACTATCAGCAATTATATGCCAATAAAATGGACAACTTGGAAGAAATGGGCAAATTCTTATAAAAGTATAGCCTTCTAAAACTGAACCAGGAAGAAATAGAAAATTTTAATAGACCCATCACAAGCACAGAAATCGAAACTCTCATTAGAAATCTTCCAAAAATTTAGAGAAGAGCTAACACATATCCTACTCAAACTCTTCCAGAAAATTGAGGAGAAAGGTAAATTGCCAAACTCATTCTATAAGGCTAACATGACTCTAATTCCAAAAGCAGACAAACATACCACAAACAAATAAAACTACAGGCCAATATCACTAATAAACATAGATTCAAAAATCCTTAACAAAATTCTAACAAACAGAATCCAACATATTAAAAAGATCATGCATCGTGACCAAATGGGCTTTATCCCAGTGATGGAAGGATTCTTCAATATTTGTAAATCAAACAATGTGATACACCACATTAACAAATTGAAAGATAAAAATCATATGATTATCTCAATAGATGCAGAGAAAACCTCTGACAAAATTCAACATTCACTTATGATAAAAACCCTCCAGAAAGCAGACATAGAAGGAATGTACCTCAACATAATAAAGCCATATATAATAAACTCACAGCAAACATTATCCTCAGTGGTGAAAAATTGAAAGCATTTCCCCTAAAGTTAGGAACAACACAAGGGTGCTCATTCTCACCACTACTATTCAACATAGTTTTGGAAGTTTCAGCCACAGCAGTCAGAGAAGAAAAAGAAATAAAAGGAATCCAGAATAGAAAAAAGAAGAAGAAGAAGAAGAAGAAGAAGTAAAACTGTCACTATTTGCAGATGACATGATACTCTACATGCTGCTGCTGCTGCTGCTGCTAAATCGCTTCAGTAGTGTCCAACTCTGTGTGACCCCATAGATGGCAGTTCACTAGGCTCCTCTGTCCTTGGGATTCTCCAGGCAAGAACACTGGAGTGGGTTGCCATTTCCTTTTCTAATGCATGAAAGTGAAAAGGGAAAGTGAAGTCGTTCAGTCGTGCCTGACTCTTAGTGTTCCCATGGACTGCAGCCTACCAGGTTCCTCTGTCCATGGGATTTGCCAGACAAGAGTACTGGAGTGAGCTACCATTGCCTTCTCCAGGGGATCTTTCCCAATTCAAGGATTGAACCCAGGTCTCCTGCATTGGAGGCAGACGCTTTAACCTCTGAGCCACGAGGGAATCCCAGATAGTGATAGGGGTAGATGGAAAACCCCAAAGCCGAAATTTTACTAACCCCTTCCATTGTAAGGTAAGCAAGGAACCCACCCCTTCTTATACATCCCTGGTTGCCCTGCTCCCCTACTTGGGAGAGACCTTCTTTGCTTCCAGACCAGAGTGACTTGGGGAAAGCTACAAATCAGTAATTCCCTTTGCCTAGTGTCAGAATATTTGCAGTCAGATGTATAAAAGAGGAGTCCATCCCTTTCTGAGCCACTTCACCTCCACTTTTCACTTTTATGCATTGGAGAAGAAAATGGCAACCCAATTCAGTGTTCTTGCCTGGAGAATCCCAAGGACGGGGGAGTCTGGTAGGCTGCTGTCTATTGGGTCACACAGAGTTGGACACGACTGATGTGACTTAGCAGCAGCAGCAGCAGCAGATACAAGCTGTGCTGTGCTGTGCTAAGTCACCTCAGTCATGTCTGACTTTGCAATCATGGACTATAGCCTGCTAGGTTTCTCTGTCCATGAGATTCTCCAAGCAAGAATAGTGGAGTGGGTTGTCACTTCCTACTCCAAGATACAACTACTGTATATGAAATGATAAGCGGCAAAATCCTATTGCATAGCATAGGGAACTAAACTCAATGTCATGTAATACTCTATAAAGGACTCAGACTCTTGCATCCACTACCAGTGAGTGGGGGCTGTTCAGGGATGCCTGGACTGCATCATTGGTCCTTAGAGTAAGGACTGCACTTGAAGAGATGCATGTACCCTGATGTTCATTGCAGCACTGTGTACAACAACTAGGACATGGAAGCAACCTATATGCCTATTGGCAGATGAATGAATAAGGAAGTTGTGGTACATATACACAGTGGATATTCAGTCGATTCAGTTCAGTTCAGTCACTCAGTCGTGTCCAACTCTTTGTGACCCCATGAATCATAGCACGCCAGGCCTCCCTGTCCATCACCATCTCCCAGAGTTCACTCAGACTCACATCATTCGAGTCCGTGATGCCATCCAGCCATCTCATCCTCTGTCATTCCCTTTTCCTTCTGCTCCTAATCCCTCCCAGCATCAGAGTCTTTTCTAATGAGTCAACTTTTCGCATGAGGTGGCCAAAGTACTGGAGTTTCAGCTTTAGCATCATTCCCTCCAAAGAAATCCCAAGGCTGATCTCCTTCAGAATGGACTGCTTTGATCTCCTTGCAGTCCAAGGGACTCTCAAGAGTCTTCCGCAAGACCACAGTTCAAAAGCATCAATTCTTCAGTGCTCAGCTTTCTTCACAGTCCAACTCTCACAATCATACATGATAGAATATTATTCAGCTATAAAAAGGAACACATTTGAGTCAGTTCTAATGAGGCGGATGAAACTGGAGCTTATTATAAAGAGTGAAATAAGCCAGAAAGAGAAACACCAATACAGCATATTCACACATATATATGGAATTTAGAAAGATGGTAACAATGATCCTACATGCAAGACAGCAAAACAGACACAGATGTGGGACAAGGCGAAGGTAGGACAATTTGAGAGAATAACATTGAAACATGTATGTTACCATAAAACAGATGACCAGTGCAAGTTCAATGCATGCAGTAGGTCACTCAGAGCTGGTGCTCTGGGACAACCCAGAGGGATGAGGTGGAGAGGGAGATGGGAGCGAGGTTCAGGATGGAGAGCACATTCACAGTTGTGGCTGGTTCATGTCAATTTATGACAAAAACAACCACAATATTGTAATGTAATTAGCCTTCATTTTAAATAAATGAATTAATTGAAAAAAGAAAAAATATATAATACATAGAATATATTCAATGAATTATCACTATTATTGTTAGCTGACTATTATCACTTGTATCATTATGTTTAACAACAGTCTGCCATGTATCAGGTACATTTTTTATATTGCTTACCACCTACCACATTGCATGTCAGCAAAAAGATTTAATAAATACTTGTTGGGTGAAATAACAAGTCCTCAAAATAAATATTGAAATGAAAGTTTTATTTCCGCAATTTACAGAACAGAAAAGTAAGGCTCATAATCACACAGTTTATAATGACAAAACACTTTATGGCCCTGCTATGTCCCACTGCAGGTAAGAAGTCAACTTGGTACTCTTCTCCTTATGTCTTACTCTATCATCCTAGTATTGTACATAAGATAAAATTAATCAATTTTACTATTCCACACTAAGTATTATTATGATTCAGGTCAACCTTTTTAAATGTATTTTTCACTTGCACTTCCTATAAAAAGTTATTGCTACACACAAACTTTGTTATCATTAACTGTTTACATATCTTCCTCCTCCACTAAACCTGTGCCTATCTTGAGAGCATTAACAATATTTTATGTTAGCCACAAATGATGCAATCATGATGCAGAATAGATATTAGATAAATTATTATCAAATGAATGATCAAGAATGTAAAACTGAGCGAAGAAGGCTAGCATCTGACTTAAACATTGGCAGAATTCTGACACAGAGAATTTATATGAAAAATTCAAATACATAAAATTAAGGGAAATTTGCTTTAGGGTCTGAGTTGTGGTAGTTGTTACCCAAAGTCTTCATTTTATAAAGTTTAAATAGTTCATAAATACACTTTTAGCTATGGAAAGNTTTATATGAAAAATTCAAATACATAAAATTAAGGGAAATTTGCTTTAGGGTCTGAGTTGTGGTAGTTGTTACCCAAAGTCTTCATTTTATAAAGTTTAAATAGTTCATAAATACACTTTTAGCTATGGAAAGTAAAGTTCAATTGATTAATGACCCAATAGGACTATGAAATTCAGGTGCATTCTCAAGTTTCCATTGGGGTTGTTTTGTTTTAGTTTGGTTAACATTTACTGAGTCCTGACTATTCACCCAGCACTTTATAAACATTATTTTATTTAGCCCTCCTATGAAATTGTGTGTTAAAAGATTTGTTGAGCATCATACCTCTAAGGACAAGTGATATACNTGATATTTCTCCCGGCAATCTTGATTCCAGCTTGTGTTTCCTCCAGTCCAGCGTTTCTCATGATGTACTCTGCATATAATTTAAATAAGCAGGGTGATAATATGTGGGATAAGAATCTCAAAAAGAATAGATACATACATACACCTATAACTGATACACTTCATTGTACACCTGAAACTAACAAAACTTTATAAATCAACTATATTCAAATTAATTTTTATTTAAAAAAAAGAACTTATAAGGGTAAAGGAAGTTGAGAGAGAATTATAATAGACAGTTATCCATGGTTCTTCACTGTCTGAGTTGTCAGGAAAGAAGAAGAGTCTTTCTTCTTCCTGTTGGGCTCTGCTATCCTCCCATTTTCAGCTCCTGATTCGATTTAATTGGTGTTTCTGTTTATTATTTTGTTACAGTTCTGAGAAGAGAGAGACTGTGTGTGGAACTGATAGTGGAAGGAAAATCAAATGTGATCAAATGGGAAGCACTATACGCAAGGTCCTTGCTGTGGTGTTAGTCACTGTAGTCGTGTCCGACTTTGTGTATCCCGATGGACCAGCGTCCTCTGTTTATGGGATTCTCTAGGCAAGAATACTGGGGTGGGTAACCATTCCCTTTCCTAGAGGATCTTCCTGACAGAAGAATCAAATCCATGCCTCCCGTGGCTTCTGCACTGCAGGTAGATTCTTAATTTTCTTAGCCACCCATGAAGCCCATAAGCAAGGTACAGAAATAAAAATTTTATTTATTTATTTTTAAATATAAATTTATTTTAATTGGAGGCTAATTACTTTACAATATTGTATTGATTTTGCCTTACATTAACATGAATCTGCCACAGGTGTACATGTGTTCCCCATCCTGAACCCCCCTCCCACCACACTCCCCATACCATCCTTCTGGGTCATCCCAGTGCACCAGCCCCGAGCATCCTGTATCATGCATCAAACCTGGACTAGTGATTCGTTTCAGCCCCGAGCATCCTGTATCATGCATAGAACCTGGACTAGCGATTCATTTCNCTCCCCATACCATCCTTCTGGGTCATCCCAGTGCACCAGCCCCGAGCATCCTGTATCATGCATCAAACCTGGACTAGTGATTCGTTTCAGCCCCGAGCATCCTGTATCATGCATAGAACCTGGACTAGCGATTCATTTCACATATGATATTATACATGTTTCAGTGCCATTCTCCCAAATCATCCCACCCTTGCATCCCAAACAGAGTCCAAAAGACTGTTCTATACATCTGTATCTCTTTTGCTGTCTCACATACAGGGTTATTGTTACCATCAAAATTTAAAGGCAGCCTAAGATGCTATGTCTACTTTGAGGGGATGGTCTTTCCAGGAAACTTTTTAAGTGACACCTTTGAATGATATAATTCAAGGGTCAAGAAAAAGATCAATAATTATAGGTGAAAAAAGGAGGAAAAAAGAGGAAAAGAAGAGGAAAAAATTCCATATTTTTCCTCTAAATACTGGGTTTTGATTTTTATTGCCATACAAGTATTATTTAATTGATAACATGTCAAGAAGTTATAGATACATTCATATTAGTGTAATATAAGTAATCTAAAACATATTTGTCAAAGGTCAGAGGTCTTATTTGTTTAGGAATAATAATGGTAAGTAAAATATGTACAATGTTAATGGGTAAATACGTTCTTAAACTCAAGAAAGCATATACAAGTCAAATCCAGTGTGAAAAATTCTCACACAAAGCTTATTTATTGTCATCAGTCAGTCACTTAGTCGTGTTCAACAGTTTGCAACTCCATGTACTGCAGCACACAAGGTTTCTCTGTCCTTCACGATCTCCCAGAGTTTGCTCAAATGCATGCCCACTGAGTCAGAAATGCCATCCAGCCATCTCATACTCTGTCGTCCCCTTCTCCTCTGGCCTTCAATCTTTCCCAGCATTTGGGTCTTTTCTAATGAGTCAGTTTTTTGCATCAGGTGGCCAAAGTACTGGAGTATTCATCTTCCAATGAATATTCAGGACTGATTTTCTTTAGAACTGATTTATTTGATCTCACAGTCCAAGAGACTCTTAAGAATCGTCTCCAACACCGTGGTTCAAAAGCATCAATTCTTTGTCACTCAGCCTTACTTTATGGTCCAACTCTCACATCCATACGTGACTACTAGAAAAACCATAGC
Organism: Raphicerus campestris; assembly: GCA_006410735.1. Classification (NCBI taxonomy): domain Eukaryota; kingdom Metazoa; phylum Chordata; class Mammalia; order Artiodactyla; family Bovidae; genus Raphicerus; species Raphicerus campestris. Next base: position 13,539 of record SJYW01001280.1, read on the forward strand.
TTTGACTAGATGGGACTTTTTCAGCAAAGTAATGTCTCTGCTTTTTAATATGCTGTCTAGGTTTGTCATAGCTTTTCTTCCAAGGAACAAGCTTCCTTTAATTTCATGGCTGCACTCAGAGTCCACAATAATTTTGGAGCCCAAGAGAATAAATTCTGTCACTGTTTCCGTTGTTTCCCCATCTATTTGCTGTGAAGTGATGGGATAGGATGCCATGATCTTAGTTTTTTCAATGTTGAGTTTTAAGCCAGCTATTTCACTCTTCTTTTACCTTCATCAAGAGGTTCTTTAGCGCCTCTTGGCTTTCTGCCACAAGGGTGATATTATCTGCATATCTGAGGTGATTGATATTTTTTCTGGTAATCTTTATTCCAGCTTGTGCTTCATGCAGCCTGGCATTTCACATGATGTACTCTGCTTATATGTTAAATAATCAAGGTGACAATATACAGCCTTGAAGTACTCCTTTCCTAATTTGAAATCAGTCCATGGTTCCATGTCTGATTCTGAAAGTTGCTTCTTGACCTGCATACATACAGATTTCACAGGAGACAGTTAAGGTGGTCTGGTACTCCCATATCTTAAAGAGTTTTCAACAGTTTGTTATGATCAATACAGTCAAATTCATTAGTGCATTCAATGAAACAGAAGATATTTTTCTGGAATTTTCTTGCTTTCTCTATGATGGAATGGATGTTGGCAATTTGATCTCTGGTTCCTCTGCCTTTGCTAAATCTAGCTTGTACATCTGGAGTTTCTTGACTCACATACTGTTGAAGTTTTGCTTGAAGGGCTTTGAGCATTATCTTGCTAGTATGTGAAATGAGTGCAATTTTGATGTAGTTTGAACAATCTGTGGCATTGCCTTTCTTTGACATTGGAATGAAAATGGAACTTTTCCAGTCTTGTGGCCACTTCTGAGCTTTCCAAATTTGCTGGCACATTGATTGCAGAACTTTAACAGCATCATTTTTTTAAAAAAACATAAATTTATTTATTTTAATTGGAGGTTAATAACTTTACAATATTGTGTTGGTTTTGCCATATATCAACATGAATCTGCCACAGGTATACACGGGTTTCCCATTCTGAACACCTCTCCCTCCTCCCTCCCTGTACCATCCCTCTGGGTCGTCCCAGTGCACCAGCCCCAAGCATCCAGTATCATGCATCGAACCTAGACTGATGATTCGTTTCATATATGATATTATTCATATTTCAATGCCATTATCCCAAATCATCCAACCCTCGCCCTCTCCCACAGAGTCCAAAAGACTGTTCTATACATCTGTGTCTCTTTTGCTATCTCATATACAGGGTTATTGTTAACAGCATCATCTTTTAAGAAATGAAATAGGTCAGCTGGAATTCCATCACCTCCACTAGTTTTGTTCTTAGTGATGCTTCCTATGGCTCACTTGACTTCACACTCCAGGATGTCTGGCTCTAGGTCACTGATCACATCATTGTGGTTATCTGGATCATTAAGTCTTTTTTGTATATTTCTTCTGTGTATGTTTGCCATCTCTTCTTAATATCTTGTGCTTCTGTTAGGTCCATACTGTTTCTGTTCTTTATTGTTCCCATCTTTGCATGAAATATTCACTTGGTATCTCTAATTTTCTTGAGGAGATCTCTATTCTTTCCCATTCTATACGTTTCCTCTATTTCTTTGCATTGTTCACTTAAGAAGGCTTTCTTACCTCTCCTTGCTTTTCTTTGGAACTCTGCATTCAAATGGGTATATCTTTTCTTTTCTCCATTTCCATTCACTTCTCTTCCTTTCTCAGCTGTTTTTAAGGCATCCTCAGACAACCATTTTGCTTTTTTGCATTTCTTTTCCTTAGGTATAGTTTTAATCACTGGCTCCTTTACATTGTTATAAACATACATCCATAGGTTTTCAGGCACTCTGTATATCAGATTTAATCTCTTGAATCTATTTGTCACTTCCAAGGTATAATCATGAGGGATTTGAATTAGGTCATACTTGATAGGCCTAGTGGTTTTCCCTACACTCTTCAATTTAAGTCTGAATTTTTCAATAAGTTCGTGATCTGAGAAACAGTCAGATTTTGGTCTTCTTTTGTTGACCATATGGAGCTTTAATGATCCAAATATTTTGTGGTAAGACTTTTTACTCCCTTATTTGATGAGACCCAATCTAAGTTTAGGGTTATTTACAGTGATATATTTTGGGATCTTACTATTTGCCTAGATTGTGGAGGAATTATTTTTCTATCCTAAGAGGGAAAAGTAGTTTCTTATTTGGGATTACTTACAGAAGTACAGAGAATCACTCTGAAACAAACTCTACTTGTAACTTTGTTTTCTGCTTATGTTGCAACTTCCGGCCACCATCCTCAGTTTTATATGAACCCAGTAGATGGGGAAAAAATGGAAACAGTGAAAGACTTTATTTTCTTGGGTTCCAAGATCAATCTATACAGTGACTGCAGACATGAAATTAAAAGATGCTTGTTACTTGGAAGAAAAACTATGAAAAATCCAGGCAGCATATTAAAAAGCAGAGATATTACTTGCCAACAAAGGTCCATATATATATATATTTTTTTTTTTTTTTCCTGTAGTCATGTATGGATGTGAGACTTGGATCATAAAGAAGATTGAATGCCAAATAATTGATGCTTTCGAACCATGGTGTTGGGGAAGATGCTTGACAGTCCCTTGGACAGCAAGGAGATCAAATCAATCAGTCTTAAAGGAAGTCAACCTTGAATATTCATTGGAAGGACTGATGCTAAAGCTGAAATTCTAACACTTTGCCCACCTGATGCAAAGAGTTGACTCATTGGAAAAGACCCTGATGCTGAGAAAGACTGAGGGAAGGAGGAGAAGGGGGCAACAGAGGATGAGATAGTTGCATGGCATCGCTGACTCAATGGACATGAGTTTGAGCAATTTCTGGAGATAGTGAAAGAGAGGGAAATCTGGCATGCTGCAGTCCATGAGGTTGCAAAGGGTTGAACATTACTGAGGGACTGAACAACAACAATGAGGAGCTTGTGGCCTGAAGGAAACTTCTAGATAGGCAGAGGGAAGGAAATTGCAAAACTGCAGTCTCTGCAGTTCTATCTCTGTGTCCAGTCATACAAGGAAAGCATAACTTGAACAATTTAACCTGGTTTGTGTGGATCAGACTCAGGTATTGGAATAGAAGAAAGGAAAGGTGCCTGTAGCTGGAAAAGATAGTCATACACACAAACAGAGCACTATAGCTATAAATGGATAGATGATCTTTGTAGGGAAATGTGAAAACACAAGTTTGTTATGCATTACATTGTAGAGAATAGAGGACCTCCCCACTGACTAAGACGATAAAGTGTCTGCCTATAATACGGGAGACCCAGGTTCAATCCCTGGGTTGGAAAGGTCTCCTGGAAAAGGAAATGGGAACCCACTCCAGTATTCTTGCCTGGAAAATCCCATGGATGGAGGAACCTGGTAGGCTACATTCCATGGGGTCGAAAAGAGTCAGACACGACTGAGCGACTTGACTTGCCTTCACTTAATAGAGAATAGAAACAAATAGCAAAGACTTTAAAATCAGACACAATTGCTCACAATACCAGCTCTGGGACATTAAGCTGTTTGATTTAGAATATGTTACCTAGCCCATTGGAGCTTCCCAGGTGGTGCTAGTGTTAAAGACCCTGCCTGCCAATGTAGGAGATGTAAGAGATGTGGGTTCAACCCCTGGGCTGGGAAAATAACGTGGAGGAAAGCACAGCAAGCCACTCCAGTATTCTTGCCTAGAGAATCCCATGGACAGAGGAGCCTGCTGGGCTGCAGTCCATAGGGTCACAAAGACAAGACTTGAACATGACTGAAGCAACTTAGCACGGCATGGCATATAGCCCATTACATGTAGTTTCTTCATCTACAAGTGGCAGCTGTCTTAGCAGCTTTCTCAGAGGGCTTTTATATGGAATCAATAGTGTATATAAAGTTTCCAGTACAATGTCTACCATAATAAAACTCAATAAAATATATCAATAATCATGATGGTAATCATGTCAATGATTATGATAACAGTTATAAGAATAATGATTGATACTCCAACTATTCTTAGTATAAGCTTTAGACAAAAATAATTTTAAGTGTATATCATATTCACCAATTATCTATTTCTTTCCTGATCTTTGAAGAACTTTTCTTAAGTAAGTAAATCTCCTTTAGTATTATTTTCTTTAGGTACAGAAATATTACTCCTACCTGGAATTTCTTTTAATATGATAGATCAAACAACAAACTTTCAAAATTAGTACAGATATGAAACACTGGAACAAAAAACTTAAGCTTGATTTAAAGCATACATATGCATACACATCATGTTTATATGCATGCTCAGTCCTTTCAGTTATGTCCAACGTTTTGCAATTCCATGGACCATAACCTGCCAGTATCCTCTGTCCATGGGATTTTTCAAGCAAGAATACTGGAATAGATTGCCATGCCTTCCTCCAGGGGATATTTTTAACCCAGGGATCAACCTCAAGTCTCCTGTGTCTTCTGCATTAAAGGCAGAATGTATACCACTGAGTCACCAAAGAAGCCTCATGCACATCACACACATATATATGAATATACATGTATATAGATTCTTATATACATATATATGTGCATGTATATTTTGTTGTTAATCTATAAGTAGTGTTCAACTCTTTGCGACCCCATGGACTGCAGCATAGCAGGCTCTCATTTCTCTTTTTGCCTTCAGTCTTTTCCAGCATCAAGGTCTTTTTCCAAAGATTTGGCTCTTTGTATCAGGTGGCCAAAGTATTAAAGCTCCAGCTGCAGCATTAGTCCTTAAAATGAATATTCAGGGTTGATTTCCTTTAGGATTGACTGGTTTGATCTCCTTACTGGCCAAGGGACTCTCAAAAATCTTCTATAGCACCACAACTCAAAAATCTCAATTCTTTAGTTCTCAGACTTCTTTATGGTCCATCTCTCATATCTGTATATGACTACCGGAAAATCCATAACTTTAACTATGTGGACCTTTGTTGGAAAAGTGATGTCTCTGCTTTTTCATATGCTTTCTGGGTTTGTCATAGCTTTCCTTCCAAGGAGACAGTGTCTTATTTTCAAGTCTGCAGCCACCGCCCAGAGTGATTTTGGAAGCGAAAACAAAATGTGGCACTATTTCCCCTTTTCCCCCATCTCTTTGCCATGAAGTGATGCTGTTGTCTGCTATGATTTTTTTTTTGAATGTTGATCTTTAAAGCAGCTCTTTCACCTTCATCAAGTGGCTCTTTGGCTCCTCTTCGCTTTCTGCCATTAGAGTGGTATCATCTGCATATCTGAGGTTGTTGATTTTTCTCCCAGCAGTCTTGATTCCAGCTTGTGATTCATCCATCTCAAGCTTTATCATGATATATGTTGAATAAAAGTTAAATAAGCAGGGTGATAATATACAGCCTTGTCATACTCCTTTCTCAATTTGGGACCAGTTCATTTTTCCATGTCTAGTTTTAACTGCTGCTTCTTGATTCACATATAGGTTTCTCAGGAGACAAGTAATGTGGTCTGGTATTCTCATCTCTTTAGGAAAATTTTTGAAGTTTGTTGTGATCCACACAGTTAAAGGCTTTAGTATAGTC
>SJYW01001281.1:12464-46036 GCA_006410735.1 Raphicerus campestris
AAGCCAAAAGTCCATTCTATACCTCTGTGTCTCTTATGTTGTCTCACTTACAGGGTTATCATTACTATATTTCTAAATTCCATATATATGTGTCAGTATACTGTACTGGTGTTTTTCTTTCTGGCTTACTTCACTCTGTATAATTGGCTCCAGTTTCATCCATCTCATTAGAACTGAGTCAAATGTATTATTTTTAAGGGCTGAGTAATACTCCATTGTGTATATGTGCCACAGCTTTCTTATCCATTCATCTGCTGATGGACATCTAGGTTGTTTCCATGTCCTGGAAATTATAAACAATGCTGCAAATGAACATTGGGGTACATGTGTCTTTTTCAATTCTGGTTTCCTTGGTGTGTATGATCTTTGTCTTTTGAATGTTGAGTTTTAAGGCAGCTTTTTCACTCTCCCCTCACTTTCTTCAAGAGGCTGTTTAGTTCTTCATCGCTTTCTTCCATAAGGGTGGTGTCATCTGCATATCTGAGGATATTTCTATTCCTCCCAGCAATCTTGATTCCAGCTGCGCTTCATCTAGACCATAGTTTTGCATGATGTACTCTGCATATACGTTAAACAAACAGGGTGACAATATATATTCTTGACATACGTCTTTCCCAATTTGGAACCAGCATGCTATTCATGACCAGGTCTAACTGCTAACATCTTGACATGCATATGGATTTTTCATGAGGCAGGTAAGGTGGTCTGGCATTCCCATCTCTTTAAGAATTTTCCACACCTTGTTATGATCTACACAAAGGCTTTTGCATAATCAATAAAGCAGAAGTAGATATTATTCTGGTGTTCTCTTTCTTTATCAATGATCCAACAGATGTTGGCAAATTTGATCTCTAAGGTTGTATTGAATGCTTTGAAATTCTTCATTTTTTTCTTTCAGTATAAAGTGAAATTCTTTATGTATTTTATCTCACTCTTAAAGCTTGTTGGAATATAACCTCTTTTCTTTTGATTCCAGATATATCTAGCATATTTTTTAATTAGGCAGAATACCACGTTGATTGATTGCATTACTTGGGAGTTGTGGACAACTTTAATTAAAATACAATGAGACAGACATGAACAAAATGAAACCTGGAGTTTTTCTGACACTCCAAGGTAATGGTGCTGACAATGATTCTCTAATTCAATGAGAATCTTGGGTCCAAGAGTGCTATAATCCTGATAACAATGATTGATAGGAAATAGAGCAGTGCATTTTCCAATGATGGTTATTAGTGATGAACATGGGAGAGTAAATACCTACTAAAGGGGAGGGAATATCAGAGATTTCTATTGAAATGCTGAAGTTCTAGAGATTTTTGGTTTATTTTCAGATTTGTTTTGCTAGCTTATATCTAGTTACTTGTGCAAATTATTTTACATTTCTGGGATATTTCTTTTGAAGATATAGGATTTTGACTTCATATACTTCATATATGACTTCCCAGATGAAACAGTGGTAAATAATCCACCTTCAATGAAAGAGATGTAGGAGAAGTGGCTTCAATTCCTGGGTCAAGAAAATCCCTTTGAGGAGGAAATGGCAACCGCACCTGGAAAACACCATGGACAGAGGAGTCTGGCAAGATACAGTCTACATGGTCACATAAAAGTTGAACATGATTGAGTGACTGAGCACCCATCCAACCTTTATATACATTTACATTTATAGATTAGAAAGATAAGCTTTTCTGAAACTTATTTCTAAAAATAGGGACAGAAGACTCTTGAATTTATCAATCAAGTTTAGATTGACTAGATTGTAGAACTACTTGAATTTTAAGCAATTTAGTTTACACTTTTTCCAGTAACTTTGAGGTAGTAATATTAATAAGGGTGATTTTATAGGAAAATAAAATTATTTCAGGAAAATTCAATCAATTAATTGTGGAATAAATTGATTACTTGACTATTCAAACTAAAAAGTATTTGAGATGAGTCTAATATAATTACAAGGCACTGAGGAATAGAAACAGTTGCAGGATGTATTGCAAAGATAGTGTTTCAAGTCAGAAAAGACCTAAGTAAATTACATATGAACAAGCTGTGCATTAATTAAAATAAAGAGAAATACAGATAATTACTATAATTGTATCATTATTTTACAGTTGCATCTTGTGTTTACTAAGTCCATTTCTCTCTCTCTTTTTTATTTTTATTTTTTTACTGTCCTTTGAAAGATTAGACCTCTTTGCTCAGAGGAAGTGATTCTAAAATGTATTGAGAGAATTTTCTCCTCTATATTACTTATACTTACATTTCTTGTTTTTACTATTTAGTACTTATGCATTTCAATATTTTAGGAAATTATCTCTTAAATGAGATATGTAGACAATGATGATAGGTCGACTCAGTTCAGTCATTTAGTCATATCCGAATCTTTGCGACTCCGTGGACTGCAGCATGCCAGGCTTCTCTGTCCATCATCAACTCCCGGAGCCTACTCAAACTCATGTCCATTGAGTCGGTGATGCCATCCAACCGTCTTATCCTCTGTTGTCCCATTCTCCTCCCAGTTTCAATCTTTCCCACTATAAGGGCCTTTTCCAATGAGTCAGTTCTTCACATCAGGTGGCCAAAGTATTGGAGTTTCAGCTTCAGCATCAGTCCTTCCAATGAAAATTCGAGACTCATTTGCTTTAGGATGGACTGGTTGGATTTTCTTGCAGCCCAAAGGACTCTCAAGAGTCTTCTCCACTACTGCAGTTTAAAACCATCAATTCTTCAGAACTCAACTTTCTTTAGTAGCTAGGTAGTAGATTTATAAGTAGGTAGAATTTGAAATTAAATGCTAGCCACAGAGCAGAAAAGAGAACAACAACAACAACAACAACAAAAAAGGTAGAAAGATTTGGTATTCAAATCTCGGTGGGTAGCAGTTATTTAAAAGCGTTCATAGAATGAATTTTAATAAATAATTTTGATTTAAGATATCAGAATAGGAGAAATACTAATATCCTCAATCTTGAGGCAGGTGCTAATTATTTAACTAATAATTTCCTCTTTGTGAAGCTAAGTTAATTTAAAATAATGAGATCACTGTGTTCATTTCATACTTTGAGCCTTCCTAGAATGAAAAATTAAATGGCAAACAGAATTGAAAAATGATGGCTCCTCAGCTCTGTTCAAAAAATAAAAACACAAGCAGAACATGTAGACTCCTTATTCCTTCATATAGTAGCAGCCTATACTAGAGTAAAGATGAAACAGCTTTCCTGTCAGGGATGAATATCAACTGCATTAAGTTAGATTTTTGTGGTACTTAAAGACAGTGTTTCCAGTACCTGAATTACCTGCCTCAAATCACTTCATAATTGGACTAAACAGTCTTGAGTTTGGGGGTTGTTTTTCTATCCCCTTTGGGTGAGATAAAGTTCAGTGCTCCATTTCTTCTCTAACTATGAGAGAAACTGTGATAACAGAGACTATAGAAGTAATGTAGAAATGAAACGTTTCAAATTGCATTTGTGTCCCCAACGTCTACTTCAGACTCGTTCTAAGAAAAGCATATTTTGAAGTAATTATAAAAAGCTATCTTTTTGAATGGGTGATAATTTATCTAATGAAATACATATTTTCTATGCTGAAAATAAGAGCAAAAATAATTTCTCCTTGTTCTCTTTTCAGTATAATTGTTTGGAGTATGTTTGGCACTTATACCAGTCTACACAATTCCACAGTGTTAGAATATATATCTTAACCGCTGGGATTTATATATACATATATATGCTTATTTTTAATCTTCTTAAGATTACCATGGTGATAGTTTCTTAAATCCAAGCTTATTTATCTGTCTATAAGCTAGGGAAATTTCTGCTCAGAAATCTTTCCAGTGTGATATCATTATATTTATACAGAGAAAAGGTTATAAATACACTCACCATACATGGATAAGTAAATTAATAAAAATGAGACTGTGGCAAAAAGTAAGGGAAGACTAGCAATGCAGTATTTATATTTTCTTGTAAATAATACAGGAAAAACAAAGATGAAATGCTTAATAAATATATTTTGAATAACAGAAATTTAAAAGTCCTATTATTGACATATTATAAAATAAGTTGTAACACTTTAATAAAATCATTTCAAGGGAGATTCAGTGAGATTCTACTTTGAACCACTCTTATGTCATAGAAAGTAAAGGAGTGTTTCATTATCAAAAACGATGTATTTTTTCGAGTCTCCTGATCAGTTGGAATATATAAGTAGTAGTTTCTCAATGACTACCTATTGAGTTCAATTTATAGTAAAATAACTGTTAGTCAAATTAGAGAGTTACCACTAAATTGCACTGATTTTGTTTTGTCATGTATTCAATACTAACTTTACAATTCTATAAATTACATCTATTTTTTAAACTAAATCTTTGTATTTAATTTAAAATTTAATCTAGATTTTTAAGGATTTAACAAATGGATCTTAAGCCAGATATTTTTCCCCTTTCATTAGAATGTACCAAAGAAAAACAAAATTATCTGAACATTTGACTGTATTGTTGTTAGAGTTAAGCAGCACTTAATAATATTCTGACTTTTGAGTAATTTAATCAAAGCAGCATTCCATTAGCTAGAATAAACAGAACTTGAATTCATCTACTGAACCATTTTGATCATTCTATCAGATCATTCCCTTCTGAAAATTGTTGATTTACTTGTTCTTACACATTTTACTAAACTTCTGGAGCATCAAATATTTAATCATTACAAATGAACTTCAGTACAGTTCATTTGCTCAGTCATGTCCAGCTCTTCGTGACCCCATAGACTACAGTGCAATAGACCTCCCTGACCATCACATATTCTCGGAGTTTACTCAAACTCATACCCATTGAGTCGGTGATGCCATCCAGCCATCTCATCCCTGGTCGTCATCTTATTTTGCAGCCTTCAATCTTTCCCAGCATCAGGACCTTTCCAATAAGTCAGTTCTTCACTTCAGATGTCCAAAGTATTGGAGTTTCAGNAACTTCGGTACAGTTCATTTGCTCAGACATGTCCAACTCTTCGTGACCCCATAGACTACAGTGCAACAGACCTCCCTGACCATCACATATTCTCAGAGTTTACTCAGACTCATACCCATTGAGTCGGTGATGCCATCCAGCCATCTCATCCCTGGTCGTCATCTTATTTTGTAGCCTTCAATCTTTCCCAGCATCAGGACCTTTCCAATAAGTCAGTTCTTCACTTCAGATGTCCAAAGTATTGGAGTTTCAGCTTCATTATCAGTCCTTCCAATGAATATTCAGGACTAATTTCCTTTAAGATGGACTGGTTGGATCTCCTTGCAGCCCAAAGGACTCTCAAGGGTCTTCTTCACCACCACAGTTCAAAAGCATCAATTCTTCAGACCTCAGCTTTCTTTTATTTATTTTTTTATTTATTTACTTTACAATATTGTATTGCTTTTGCCATACATCAACATGAATCCACCATGGGTGTGCATGTGTTCCCCATCCTGAACCCCACTCCCACCTCCCTCTCTGTACCTTCCCTCTGGGTCATCCCAATGCACCAGCCCCAAGCATCCTGTATCTTGCACTGAACCTGGCCTGGGGATTCGTTTCTGATATGATATTATACATGTTTCAATGCCATTCTCCCAAATCATCCCACCCTCTCCCTCTCCCATGGAGTTCAAAGACTGTTCTATACATCTGTGTCTCTTTTGCTGTCTTTATAATCCAATTCTCACATCCATATATGACTATTGGAAAAAACCATAGCTTTAATTAGATGGACATTTGTTGGCAAAGTAATGTCTCTGCTGTTTAATATGCTGTCTTGGTGGGTCATACCTTTTCTTCCAAGGAGCAAGTGTCTTTAAATTTCATGGCTGCAGTCACAATGTGCAGTGATTTCGGAGCCAAAATAAATAAATAAATAAATTCTGTCACTGTTTCCACTGTTTCCCAACTATTTACCATAAACTGATTGGACTGGATACCATGATCTTAATTTTCTGAATGTTGAGTTATAAGCCAACTTTTTCACTCTCCTGTTTCACTTTCATCTAGAGGCTCTTTAGTTCCTCTTCACTTTCTGCCATAAGGGTGGTGTATTCTACGTATCTGAGATTATTGCTATTTCTCCTGACAATCTTGATTCCAGCTTATGCTTCATCCAGTCAAGTATTTCTCATGATGTACTCTGCATTTAAGCTAAACAAGCAGGGTGACAATATACAGCATTGATGTACTCCTTTCCCAATTTTGGATCAGTCTATTGTTCCATGTCCAGTTCTAACTATTACTTCCTGACCTGCATACAGATTTCTCAAGAGGCAGATCAGGTGGTCTGGTATTCTTATCCCTTTAAGAATTTTTCAGTTTGTTGTGATCTACATAGTCAAAGGTTTAGCATAGTCAATAAAGAAGTAGATTTTTTTTTTTTCTGGAACACTCTTGCTTTTTTGATGTTCCAACAGATGCGGAAATTTGATCTATGGTTCCTCTGCCTTTTCTAAATCCAGCTTGAACGTCTGGAAGCTCATGATTCATATACTGTTAAGCCTAGGTTGGATAATTTTGAGCATTACTTTGCTAAAGTATGAGATGAGTGGAAATGTACAGTAGTTTGAGCATTCTTTGACATTGCCTTTCTTTGGGTGGAATGCAAAATGACCTTTTTCAGTCCTGTGGCCACTGCTGAGTTTTCCAAATTTATTGGCATACTGAGTGCAACGCTTTCACAGCATCATATTTTAGGATTTGAAACAGCTCAACTGGAATTCCATTGCCTCCACTAGCTTTGTTCATATTGATGCTTCCTAAGGCCCATTTGACCTCACATTCCAAAATGTCTGACTCTAGGTGAGTGATCACATCATCGTGATTATCTGGATAATGAAGATCTTTTTTGTATAGTTTTTCTGTGTATTATTGCCACCTCTTCCTAATATCTTTTGCTTCTGTTAGGTCCATACCATTTTTGTCATTTGTTGCACCCATCTTTGCATGAAATATTCCCTTGATATCTCTAATTTTCTTGAAGAGATTTCTAGTCTTTTCCGTTCTATTATTTTCCTCTATTTCTTTGCATTGATCACTGAGGAAAGCTTTCTTATCTCTCCTTGCTATTCTTTGCAACTCTGCATTCAAATGGGTATATCTTTCCCTTTCTCCTTTACTTTTCACATCTCTTCTTTTCACGGCTATTCGCAAGCCCTCCCCAGACAACCATTTTGCTTTTTTGCATTTCTTTTCCATGGGGATGTTCTTGATTCCTGTCTCCTGTACAATATCACAAATCTCAGTTCATAGTTCATCAGGCACTCTATCTATCAGATCTAACCCCTTTAATCTATTTCTCACTTCCACTGTATAATCATAAGGTATTTGATTTAGGTCATACCTGAATTGTCTATTGGTTTCCCCTACTTTCTTCAATTTATGTCTGAATTTGGCAATATGGAGTTCATGATCTGAGCCATAGTCAGTTCCTGATCTTTTTTTTTTTTTTCCTGACTGTATAGAGCTTCTCCATCTTTGACTACAAAGAATATAATCAATCTGATTTCATTATTGACCATCTGGTGATGTCCATGCATAGTGCATAGTCTTCTTCTCTGTTGTTGGAAGAGGGTGTTTGCTATGATCATTGCATTCTCTTGACAAAATTCTATTAGTCTTTGCCCTGCTTCTTTCTGTTCTCCAAGGCCAAATTTGCCAGTTTCTCCAGGTATTTCTTGACTTTCCACTTTTACATTGCAATCCCCTATATGGAAAGGACATCTTTTTTGGGTGTTTAGTTTAGAAGATCTTGTAGGTCTTCATAGATCTTTTCAACTTCAATTTCTTCAGCATTATTGTTCAGGACAGACTTGGATTACTGTGATTTTGAATGGTTTGCTTGGAAAAGAAGATATCATTCTGTCTTTTTTGAGATTGAATCTAAGTACTGCATTTTGGACTTTTTTGTTTGCTATGATGGCTACTCCATTTCTTCTAAGGGATTCTTGCCCACAATAGTAGATACAATTGTCATCTGAGTTAAATTCATCCATTCCAGTCCATTTTAGCTTGCTGTTTCCTTAAGTGTTGAGATTCACTCTTGCCAGCTTGTGTTTGTTCACTTCCAATTTGTCTCGGTTCTAACATTCTAGGTTTCTATTGCTCTTTACAGTATCAGACTTCTATCAACAGTCACATCCACAGCTGGGTGTTGCTTTTGCTTTGGCTCCATCTCTTCATTCTTTATGAAGTTATTTCTCCACTGATCTCCAGTAGCATATTAGGCATCTACTAACCTGAGGAGTTCATCTTTCAGTGTCCTATGTTTATATCTTTTCATACTGTTCATGGGATTAATCATGATAATCCTAGATATAAAACAGATAAGAAAATGAGAAACCTTTCTTGGCTCACAAACATATATGAATGCAGACATACGTGCAATTTTTGTCTGACGTTATAAACACTGTTATTCTCTAGGATTCAACCAGCACTGTATTTTCACATAGCAGACACTTGTTTTTCAGTCACTCAGTCGTGTCCAACTCTGAAACCCCACGATTGCAGCATACCAAGATTCTCTGTCTTTCCTCACAGAGCTTGCTCAAACTCATGTCCATTGAATCAGTGATCTCATCCAATTATCTCATTTTCTGTCACCCGCTTCTCCTCTTCCCTTCAGTCATTCCGAGACTTAGGGTCTTTTCTAATGAGTCAGCTTTTTGCATGAGGTGGCCGAAGTTTTGGAGTTTTAGCTTCAGAATCAGTCTTTCCAGTGAGGCACTATCCCTTAGTAATTTTTCAACAATCACAATAGCAATGATGGTAGTTATTATTTATAAACTGATGGATATGTGTCTGGCACTGTTTAAGACTCAATAAGTATTTATTTACTCATATAAGTATTTACTCATATAAGTATTTACGACTCAATTAAGTATTATGTTTTTAAGTTAATTGTCATTAGGTATTGTATATTATAATTTTTAAGAAAATAAAATAGTACACATTTATGAAGTAAGAATTAGATAAACATATTAGCAATAACAAAACAATAAAGTACCAACATCTGGAAATAATCATGGTAGAACAATTTTGGGGGTTATGCTTTGTTTTTGTGAGCATGTAATATGTGTATATGCATTATTACCACACGGCCAGATCCTTCTCTTGAGGCTTTCTCTGTTCTTATGTATTAAGCTTTTATTATTCTTTATCAATTGGTTTTGCTCTTGAATATTTTGAAACAAAATCTTTTATATATACAGATTGTTGACATTTTGCATTGTTTTTCCTAGTTTTCTGTTCCTTCTATTAGATATGTTGTTGGCGTCATGACTTCATCCTGTGTTTTTCAATGATACATTGCAAAATCTTCCTAGTATTTGAAACATTTGCCAATTGTATATTCATTTAGTAATTTATAATTGAGTAGGTATTTACTGAAGGCTAATCATATGTCAGACACTGTTCAAATAACAGAGGTAAAATAGCTGTTATTATACATATGCTTTGCTATGCTATGCTAAGCCGCTTCAGTCATGTCCTACTCTGTGCGACCCTATGGAGAGCAGCCCACCAGGCTCCTCTGTCCACAGGATTCTCCAGGCAAGAATACTAGATTATGGTCCCTCCAAATATGGGGCTCACAGTCTAATGCAGGAAGTGACATTATATATTTATAAATGGCAATAAATACTCAGAAGCAATAGTCTTGAAATCAGAAACAATATCAATTCAAAGAAGATAAAATTCCAAAGTGTTTGATGATTTTCTTTGTTGAATCTTAGAAAGTATTTTTCAACAAATATTCCAGAGTTCATTTATAATTGTTGCTATATTTATGTTAATATACATGACCTTCTTAGTGAGAAAATAAAATAATTTAATTAAACAGTAAATTATCCACCTGCTCCCCTTCTTCATCCTCCTACTCAAGTAGACAAAAGAAGACAAAAGAGCCTGAAGTCAGGCAAGTTGATTCCTCCAGTTCCATTCTTCTTTCTCAGGATTGCTTTGGCTATTTGAGGTTTTTTTGTATTTCCATACAAATCTTGAAATTATTTGTTCTAGTTCTGTGAAAAATACTGCTGGTAGCTTGATATGGATTGCATTGAATCTGTAGATTGCTTTGGGTAGTATACTCATTTTCACTATATTGACTCTTCTGATCCATGAACATGATATATTTCTCCATCTATTAGCAGCATTGTTTATAATAGCCAGGACATAGAAACAATCTAGATGTCCATCAGCAGATGAATGGATAAGAAAGCTGTGGTACATATACACAATGGAGTGTTACTCAGCCTTTAGAAAGATAGTAATGATAACCCTGTAGCTGAGACAAGAAAAGAGACACAGAAGTATAGACTGGACTTTTGGCCTCTGAGGGAGAGGGAGAGGGTGGGATGATTTGGGAGAGTGGCAGTGAAACATGTATACTATCATGTAAGAAATGAAGTGCCAGTCTATGTTTGATACAGGATATAGGATGCTTGGGGCTGGAGCACGGGGATGATCCAGAGAGNGATAGTAATGATAACCCTGTAGCTGAGACAAGAAAAGAGACACAGAAGTATAGAATGGACTTTTGGCCTCTGAGGGAGAGGGAGAGGGTGGGATGATTTGGGAGAGTGGCAGTGAAACATGTAAGAAATGTAAGAAATGAAGTGCCAGTCTATGTTTGATACAGGATATAGGATGCTTGGGGCTGGAGCACGGGGATGATCCAGAGAGATGGTATGAGGTGGGAGGTGGGAGGGGGTTTCAGGATTGGGAGCTCGTGTACACCTGTGGCTGATTCATGTCAATGTATGGCAAAGCCAATACAGTATTGTAATGTAGAATAAAGTAAAAATAAAATTTAAAAAAAGACAAAAGAATAAGCACACATTCTTTATGTAGGCATTTGGGGTACTTGGTGTAGGATTATGTCAGTTCTGTTATATTTCATTCCAGGATTAAATTGACTTACTAGTTTCCTAAAGCAACCATTACAAATAACTTCAAACTTGAGGGCTTAAAATAACAGAAATGTATTCTTTCCAAGTACTGGATAATAGTAACCTCTTCCATTGAGGTCTGTAGGAAAATAATATTTTTTGCCTCTTCCTAGTTTATGCCACAATCTTTGGTATTCCTTGACTATAGCTGTTTCACTGTAATTTCTGCCTTCATCCATTTTACTTGCATATCTCTGAGTCTTTCCAAATCACCCCCATCCACCTCCATACAAGGACAATTGTCATTCAGTTTAGAATCCATCTTAATCAAGTCTGGGATTACCTGGTGGCTCAGTTGATAAAGACTCTGCATCCAATGCAGGGGACCCAGATTCAATCTCTGGGTTGGGAAAAACCCTTAGAGAATGGAATGGCTATTCACTCTAATATTCTTGCTTCAAGAACCCTATGGATGGAGGAATCTGATGGGCTACAGTTCATGGGCTCCCAAAGACTTAGACTCAATCGAGTGTTAACGCTTTCAGAATTAATAAAGATGGCCTCATTTGACTTACTTACATCTACAAAAATNTCTAATATTCTTGCTTCAAGAACCCTATGGATGGAGGAATCTGATGGGCTACAGTTCATGGGCTCCCAAAGACTTAGACTCAATCGAGTGTTAACGCTTTCAGAATTAATAAAGATGGCCTCATTTGACTTACTTACATCTACAAAAATCTCATTCCCAAATAAGCTCATATATACATATATATATATATATATATATATATATATATATATATGTTCCAGTGCACATAAATTTTGGAGGAGNAATGTCAACTGCACACATGCTCAGTTGTGTCTAATTCTTTGTGACCCCATGGAATGTAGCCCACGAGGTTCCTCTGTCGATGGAATTCTCCAGGCAATAATACTGGAATGGGTTGATATTTCCTACCCCAGGGGATTGTCCCCACCCAGGGATTGAACCCACATCTTTTGCATCACCTGCATTGGCAGGCAGATTCTTTACCACTCTCGCCACCTGGGAAGTCAAATAATATTTAAAAATATTTATAAGAACAACATAACAAGCCTTGCTTGATTAACAAGAGTGAGAAAAATCTTAATACAATAATCTTCATCATTTGTTGATTTCATATTTGTGATTTTGTTTGCTTGTTAAAATTTTTTTGTAGGCCTCATATTGAACTTTTACTGCTTTTGCAGTCATTTGAGGACATATGCAGAGAGATAAAACTCTGAGTCCCTCACAGTATATATTCCTCATAGAACAAGGTCAAATAAGGCAGTGCTCTGCCTCTTTGTTTAAGGTCTCCTAGTGTAAACAAGAGTTGTTTTCTTTTAGTATATTTAGCACTTTTAAAATTTGCAACTAAGTGATTTTTTTATTGTCTGTGGTTTTCCTGTTAAAAATGGCCCTAAAACGCAGTGGGTAAAGTGATGCCTGAAACTCCTTAGCTAATAACTTTGCCTTATAGAAAAAAAAAAAAAAAAGTGTATTGGATAAGTGTAGTTAAGGCATGAGTTATAATGTTATTGGCCAGGAGTTCAATGTTAATGAATCAACAATGTGTATTATGTAGCCTGTCTTTAAACAAAAGCACATATAAAACAAGGTTATGTCTTGTATTAGTTGCTGTGATTGGAGATACGCAGGAAACTAACCCTATGTTTTGCCCGCAGCAGTACTTCATTATTTGCTAATTTAGTTTTTATTGTGACTTTACAAAATGTAACTATTATGAATAGCAAGAACTGACTGTATCAAAAATAAGAAAAATTGGGGAAAAGGGACAGGTTTCCTGGTAAGAAAAGCAACTCAACATGATGGTGGTGGTGGTCTAGTTGTTAAGTCATGTCAGACTCTTGTGATACCATGGACTGCCAGGCTCCTCTGTCCATGGGATTTCCTAAAAAAGATTACTGGAGTGGATTGTCATTCTCTTCTCCATGGAATCTTCCTGACCCAGACATGAAACCCACATCTCCTGCATTGCAGGTGGATTCTTTACCACTGAGCCACTGGATAAGCCTTACAATTCAGCATAATATGTGTCTAAAAAGATCAGAGGTATACCAATGTTTGCAATGACTGCCTACAGAAATTAGTATTTTATTTTACTTACTTTTATTTGCTTGCTGCTTTCTCTAATTTTTATTTCATGAATATATATATTACTTAATAAAATTAATAATATATAATATCTATTATAATTGATTTCAATAAAATATTTAATGTATGTGCTTTATCAGTGCCTAACACACTGCAGTCATATTAGAAATGATAGCTTTGGGGGGACTTCCCTGGTGGACCCCTGGTTAGGACTTGGTGCTTTCACTTTGATCCCTTTGATTCATAGGAATCAAAGGCCTGATTTGATCCCCGGTTGAAGAGCTAAGATCCTTCATGGTGCAAGGTGCAGCCAAAAAAATAAAAAATGAAAAGTTTTACTTTCATTCAGTACAATAGCCCAAAATGAAATGAACTCAGACAGCAATGACATAAAATGAGTTTATGTCAATCAAGCCGTAAGATCTTTTTAATCTTGACTGATGGCTTGATTGTTACCTTATAAGAAACACAACTAGAGGATCCAAGTAAACCATGCCCAGGTTCCTAACCCACAGAAACTGGCAAAATAAACATTGTTTGTTTAGTAGAGAGAATTGCAGTAGATCGTCACTAAGCAATTGATAATACAAATAAGAATGAATTAAGTTTGCTGGATTAAGCAATTATAGTGCAATGGTAAGCTAATATGAATAGTTTAATAGTAAGTACAGGAGTAAAGACCAAATAAAAGTACACTGGAGTATCAACGGGCAGTTAGGACACAAAGACAAAGAATAGGAGAACATTCTTTCAATGACTATGGATTTTTGGAGAATAAGAGCAGTGCCACAAAGGAACATGAGAGCTTATAGAAAAGAAAGTAGAAGAGTAACTTATAAAGTTATAATGGGTATTTTAATATTTCCTTCTGATTAGCTAGTTCTTAATGAAAAAAATCTTACTATAACTGTGTCCTATGTAGAGATTTTAGGATAGTTTGGTAAATAAAGCATATGTAAGTTCTAAGATGACAACTGACTTCCCTGGTGGCTCAGGCGGCTAAGCGTCTGTCTACAATGTGGGAGACCCGGGTTCGATCCCTGGGTCAGGAAGATCCCCTGGAGAAGGAAGTGGCAATTCACTCCAGTACTATTACCTGGAAAATCCCATGGACAGAGGAGCCTGGTAGGCTACAGCCCATGGGGTCGCAAAGAATCAGACACAACTGAGCGACTTTACCTTTACCTTTTACCTTTTAAGATGACAAGTAAAATATAAGATTGCAATGAGAGAAACAAAACAAAAAAGCGAAGTCTTGGAGAAGGCCAATGTGCATGTGTGAATGTACATGTTATTTTTTTACCGTGTGCTTCAACTAAATGAATATAAGTTTTCAAATAAGTCCAAAAGGTAATAAGTACTGAGTCTTTTCCTAATAAAAATATAATTTCCTTACTTTTGTAATAGAAAAATTAAATAATTATATTATCATTAATTGGAGAAGGAAATAAAGCCCCACTCCAGTATTCTTGCCTGGAGAATCCCAGAGAAAGAGGAGCCTGGCAGGCTACAGTCCCTGAGGTCACAAGAGGCAGACATGACTGAGCAACTAAACCACTGCCACCAGCATCATCATTAATATTTGAATGTTAAAGGACACACATTNAGCCCCACTCCAGTATTCTTGCCTGGAGAATCCCAGAGAAAGAGGAGCCTGGCAGGCTACAGTCCCTGAGGTCACAAGAGGCAGACATGACTGAGCAACTAAACCACTGCCACCAGCATCATCATTAATATTTGAATGTTAAAGGACACACATTTGCTAAAACTGTAAGAGAATGCTTTATCATTAGGAAAATAGTCATTTTAAACCTGAAAGTTTTAACAAATGTGAAAAAGATAATAGTTCAGAAACAGATATTTGTGTATGCACCTTATATGTAGTAAGTCACAGAAAGCTACAATTCTGCACCTAATGCAATGTCATAGTTTATAATGAATATATTGACCTTTTAATCTTTTTTTTTGTTTGTTTTTTTCTAATAAAACTTTTTGGAAATTGGAATAAATTTCTGAAAAAAGTGAAGATAGTTCTGAAATGACACTATAAGGTTCACAGAATCCAATATTTCCTTTTTCTAATTTTGTTAGAACATAGATTATGTTCAAATCAATTGCTCATGCTTAAAATTAGTTAAAGAATTTCTGTTAAAATTATCAGATTCTTCTTAACAGGGAGAAAAGAGGTTCTATAATCCTATACCACCATTATATAGATAATTGAATGAGAAACAAATTAAGTCATGTGCACTAATCAATCTAACCTCTGAATCCCAAAGTTACTACTCATTAGTCCCAGAGCCTTGCATAGAATGCATGATTCCGCCTTCTGTTACCAAACTCCATGCGTCTCTGACGTTACTTAAGCACACTCCATAGTTACATCTTGATGTTTTCTAAAAAACCTTTAAACCAGAAGTCCCCAATCTTTTTGGCATCACAGGCTGGTTCTGTGGAAAATATTTTTTCCAGACATTGGAGGGGTATGGTTTCAGGATAATTCAAGTGCATTAAATTTGTTGTGTACTTTAGTTCTATTATTATTATATTGTGATATATAATGAAATAGTTATACAACTCACCATAATGCAGAATCAGTGGGAACCCCGAGCTTGTTCTCCTGCAACTAGATGGTCCCATCTGGAGGTGATGGAAGAGAGTGGCATTCAAAGTGTGTTGCTTATGTCTAGTCTCCTCCACAATCTCATTTTGGTTGCTATCACCACAGGATACCCTGCTTCACAAAGATAAGACGTTGGAAATGGAAGTGGGGTTTTCAGTGCTTTTGAAGTAATCTTGAGATATTCCACCTTGACTTTAATCTAGAATGTATGGACATTTGATGTTGTCTCAAACACATTTTTAAGGCCAGCTTCATTTTGCGATCTCAAACAGCTGATCCTGTTCCAGTATGGACAAAGCTGATTCACCTGGTTTATTCATAGTCAGGTCATGGATCCAGTCCTTCCCAGTTTTGGGATCTTTGATGGGAGGGAAATAATGCTCAAACTGTTTTGAAAACTAAGATAGGTGATCATGAACCAGCTGGGAGAAATAAGGCCTTGGATCAGTCTCTTTCAAAATCTCTACTAATGTTTGAAACATGTTAACAACCCCAAGGATCACTCACCACCCCCAAGATTCCAGTTTGACTTTGAACGCAGCCACTTTATCTGCCTACTTGAACAGAGTTTTCATTCTCCTTGGTGGAGATAGATTGAGTTCACAGAGTGGGTTGAATACATCACATGAGTAAGCAAGTTTTGTGACCCATTCTGCATCACTGAAATGTGCTGCCAGTGGTGACTGTTTTTCTAAATCTCTGGAGTGGCTATTGTAACCAAAAACTCTGAGCAGTGGTCTGCCTTTAGAAAGCCACCTCACTTCTATGCATGAGAGAAGAGGAGGGTGCTCTGTGTCCATCTCCTCACAGAGCTGCACATACACACAAAAAAACATCAGTTAAGGGCTTGTACTTTAATGCAGTTGATAATTTTAATCATATCCTGCAAAAAGTTATTAAATTCAGGTGTCTTTTTTAGGTTAGCCAGCATTTCTCTATGGATGACACTATACGTAGACTCACACTCAGAAGTAACATCTTTGACCTGAGTAGTGAAACCAGACAGCCGGCCAGTCATGGTGGCTGTTTCATCCATGAATACACTGACACAGAATGACCAATTAAGTTTTCCTGATATGTAATCAAGAGGAGAGTGAAAAAGTTGGCTTAAAGCTCAACATTCAGAAAACTAAGATCATGGCATCCAGTCCCATCACTTCATGGGAAATAGATGGGGAAACAGTGGAAACAGGGTCAGACTATTTTTTGGGGCTCCAAAATCACTGTAGATGGTGACTGCAGCCATGAAATTAGAAGCTTACTCCTTGGAAGAAAAGTTATGACCAACCTAGATAGTATATTGAAAAGCAGAGACGTTACTTTGCCGACTAAGGTCCATCTAGTCAAGGCTATGTTTTTTCCTGTGGTCATGTATGGATGTGAGAGTTGGACTGTGAAGAAGGTTGAGCACTGAAGAATTGATGCTTTTGGACTGTGGTGTTGGAGAAGATTCTTGAGAGTCCCTTGGACTGCAAGGAGATCCAACCAGTTCATTGTGAAGGAGATCAACCCTGGGATTTCTTTGGAAGGAATGATACTAAAGTTGAAACTCCAGTACTTTGGCCACTTCATGTGAAGAGTTGACTCATTGGAAAAGACTCTGATGCTGGGAGGGATTGGGGTCAGGAGGAGAAGGGGACTACCGAGGATGAGATTCCTGGATGGCATCACGGACTGGATGGACGTGAGTCTGAGTGAACTCTGAGAGACGGTAATGAACAAGGAGGCCTGGAGTGCTGCGATTCATGGGGTCGCAAAGAGTCAGACACGACTGAACTGAACTGAACTGAATCATTCAAAGACTGGAATAGTTCTGCAGCTGTGGTATTGGTTGACAACAAAAGTGCACATGGCACAGCTTCATGCATATCCTTTTGAAAAATAGATCACACAAAACCATTGTTGCCTTTTTGTCAACATCAATAGCCTCGTCATCTGTATTGTGTACAACGGAGACTCATTCATCCTCTCTAACAACTGTGCCTCCATATCCTCTGCTATTTTACCAACTTTTCCAGCTTTGGTGCTAGCCAAGAGAGGAAAATGTGCCACTTTTTTTTTAACTGTAGCCTCTCCTAAAATTTCTTGACACATGTCCTTAGCAGCACACAGAATAAAGTCTTCCCCCAAATAAGGGACTTCTTAGCTTTAGCAATATGTGTAGTCACAATAATGATGCTCTCAATGCAGACACATTTGATGAAATGGTGGCCTTTAATAGTTGCTTCATCTTTGTTTTTTTTCTTTTGAAAATCTCCAAAGTATAGTAATTTAATGCACAGCACTTAGTTTCTGTGTGGCAAAACAGTTTTGAAGGTTTTATGTCTTCATTGGTATCCAGTCACCACATCTTATAAAAGCAGGCCTGGAGAATGTAAATCATCTGTTGCAGTGAACACCATGATTAAAGTTGGACTCTTGGTCAGTTCAGTTCAGTTGCTCATATACTATCTAGGTTGGTACTTTCTTTTAAATGCAGTTTTCTTTTTGTTGGTGGTCTTAGGGTCTTCTGTTGTTTCATCACTGGGTCTTTTCCTCTTTTGAAAGAAGCTCTCCAGAGATGTTTGTTTTCACTCATTTTGGGCTAGGATTTGCTTGTGGACTTACCAAAACTGTGACTGAGACAAGTGCATAGGAAAAGTGGCATGGATGGAAGTGGTAAATGAAATAATGGGCGAGTCATGTTTTGACTAAAATAAGTGTCAAATTCTGGCTTGAAGCCTGCCACCAGAGGCAGCTTGACTGTCACTTGCTGCTCACCGATGGGGCTTTGATATGAGTCTGCAAACAACTGATTTTTCATGATCTCTGTGCAGTCAAACCTCTCTGCTAATGATAATCTATACTTGCAGTCGCTCCCCAACACTAGCGTCGCTGCCTTAGATCTACTTCAGATCTCCAGGCATTAGAGTCTAATAAGGAGCTCATAACCTAGATCCTTCACATGTGCAGTTCAATGTAGGATTCTTGCTTTTATGGGATTCTAATGCCTCTGCTGCTCTGACAGGAGGTGGAGTTCAGGTGATAATGGAAACTATGAGGAATGGCTGTCAAAACAGATGAAGCTTTGCTAGCTTGCCTGCCATGCATTCCCAGCTGTGCGACCCAGTTCCTAACAGACTAATAATAAGCCATGGTCCATGGGTTGAAGGCCATTGCTTTAAACCTTAAAACTGATCACTGTCATATGAACAACTACAACTGAAAGTCCTGCAAGAACCTTCAATTTAATGTCGTCCCAACTCTAAGCTTCATCTTTTCAGCCTGAATCTCTACTTTCTCTCATGTCTCTGTAAGTAATGGCATGACTTTCTTTAAGGCTTTAGACATCAGTTTTAAATAAGCCCATTTGATTAACTTCTTGATACTGTCTCTTTATTATATTGCTAACAGCAATGATATTGAAATAGCTGTTAATTTAATCAATATTTATTATATGTCAAAAACTATTCTAAGCAATACTATACATAAGCATATTTACATGCTCCATATTTCAATGGGTTTATATTTTCTTTAATTCTCAAAATGACCTTATAAAGTAGAAATTATTGACTTCATTTTATAGATGGAAAAATAGTACATATACTAATATTCATCAAGATATACACTGGTGAAAAGATAAGTTTGAAATTTGGGCAGGACTTCTCTTCAGAACTAAAAGCCAAGTAAGAACTGGTTCTGTTGGTATACTAAAATGTATTATTGTTTGTTACTTTTCACTTTTTCTGAAACTCTATCAAATGAATTACCTATTACTTTCTGTATTAAGCTTGCATTTTGTTTTCTGGTTTTACTCATGCTTCGTTCATCTTCCTCACTGATTGTCCTTCACTATGTCTACATTTTAAAATATCTACTGTCTTCTTCAGCCATGATTTTTTTCTTTAATCCAATCTTGTCCACTTCTCTGAAAGCCATAACTTTTCCTCTGGACTCATAACTTCTGCTGTAGTATGTTTTATTAACTTGTGTTATAATAATTAAAATACTTGAGATACTAATTGATGTATATTCCAAGCATTACAGTCAACTTTCTGCATATGTTTATTTAATTCTTAGCCTATTTATTAGATAATCTTCCCTGGTGACCCAAATGGTAAAGACTCTTTCTGCAGTGCAAGAGACCTGGCTTTATTTTCTGGGTTGGGAAGATTCCCTGGAGGATGGAAAAGCAACCCACTCCAATATTCTTGCCTAGAAAATTCTATGGACAAAGGAGCCTGGAGGGCATTAGTCCATGGGGTCACGAAGAGTCAGGCACAACTGACTGACTAACACACACATACAAACACACACTCTATTTATTAAGGACTTCCCTGGTGGCTCAGAGGGAAGTCCTCCCATCTGCCTGCAGTGTGGGAGACCTGAGTTTGATCCCTGGGTCAGGAAGATCCCCTGGAGAAGGAAATGGCAACCCACTATAGTATTCTTGCCTGGAGACTTCCATGGATGGAGAAGCCTGGTGGACTACAGTCCACGGGGTCACAAAGAGTCAGACACAACTGACCAAGCGACTTAACTAAACTAAACTAAAAATTACACAATTTGTTGCAATTGGAATTTACTGCCCAGGAAGTCTGGTTTAGCCTAGATGCATGTGACAAGAATGTGGATCAGACAGCCACCCATGATACAAAAAGCAGAGAGGAACTGGTCAAATAAGCAAAGAGATAAAAGAGAAGAAAAGAAGCTACATATAGAATATAAACTCTGAAAGGAGAGGGCTACTCCACTCATGCAGCTAAGAGAGTCCTTCTATCGCACTGGCTGAAAACTAGACAAAGCCCTGAGACTTCTTCTCAGTTGTCCTGAGATGTGATATTAAATGATTCATATCCTGAAACCAGCAACCATCAAGAAAGTCCTGTGGAAAATATTGATCAACTGGTGTACATGGATTTGGACCTGGAAGTACCATTTTGAAATTCTAATTTTGACAGTTGTATATTCAAGATTAAAAAGCTTCAAATGTTTCCTTACTCCAGGTTCCATTTGAAAAATGTTAATTTTAGTCACTTGTCAATAGTCCCTCTTTACATATTCAAGTTTGTTATCTCAAAAAATTATAAAATAATCATAAGCAGTTTATCTCTTTCAAATCCATCATTTTTATAATGTTTGGCAAACCTTTACAGTATATTTAGCCAAACGAAGATTTTAAAACATGAATATTTTGTGAGAAATAAAAATGCAAATATTTGAATCAAAATATGATTACTTCAAATGAATAAAGATATTTAAATGTAAACAGTTGCTCCTCTAGTTTCTATGTTGGCACTAAAGATGAATAATTTATATCTGATGTTGAATTTCAACATTTAGTGACTATAATAAATTGCTATTGCTTAATTTTCTATTTCTAATTTATGGTGACAGATAAAACATAGAATATAATTCATGTATTTTTATTAGCTTAACTTTTTTAAATTCAAAGTAATTTAAATAATCAAAGCAAAATATTAAATAACAAAAAATACCTTAAAATATTTCTTTTTATTTTATTTACAGAATTGGTTTACTGGATATTTTATTCATTTGAACCATTATGCAAGATAACACTTTTTAAAATTATTACTTTAATATACACAGGCAGTTTTCAATTAAAAATAGATTATATTCTAAAGCAATTCAACGTTGTCAAAGTTACAGCAATGTATGAACACAATATCTCTTATTAGCAATGCCATGCACAGAACTGACATTTTCTTGTTTTGTCCACCAAAGATTATTTTTTTTCAATAATGAACTTGAGACATAGCTATACATTTAGTGCTTTAAAAGTCTAAACAACCAGAATGAGCTATTTCTACGAAAAAATATAATCATAGATTAAGAATCATCATAAATCCAAATTCTCTAGGCATCTTAATCATGACCCTCAGCAGCTTTCCTCTGCCAAGTCTTAAAGCATTTTTGGTGATCCCTCTGTTCTAGGTTAGATTTTGGCTAGTAAAGTCAGGCAGCACTCTGGGAGGAAAGTGATGGATTATGAATGTGGGAGAAGATGGATAGAAAAAGA
The DNA here is from genome assembly GCA_006410735.1 of Raphicerus campestris. NCBI lineage: Eukaryota > Metazoa > Chordata > Mammalia > Artiodactyla > Bovidae > Raphicerus > Raphicerus campestris. The sequence goes on from SJYW01001281.1 coordinate 34,143, forward strand.
AAGTGTGAGCAAACGTTGTGAGTAGATCTCTGACTTATTTCTGAGAATATCACGTCCCTGGTCTCTCCTAACACCCATTTCATCCTTTCCACTCACACTCCCAAAGAATGATCACCAGAATTTCTCTACTACCATTCTTGATCAACAATATGTTCCCGTTCATTTTATGACTTTATTCAATGCTATTGTCTTTGAGTTTTATCTAAAAATTATTTCCAAATGCTGCATAATGACCTTAAAAATTTGCTTTAGCTTCTCCTATACTAAATAGCAGAGGAAATAAAAGTGCTGTATCATTTAATACTTTTTAGTCATAAAACTGTTTATAAAAGTTATCAATTATCTTTATTTTTAATTTATTTTTAAACTGCCTATTTTATATTAGAATATAGTTAATTAACAATGCTATGTTAGTTTCAGGTGTACAGAAAAGTGGTTCACTTTTGCATATTCATGTGGAAGAGATAAGACTTTTTAAGTGAACAATGCAAAGAAATACAAGGAAACAATAGAATGGAAAAAGATTAGAAATCTCTTCAAGAAAAATAGAGATACCAAGGGAACATTTCATACAAAGATGGGTAAAATAAAGAGCAGAAAATGTATTGACCTAAGAGAAGCAGAAGATATTCAAAAGAGGTGGCAAGAATACACAGAAGAATTATACAAAAAAGATCTTCATGACCCAGATAATCACGATGGTGTGATCACACATCTAGAGCCAGACATCCTGGAATGAGAAGTCAAGAGGGCTTTAGGAAACATCACTATGTACAAAGCTAGTGGAGTTAATGGAATTCCCGCTGAGCTATTTCAAATCCTAAGAGATGATGCTCTTAAAGTGTGGTGCTGAATATGCCAGCAGTTTGGAAAACTCAGCAGTGGACACAAGACTGGAAAAGGTCAGTTTTGATTCTAATTGCAAAGAAAGGCAACGCCAAAAATGTTTTTGGCAATGCCAAAAAATTGTGCTCACATGCTAGCAATGTTGAAAATCCTTCATGCTAGACTTCAAGAATATGTTAACTGAGAATTTCCAAGCAGTCAAGTTGGACTTGGAAAAGGCAGAGGATCTACAGATCACATTGCCAACATCTGTTGGATCACAGAAAACTACAGAATTACACAAAAAATTCTACTTCTACTTAATTGACTATGGTAATGATGCTAAAGCTGAAACTCCAGTACTTTGGCCACCTCATGCGAAGAGCTGACTCACTGGAAAAGACTCTGATGGTGGGAGGGATTGAGGGCAGGAGGAGAAGGGGACGACCGAGGATGAGATGACTGGATGACATCACCAACTCAACGGACGTGAGTTTGAGTGAACTCTGGGAGTTGATGATGGACAGGGAGGCCTGGCATGCTGTGACTCATGGGGTCGCAGATTCAAACACAACTGAATGACTGAACTGAACTGAACTGAAAGACTTTTACTCTGTAGATCACAAAAAAAAAATGTGGAAAATTCCTAAAGATATTGGAATATCTGCTTTCTGCAAAATTCGTATGTAAATCAAGAAGCAACCGTTAGAACTGGTCGTGGAACAATGGACTGATTCCAGATTGGGAAAGAAGTATGTCAAGGCTTTATATCATCAATGTTCATTTAGTTTATATGCAGAGTACATCATGTGAAATGCAAGACTGGATGAAGCACAAGCTGAGATCAAGATTGCTAGGAAAAATATAAATAACCTCAGATATGCAGATGATACCACCTTTGTAGAAGATAGCAAAGAGGAATTAAAGAGACTTGATGAAGATGAAAGAGGAGAGTCAAAAAGCTGGCTTAAAATTCTTTTTTTTTTCATCCTTATGTTTTATTTATTTAAAAAAAATTAAAATATAAATTTATTTTAATTGGAGGCTAATTACTTTATAATATTGTATTGGTTTTGCTAAACATCAACATGAATCCTCCACGGGTATACACGTGTTCCCCATCCCAAATCCTCCTCCCACCTCCCTCCCCATATCATCCCTCTGGGTCATCCCAGTGCACCAGCCCCGAGCATCCTGTACCATGCATTGAACTTGGACTGACAATTCGTTTCACATATGATATTATACGTGTTTTAATGCCAGTCTCCCAAATCATCCCACCCTCGCCCTCTACCACAAAGCCCAAAAGATTGTTCTATACATCTGTGTCTCATTTGCTGTCTTGCATACAGGGTTATCATTACCATTTTTCTAAATTCCATATATATGCATTAGTATACTGTAGTGGTGTTTTTCTTTCTGGCTTAATTCACTCTGCATTATAGGCTCCAGTTTCATCCACCTCATTAGAACAGATTCAAATATATTATTTTTAAGGGCTGAGTAATACTCCATTGTGTATATGTACCACCGTTTTCTTATTCATTTTTCTGCTGATGGACATCTAAGTTGCTTCCATGTCCTGGCTATTATAAAGAGTGCTGCAATGAACATTGCAGTACACATGCCTCTTTCAATTCTGGTTTCCTTGGTGTATATGCCCAGCAGTGGGATTGATGGGTCAAAAGGAAGTTATATTTCCAGTTTTTTAAGGATTATCCACATTGTTCTCCATAGTGGCTGTACTACTTTGCATTCCCACCAACAGTGTAATAGGATTCCTTTTTCTCCACACCCTCTCCAGCATTTATTGCTTATAAATATTTGGATAGCAGCCATTCTGACTGGCATGAAATGGTACCTCATTGTGATTTTGATTTGCATTTCTCTGATGATGAGTAATGTTGAGCATTTTTTCATGTGTTTGTTAGCCCTCTGTATGTCTTCTTTGGAGAAATGTCTGTTTAGTGCTTTGGCCCATTTTTTGATTGGGTCATTTATTTTTCTGGAATTGAGCTGCAGGAGTTGCTTGTATTGTTTTGAGATTAGTTGTTTGTCAGTTGCTTCATTTGCCATTAATTTATCCCATTTTTGAACCCTGTCTTTTCACCTTGCTTATAGTTTCCTTCATTGTGTAGAAGCTTTTAATTTTAATTAAGTCTCATTTGTTTATTTTTGCTTTTATTTCCAATATTCTGGGAGGTGGGTCATAGAGGATCCTGCTGTGATTTATGTCAGAGAGTGTTTTGCCTATGTTCTCCTCTAAGAGTTTTATACTTTCTGGTCTTCTAGATCTTTAATCCATTTTGAGTTTATTTTTGTGTATGGTATGATAAAGTGTTCTAGTTTCATTCTTTCACAAGTGGTTGAGCAGTTTTCCCAGCACCACTTTTAAAGAGTGTCTTTTTTACCATTCTATATTCTTACCTCCTTTGTCAAAGATAAAGTGTCCATAGGTGCATGGATTTATCTCTGGCTTTCTATTTTGTTCCATTTATCTATATTTCTGTCTTTGTGCCAGTACCATACTGTCTTGATGACTGTGGCTTTGTAGTAGAGCCTGAAGTCAGGCAGGTTGATCCCTCCAGTTCCATTCTGACATGATCCTCTACATAGAAAACCCTAAAGACTCCACCAGAAAATTACTAGAGCTAATAAATGAATAAAGTTTCAGGATATAAAATCAACACACAGAAATCCCTTGCATTCCTATACACTAATAATGAGAAAATAGAGAAATTAAGGAGACAATTTCAGTCACCACTGCAACAAAAAGAATAAAATGCTTAGGAACATATCTACCTAAAGAAAAAAAAAAAAAAGACCTATATATAGAAAACTATAAAACACTGGTGAAAGAAATCAAAGAATATACTAATAGATGGAGAAATATACTGTGTTCATGGATCAGAAGAATCAATATAGTGAAAATGAGTATACTAATCAAAGCAATCTGCATATTCAATGCAATCCCTATCAAGCTATGAAAGGTATTTTTCACAGAGCTGGAACAAATAATTTCACAATTTTTTATGGACATATAAATTCAAAAAATTAAGGTCATAACATCCAGTCCCATCACTTCATGGCAAATAGATGGGGAAACAATAGAAAAAGTCATAGGCTTTATTTTCTTAGGCTCCAAAATCACTGCGGATGGGAACTGCAACCATGAAGTTAAGAAACTTGCTCCTTGGAAGAAAAGCTATGACAAACCTAGAAAGTGTAATAAAAACAAAAGACATTACTTTGCCAACAAAATCCATACTATCATGTACAAATGTGAGAGCTGGACAATAAAGAAGATTGAGTGCCAAAGAACTGATGTCTTTGAACTGTGGTGTTGGAGAAGACTCTTGAGAGTACCCTGGACTGCAAGGAGATCAACCAGTCAATCCTAAAGTAAATCAGTCCTGAATATTCATTGGAAGGACTGATGCTGAAGCTGAAGCTCCAATACTTTGGTCACCTGGTGGGAATAACTGATTTATTGGCAAAGACTCTGATGATTGGAAAAATTGAAGGCAGGAGGAATAGGAGATGACAGATGATAAGATGGTTGGATGGCATCACTGATTCAATGGACATGAGTTCAAGAAAGCTCCAGAAGTTAGTGATAGACAGGGAAGCCTGGTGTCCTGAAGTCCACAGGGTTTCATAGAGTCAGACACAATTGAGTGACTGAACTGAACTAAACTAAATATTTGTGATGTTGAACATCTTTCCATGTGTCTCTTTGCCATCCGTTTGTGTCTTTGGAGAAATGTCTGCTTAGTGCTTTTTTTTTTTTTTTTTTTTTTTGATTGAGTTAGATGTGTATAAGAGACAGGGACACGACTGAGCGACTAAACTGAAGTGAACTAAGGCAAGAACTTAGAAGTGTTGCTTAGAATGTTAAAAGTGGTGAAATTAAGTGAAAGTCTGTATGATGTGAAAATCCCTTTGTGGTGCCTTTGAAGGTGTATGGTGCTATTGATACAGTGTTCATGANAAGACCACTCCCTTGTCAGCTCCATCATTTGCAAATATTTTCTCTTTTTGTGTGGGCTTTTTGTTTTGTTTATGGTTTCCTTTGTATTGCAAAACTTTTGAATTTAATTAGACTGCATTTATTTTTGTAAATTATCTTAAAAATTATTTATTACATTTTGATTGGGCACACAAGCAATTCTGGACATTTCCCTGAGGGTTTTTGGCTAGTCCCAGCTGTGTTCCATATGCTCTTCATCCTTTCTGATGGACTAGTAGGCTAGCCCAAAGGCATTCTTCTCATAGATTTTGATTTAGCATGGGATATAAATCCTAACTGCACATATATTTTTCTAGCCACTGGTCAATCTATACTTACTAACATTCAATTGGCTAAAATCAGCTATTTACAAAAGTCAAAGTCAAGCCCCACTGTAAATAGGACAATCTTCATAGTCAAATTATAAACTAGAGCTACATGGATAAGTAAAATAGTGAAATTGTTAATACAATTGTACCAGTCTTTAAACACTAATTTGCTAGCATGTTGAAGAAAATAATGCCAATAATTATTTAGGATTAAAAAAAATTTTGATCTAGTCATTCTGAAAAGTTTTAAGTTTTCTGGAAAATTCTTCAATGCATCTTTGATTTATTTTCTCACAGTCTCTAACTCCAACTTAATTCCAACATAATATTGTCTATAATGTCATCAATCTTTTGCAAAGATCTTCCATACATCACTTCAGCTTGATCTTAATGGGATACTGTTAAAATTCAGAGCATAGATATACAATGCTTTGATCCTACAGATCAGATTGGAAAGTACTGATATTCAACTATGTCTGTACTGATTTTCTGCCATTTCTGAGGAAGGCAGCTAAAATCTAAACTTCAACAGTAGATTCATCTAATACACTTTGAAGTTGCATTCATTTTAGCCTCATGTAGCTTGACACTTTGTTGTTAGGTATACACACATTAAGGACTGTTATGGCTTCTGAGAGAACTGATGATCCTTTTATCATTATATAATGCTACTCTTTGTCCCTGGTAAATTTTCTTGCCTTGATGCCTGTACTCTCTGAAATTAATATAGCTACATCTGCTTTCTTTTGATCAGGAGTGGCATGCTATATTTTCTCCATTTACTTACTTTTAATCTATTCATGTATGTTTTTAGTTTCAAGGAGAAGTAGATAGATATTTTAAAAAGCATACTGAGTTATTATCCAAAAAAGAAAAACAAAAACAAAACCGAATCCTAATGTGTTACAATTTCCCCTCTAGCCTTCAGTAAGGAAAAGAATATTTGGAGTGGAAAGAGAACAATAAACGTTTTTCCTTATAACCACAGGGAATCAATGAGAATTTGGAAAAAAAAATAGATTGATTTTAAAGATAATCAATGTTACTGCAATGAATGAGAAAGGGAAAAAGTGGTAGGAGAAAAGATCAGAGGTTAAAAAATGCTAGCTAGTGTAGAAACTTTGTTCTAGGCTTTGGACTCAAAAGCTAGATGACCTTGTATTTAATTCTACATATTGCAGTAAGTCCATGGAGGGTTTAAACAAAGTAATAACACACCAAAATTACCTTTTGAAAGGAACATACTAGTTGTTTTTTTGAGGAAAGAATCTAATAAAGCAGTGGACAATCTGGGAGACTGGTCTGGAAGCTTGTGATTATCTCAAAAATTGTTGATGGTAAAATAGGCTTGGATGGTAACTAAAATATCCGATATTCATGGCATTTGTTAAAAGACAGTGAAGCAGATTTTATAAAAGGGGTTACCATAATGAGATCTTATAGTAGGAGTGATAGATTGAACTCAACTCCAAATAAAACAAGAAAGAAAAAAAGGAAAAGTGGGAAAGTATATTCAAGAAACAGAATGGAGTGGAATTTAGTGGATGGAAAATTATTAAAAGGAAACACTAGGGGTAAGGGGGGGATTCTAGCTAAATAGACCAAATAGGATTCTTACTGAAGACCGCTAGGTTATCACATATCATCTGGGGGATAGTGAAAAATGAGGAGCTCAGTCATGTAAAAAGGATGATCAGATATCAAAGACAAGGGATTCTGGTTAAATTGACTTAGCAGTATTTTTGCTGGAACTGGGCTCTTAGAGATAGGAGCCTATGTTTCTCTTAAGAATGAGTGAATGAGTGAAGTTGCTCAATGTGTCTGACTCTTTGTGACCCCATGGACTGTAGCCCACCAGGCTCCTCCATCCATGGGAGTCTCCAGGCAAGAATACTGAAGTGGGTTGCCATTTCCTTCTCCAAGGGATCTTCCCCACCCAGGGATCATACCCAGGTCTCCCGTATTGCAGGCAGACGCTTCAATCTCTGAGCTACAAGGGAAGCCCTCTTAAGAATTGATCTTAATAAAGCTCAGAAGAGCCTGCCTAGAGTTTGACCAAAAATAATAGTTTTCAGTAGTATCAAAGAAAGTAATAAGAAACTATGATTCTGGCCATATTTCAAAGTTGGATATCACAGAAATTTTTGAAAGACTGATCAAAGTACATGAGAAAGAGGAGTTAGGTTTCCAAGATCTTTGGCCTGAGTAGCTGGAAGTTCATAATTGCCACTTATTGTAGGCTTATGTACTTAAGCAGAAAATTATTAGTATATATCTGGATAGTGATATTCTGTATTTAGAAAATATATTTGAAAAGGAAAATTATTTGAGATTTATTTAAAGTTATTAGCTAATATATATTAAATGTTAAAAGAAGGGTCAATAATTTGTCATTATAGTTTCATTTCTGTAGTTGACCACTAGGCCATAAATAGTATTTTTAGCTGCCTTTCTCGTTTGTCCATTTCACATTTCCTGTGCTATCAGGCAGCACCACAGAATACTTATTTATAAGAGACTATTCTAAATATTCATTACTGAGTTTTCAGGTCCAGTCTGCATGAGATGGCTGTGATATTCTATTAAATGTTTTTGTTGGATGTAGCAGTACTACACAGTCCCAGGGGATGTCATAATTTTATCCATACTCTTTTATTTGTGTACTAGGGGCTCTACATCCCTTTTTACAATAAGGTTTAATTTCTAGACAATAATTCATCTTTTCTTATTTATCCAGAAACATGTGCTGCTTAAAATGGCTGTCAGTGCAAAGGAAACTCTCATGTACACAATCTTGCCTTTAGCATAAGATCAGTGAAGAAGCAGAGTCTTGAATAACAAGGAATAGATTGTACATTCTCAACTCATGGATGTGATAGCGACTCTTCCATTTCCATTTCCTCCCCTCAGGATCCATATATTCAGGGTGGGGTGGGAGGAAAAAAAAAACACCGTTTATTAGTCAGTTGCTAGGGCTTTTTGGGTAAGCAATAATATTTATGGACTTCCCTGGTGGTTCAGGACATACAGGCCCATCTGCAATGGAAGAGACCTGTGCTTGAGCCTTAGGTTAGGATGATCTTTTGAAGAAAGCAATGGCTACCCACTCTGGTANTTTTATCCATACTCTTTTATTTGTGTACTAGGGGCTCTACATCCCTTTTTACAATAAGGTTTAATTTCTAGACAATAATTCATCTTTTCTTATTTATCCAGAAACATGTGCTGCTTAAAATGGCTGTCAGTGCAAAGGAAACTCTCATGTACACAATCTTGCCTTTAGCATAAGATCAGTGAAGAAGCAGAGTCTTGAATAACAAGGAATAGATTGTACATTCTCAACTCATGGATGTGATAGCGACTCTTCCATTTCCATTTCCTCCCCTCAGGATCCATATATTCAGGGTGGGGTGGGAGGAAAAAAAAAACACCGTTTATTAGTCAGTTGCTAGGGCTTTTTGGGTAAGCAATAATATTTATGGACTTCCCTGGTGGTTCAGGACATACAGGCCCATCTGCAATGGAAGAGACCTGTGCTTGAGCCTTAGGTTAGGATGATCTTTTGAAGAAAGCAATGGCTACCCACTCTGGTATTCTGGCCTGGAAAATTCCATGGACTATACAGTCCTTGAGGTTACAAAGAGTCACACATGACTGAGTGACTTTCACTTTCACTTTTCAATAATATTTATAAGTGGTCACTTAATGAAATTTTATATAAAATTCCAATATACTCTAGAGCAGCTGTTCTGAAAGATAGAATGCTTGTCAATATTAATGAACCCCATAAGCAGTAGTATACAACCATATATATATATGTGTGTGTATATATATATATATATATATATATATATAATACAGTCATACATATTTTTGTGGATTAGATAATGATATTAAATGACACTTTCAGGAAATTTGTTTAAGAATATTCTAAATAAAATAGGGGTTTTCTCCAAGCCAGGCTTCAACAGTATGTGAACTGTGAGCTTCCAGATGTTCAAGCTGGATTTAGAAAATGCAGAGAAATCAGAGATCAAATAGCCAACATCCATTGGATTATCAAAAAAGCAAGAGAGTTCCAGGAAAGTATCTACTTCTACTTTATTTTCCGTGCCAAACCTTTGTAAGTGCAGATCACAAGAAACTGTGGAATATTCTTCAAGAGATGGGAATACCATTCCAGCTTACCTGCCTCCTGATAAATCTGCATGCAGGTCAAGAAGCAACTGTTAGAACTGGACATGGAACAACAGACTGGTTCCAAATCAGGAAAGGAGAACACCAAGGCTGTATATTGTCATCCAGCTTATTTAACTTATATCCTGACTTGATTATGCACAAGCTGGAATCAAGATTGCCAGGAGAAATATCAATAATCTCATACACAGATAACATCATCCTTATGGCAGAAAGTGAAGAAGAACTAAACAGCCTCTTGGTGAAAGTGAAAGAGGAGAGTGAAAATGTTGGCTTAAAACTCAACATTTAGAGAGCTAAGATCATGGCATTCAGTTCCATCACTTCATGGAAAATAGATGGGGAAGCAATGGAATCAGTGAGAGAGTTTATTTTTGTGGGGCTCCAAAAATCACTGCAAATGGTGACTGCAGCCATGAAATTAAAAGACACTTGTCTCTTAGAAGAAAAGCTATGACCAGCCTAGACAGCACAGTAAAAGGCAGAAACATTACTTTTCCAACAAATGTCCGTTTAATCAAAGCTGTAGTTTTTCCAGTAGTCATATATGGATGTGAGAGTTGAACTACAGAGAAATCTGAGCACTGAAGATTTAANAGTAAAAGGCAGAAACATTACTTTTCCAACAAATGTCCGTTTAATCAAAGCTGTAGTTTTTCCAGTAGTCATATATGGATGTGAGAGTTGAACTACAGAGAAATCTGAGCACTGAAGATTTAATGCTTTTGAACTGTGGTGCTGGAGAAGACTCTTGAGAGTCCCTTGGACTGCAAGGAGATTCAACCAGTCCATCCTAAAGGAAATCAGTCTTGAATATTAATTTGATGGACTGATGCTGAAGCTGAAGTTCCAATTCACCTTATGCAAAGAGTCAACTCACTGGAAAAGAATCTGATGCTAGGAAAGATTGAAGATAAGTGGAGAAGGGGACGCCAGAGGATGAGATGGTTAGATGGCATCACTGACTCAAAGGACATGAGCCTGAGCAATCTCGGGCAGTTGGTGATAGACAGTGAAGCCTGACATACTGCAGTCTGTGGGGTTGCAAAGAGTCAAACACAGCTGAGCGACTGATCTGAACTGAAATAAAATATTGTACATGTAGCTTGAATTTCAAATCAACAATGGCTTATGTTCAAGATGTGAAATATTAAATTTAAAAAAATTGCTAACATATTATCTGATTGTCCTAGGGTATTGTGGCACATAAGATTGGTTCATGTCATTAGGGAATTATCTACATCTACTTGTTTTGTTAATCAGATCAGCCTTGTTAAGATATAGTCAGTGTTGGGCCACCCACCACATTTGTCCCTTACACTGCTGTTCATGGTTCATGACTCCTCCTATGAAAATTAAGAATGAGGTCTAAGGGTGGTTGCCATTCACAGTCTTCTCCACAAATGAAACCTTTGTTGAGCATTTACAAAGGACAATCATGCTTCTGAACTGTTCACTTATCTTGTCCACAAAGCTAAGCATTTGAACTCCAATATTAGCCTTAGTAAGTCACTTAAAATATATTCAAAACATTAGCCTCAAATGGTAGAGATTCTCTAACCATCTTTTTTTTTTTTCTAACAAAGATGGCAAGGCAATAATCATTAGCATCCGTGCCCAAAAGGATTCCCTGATACCCTATCATCTCTTGTGAACTTTAATGCAAAATACTTCATTCCTTTCTGTTGCTAGAGAGTTTTAAAAGTCTCTCTTTAAACTCAATATATATTTTTATACAAACTGTATATGTGTATGTCCATGAAGCCATAAATTTAGACTGAGGGAAGAGTGTTAGGACAAGTATCATAGGTTATTAAGCTATATGGTATACAACTTACTGTGTCTTCAAACTCTGTTTGAACCTGGTCCCATCTATCAGTTCAGTTCATCCACTCAGTCGTGTCCGACTCTTTGTGACCCCATGAATTGCAGCACGCCAGGCCTCCCTGTTCATCACCATCTCTCAGAGTTCACTCAGACTCACGTCTATCGAGTCCGTGATGCCATCCAGCCATCTCATCCTCAGTCATCCCCTTCTCTTCTTGCCCCCAATCCCTCCCAGCATCAGAGTTTTTTCAGTGAGTCAACTCTTCGCATAAGGTGGCCAAAGTATTGCAAAGTATTGGAGTTTCAGCTTTAGCATCATTCCTTCCAAAGAAATCCCAGGGCTGATCTCCTTCGGAATGGACTGATTGGATCTCCTTGCAGTCCAAGGGACTCTCAAGAGTCTTCTCCAACACCACAGTTCAAAAGCATCAATTCTTCGGCGCTCAGCCTTCTTCACAGTCCAACTCTCACATCCATACATGACCACTGGAAAAACCATAGCCTTGACTAGATGGACCTTGGTCTGCAAAGTAATGTCTCTGCTTTTGAATATGCTATCTAGGTTGGTCATAACTTTTCTTCCAAGGAGTAAGCGTCTTCTAATTTCATGGCTGCAGCCACCATCTGCAGTGATTTTGGAGCCCCCCAAAATAAAGTCTGACACTGTTTTCCTCATCTATTTCCCGTGAAGTGATGGGACCGGATGC
>SJYW01001281.1:48767-71224 GCA_006410735.1 Raphicerus campestris
TTTCCACTGTTTCCACTGTTTCCCCATCTATTTCCCATGAAGTGATGGGACCGGATGCCATGATCTTCGTTTTCTGAATGTTGAGCTTTAAGCCAAATTTTTCATTCTCCTCTTTCACCTTCATCAAGAGGCCCTTTAGGTCCTCTTCACTTTCTGCCAAAAGGGTGGTGTCATCTGCATATCTGAAGTTATTGATATTTCTCTTCGCAATCTTGATTCCAGCTTGTGTTTCTTCCAGTCCAGCGTTTCTCATGATGTACTTTTCATATAAGTTAAATAAGCAGGGTGACAGTATACAGCCTTGACATACTCCTTTTCCTATTTGGAACCAGTCTGTTGTGCCATGTCCAGTTCTAACTGTTGTTTCCTGACCTGCATACAAATTTCTCAAGAGGCAGGTCAGGTGGTCTCTTATTCCCATCTCTTTCAGAATTTTCCAAAGTTTATTGTGATCCACACAGTCAAAGGCTTTGGCATAGTCAATAAAGCAGAAATAGATGTTTTTCTGGAACTCTCTTGCTTTTTCTATGATCCAGCGGATGTTGGCAATTTGATCTCTGGTCCCTCTGCCTTTTCTAAAACCAGCTTGAACATTTGAAAGTTCAAGGTTCACGTATTGCTGAAGCCTGTCTTGGAGAATTTTGAGCATTACTTTACTAACATGTGAGATGAGTGCAATTGTGCGATAGTTTGAGCATTCTTTGGCATTACCTTTCTTTGGGATTGGAATGAAAACTGACCTTTTCCAGTCCTGTGACCACTGCTGAGTTTTCCAAATTTGCTGGCATATTGAGTGCAGCACTTTCACAGCATCATCTATAGTGCTCAATAATGAACACTGCCAGTTATACTTACCTTCAATGATCAGATAACAACAAGCCACAAGGACACAGTGATATGATCAACTAAAGTCTCAGAACAAAGCTTTCAGTTTCTATCAGGGGTCAGAAAATCCAAGAGCAACTTTTTTAGATGATCCACATTTTCTTTTGTCTTCTAAAGAAGTCATGGTCCAAATTCCTAAGGGAGTCTTCTTTGGAATTCACATAAGACTTTCTCACAGATTTAAAGACAATTTTACTTTTCCATGTAACACTCAGGACCATTATGCATCAAGAAAGGTTAGATACTCCCTAATTCCAGGTGCATCATTCACATTTTAATCAGCTTTGAATGGGGTCCCTAGTACTGCACTATGAATGAAAGTTGTAGCCTGAACATCATATCTGTTGTCTCAGGTGGTCAAGTAATAGCAATGACACTGCCACACTCTGGAGTAGACTGATAACTTTTAGTGCACTAATCCCAAATAAAGATATAAGTTTTCTTAGTTTTTCAATATACAATTCTGGGTGACAGGCTTAAAAAGTATCTACACTGTCTCCAAACTCCTAAAATATGAAATTAGCATCTTTTAAAATAGTAAAAGATAGTGAAAACAGCACTTGGTTCTTTTCCTTGGAAATTTAATTTCAGTATATCCGAAGATTACTAAACCTCTGAGAACATCACTGGATTGAGTAACATATTTTTTGTTGTTTTATTGACTCATAACTTTGGAAATTTAATGTCTGTTGATTCAGTATAAGCAGAATGATGTCACAATATAATTGACAGTGTGACATCCCATGATGTGATGAGATGTTCAAAGTCACTATTGACTAAGTGGCCTATCAGAGACTTGACTTTGTGGGTTTAGTGTGTATTTATGTCTTTGGTAGGAGAAAGTACACAATTTCTAATAGTCTTACATATTAAGATAGATACAAAAGAACATTGTAGTTAATGTCTACATGCCAGTCAAAGGCTGTATTGATTCCCACAGTAACAGTAGCATATGTATTAACAGGTGATATTGAACTGATTTAGTTTATAATCTTAGTGTTTTTCTAAAAACCTGTCTCATCTAAGTTCTGTTTAGTCAAACAGGGATTACATGAAAATGAAATAGGAATTACCACTTTTCCTTGATATTCTAAAACTCAACAGTAATAATGTTTATGATGAACACAGGAATATATTTCCACTTTTGGTTTGCTATTTTGGAAGAAGAATGCAGTGCTAGTTGGCTTCACCTGGCTCTTTCTAACATGAATGATGTTATTCATGCATAACTATTTCAACCATGAAGTCATGAACTGGGGATTTAATAGCTCACCATGTCAGTTATATTCTAGGTGAAAATTCCATTTATCACCTAATAGCTGTAACCTTTGTCTCATCAGTGGACAACAGTATTGCCCTGGACCACAAAAATTAGCATTAGCTGAGACACAGTGTAATTCAATCAGTTTCCCAAATATTATTTATTTTCCTTTCAGCTGTGAATAATGATTTTGGTAAATGTTTGCAGATAAATTGCAGTAGTCATAGGAGAAATATTTATTCTTATTTTGATGCAGTTTCTCAAGATTACTTGTCATGGTCTTTACTGTAGACACCATAATCCATGAAGTAATGAGATAAGAAACCAAAACTAGGTATGGAAACAATCATCAATGTTCTTTTTGCCAAACTTAGCATGTGCTCAGTTTCTTCAGTCATGTCCAACTCTGCTACCCTTTGGGCTATAACCCGCCAAGCTGCTCGGTCCATGGAATTTTCCCGGCAAGAATGCTGGAGTGGGTTGCCATTCCCTCTTCCTGACTCAGGGACTGAAACAGCACCTCCTGCCTCTCCTACCTTGCAGGCAAATTCTTTACCACTGAGCCATCAGGAAAGCCCCAATCTTAATGCAATTTTTGGCTCTTAATAGTAAGGAAGAACCTATTTGACAAAATACTAGTCTCAGTCTTAAAACTCCATGAAAAAACAGCAACCTTAAAAGATTCCTGTTTTACAAATCAGTTCATTATCTCACTAGTCCTATTCCTGTAATATCTACTTTGAATCTGAGATACATTTCAAATTTTGCATTATCCTCCATCAGTAACCACATCTCCAGGAGAATCGCTGCTCCTGGTCTTTCAGAGATGCATATCCTTTTCTCATTCTTGGTTTTCCTAGTACTTTGGTGACGGAGATATTTTCTGGGTCTTCCAATTTTAGAAAATATATAAAAATATTATATATAACAAATACAACCTTAAGTCCTTCATTTCTTTTCTGTACACATTCAAAGGAATTTCTAGATTATCCACTTATATTAGTGTGAATGACCTTTGAATCAATATTTCAGTAACCATTCAAGTAAATGATTATATCTATGCAAGCTAGCATAATAAACCCAGAATCTCTATAAGTTTACCTGTATCTGTAAGCTCAGCTGCATTTAAAGTTATGTTTTTCCTTATTTTTCTTGATCCAGCACACTTAAAATACATTATTTCATGTATTTTCCAGTTTAAAAATATATACATGCAAAATACTGTATTCTTTTTTGATTATAAGTGTTTTTCTCCTATGTTCAAATATGTAATTTTGTACATCTCTTGGCATTTAATTTTAGTTTGAACAGTCTGAAGACAATAAGACAGATATTAAGTATGGAATATGGAAAGTGTTAAATCCTCTTTGGAAAAAAGACTCCTTTGGCCAAATAATTTTAAGATTTATGAGTAGGACAGGAATNTTTCTCCTATGTTCAAATATGTAATTTTGTACATCTCTTGGCATTTAATTTTAGTTTGAACAGTCTGAAGACAATAAGACAGATATTAAGTATGGAATATGGAAAGTGTTAAATCCTCTTTGGAAAAAAGACTCCTTTGGCCAAATAATTTTAAGATTTATGAGTAGGACAGGAATGGTCATATCAGATAGGGGCAATGTCTCCGCTGGAAATAACAGTTGATTGGGAATTTGGATACTTGGTGTATTTTAAAATGTCCAAATCTCTCAAAATGTCCTTATACCCACATTCAGTGTTTTATTCTTTCTCTATCAAAGCTTTGTTACATTTGATGTATTGTCAGGTTTATAATTCTGCCTACTTAAATTGGANTCTGAGCATATTTTTATAAAACTCTGACAAAAACTTATAGTGGCAGATAATATGCAGGGTATATTTAAGCCTTCTAATAAATCACAATAAAGAAATATAAGTAGATGGACATAGAGCTGTCTCTTATACACATCTTAAATTGGAAACCCTTAGGATCAAGTTTTACCTTGATTTTCACCTATCTCAGCCTAGAGGCAAAAAGAAATGAGAGACACTGAAAATCCTTGATTTTTAACTAACAATTTTGAACCTTGAGCTTTTATTCATTGTCTTTAAGCTGTCCAGCAAAATTAAAAGCAACCAGCCCACCCTAAAACCTTTAATTCCTCATGCCCTTTACTCTGTTCTTTTTGAGAGGTGACTCAGTCTTTCAAAGCCTTGTCATTAATAGACACTTCATTCTAGGTGACCACAGGTAATAATTTAATTAGCTGTTCGCCACTGAATGTCATGGGCTGCCAGAATTCCATGTCTTAATCCAACCTGAATATTCTCTGCCTTCAGCCACAAACAGACCAGATAACAAATATCAGCTCTCTATTAAGCTCCCAAAGTTAACTTCATCATTATTAACATTGATATCAATGTATATATAAGCCAGTGATCTCAGTTGTAAATAACCAATATTTATGCAGTATAATTAAAGAAATGTTTATTAAACCTTAAATAACTTAGAATATTGTTGAGCACTGAGGATGTAGAGTCTAGGCTAATATTCCAAATATAGTGCCTCTAAAACAGAAGTTCTAGGATTTCAGTTGACACATCTATGTCAGGAAATTGACCCAGGGATCACCTCAGTTGTCACTGTTGTGACAGATAGAGAGAATATGCATGAATATAATTCATATAGAAAGGGTTTAAATTTTGAAAAGCAAATGTGATTGGAAAATGCTCATAATATTGGTAATCCTTGATCAAATCCAAGTGTGAAACATTTAAAAGTTGCTTATAAGCTCTATATTTGTTTTGTAGCATTTTGAAATTTTCTATTTAAATTGATATGGTGGAGAACACACTTCTACATTGGAGTTGTCTACAGTTATTGCTGTTATCTACAAGGGAGATGAATGGAGAAGGGTTGGCAGGAAGTTCTCTCTCTTTAATAGATGGATCTCAATTTAATCCTTGCTTTCTACTCTGCTCAACACTGCTCTCATTTTGTACCTGGGATTTCTAATCCTAAATCTTTCTATGGATCTGCAAGTCCCAAGGAGTTTTTTCTTAAGTGAGTCCCCCTCTATTCATAATGTTGGTACCAAATTCTTCTTGCTATACTATTAATGGGATTTTGAGGGCCTTGTGTGTTAACTCTGAAATCTTTACTCAAAGAATAAAGGATGAAGTTAAAAAACTAAACTGGAGAAGGAAATGGCAACCCACTCCAGTATTCTTTCCTGGGAAATCCCAGGACAGAAGAGCCTGGTGGGCTTTGCAGTTTATGGGGTCGCAAAGAGTTGGACATGACTTAGTGACTAAACCCACAAGAAACATAACTGAATTAAAGGATGAAGTTAAGAAACTAAGCTAAAATAAAATAAAGAATGATGTTAAGTGCAGCTGCAAAATATAAAATGGCTTTACTAGCCGGAAAGACACATGAAAAGAAGTAAATCAAAAACAGATCAGTGATGGCAACATGTTGTTATTTTACATTTCAAGTTTTAATATTTTACTTGTAATTTTTAAAAGTATCACAATGATTAGAGAATATAAATTCTTCCATGTCTAAGAATAACTTTGTTCTTTTTGATAAAATATATTGTTCCTGTTTTCTACTGCTCCTTGTACACTAAATTTGACCTCATTTGATGCTGATATCAAATAGAATCGCCTGATGTTTGAGGTGAAAGAGATTACATTAACCTGTGTCAATACACATCAAGACAATGGTTGACTATCCACAATTAGCTCACATTTTTAAGACTGTCATTTATCAGGTTATCATTTTTAAGATTATCACTAATGTTTATAAGATAAACAATCTTGAAAATTTCCCATAAAATTATATCATGACTTTGTTCAAATAATAATTTAAAGATTCCTTATGTTTTAAACATTGACTTTTTACTCATGATTCAAGTCATCTGTTTCTTCATCTACTTTCTAAATTCATTCAATAAAAATTATCTTTCCTTAATTTCCTATGTTCAAACGCACAGCAGTTTCAGATGTCTTTCTGAAAGTTTCCCTTTAATTATTTGTACATTATTTACATTTAGAAGCCACCTTCATCTGTGGAGACCTGGATAAGTTTAATTACATCAATTTCTCTATCAAACTATTTATCATCAATTGAGCTACAAAGCCACAAAAATTATATGTGTGTATTTATATTGTATTCACTACTTTTTTACAGTTATGCCTTTCCACACTGTCAGGGTTGCTGCTAAGTCACTTCAGTCGTGTCCAACTCTGTGCGACCCCATAGACGGCAGCCCACTCGGCTCCCCCGTCCCTGGGATTCTCCAGGCAAGAATACTGGAGTGGGTTGCCATTTCCTTCTCCCATGCATGAAAGTGAAAAGTGAAAGTGAAATCGTGTCAGACTCCTAGCGATCCCGTCGACTGCAGTGTACCAGGCTTCTCCATCCATGGGACCTTCCCAGCAAGAGTACTGAAGTGGGTTGCCATTGCCTTTCCACGCTGTCAGGGTAACTGTAATAAATGACTTTTTAATGTTAAAAATATTGCATCATGATAGTATCCATCATAGTACTTCAGACTTTCTTCTATATCATTATTGAT
Organism: Raphicerus campestris; assembly: GCA_006410735.1. Classification (NCBI taxonomy): domain Eukaryota; kingdom Metazoa; phylum Chordata; class Mammalia; order Artiodactyla; family Bovidae; genus Raphicerus; species Raphicerus campestris. Next base: position 55,458 of record SJYW01001281.1, read on the forward strand.
TACTAAAATAACATATTTTCTGATTAAGATGCATTCTAACTTGAGAGATATTACTAATTATTAAGATTTTGTCTCCTTGTGTCCACTTTTCAACTTTAGAAAATCTTGAAATTATCAATTAAGTCTACAAAGCAGATGAAATTTGTTACTGAGAACTTTGTCCTTTGAACAAATGGATTTCTTCTATCAGTAAATTGCTTATATGTTTCCAATTAGTAACCATGCTTCTCTAGAGCCTGGACTATGTATACCTAAGCCTTATTTAACCTTCAAAAGTGATTTGTAGTAATATACTCAATTCTTCCTGGCAAAACTAATTTTTCTGCTAGCAGGTAGATTTGATGGTTTTCATTTCTCTCAGGCCTTGATATAGATGAATTATGTTGAAGCTCTTAGAATGGTTTCACCAGTCCCATTTTATTAAGCTCTTTCAAACACAGAAGTTGCCTAGGTGTGTGTTGCCTTGGCCACACATCTCTAGAGCATTTAGTAAAGTAGGTCTCTCATTTCTCTTTTAATTACTGCTATCCTCCTTATTCAAGGTATCATTTTATTCTTTCTACTCTCTTGCCTTTACAGTCATTGTTACTCTCCGACTTCGATAGCTCAATTTTTTCTTTCTTTTTTTTTCCTGACAGAGTTACTTAAACATTAGTGTGTTTCAATATTCTATCTTCAACACTTTTCTCTTTCTAGTTTCACCTTAAAATGTATACCTTAAAATGGCTTATATTGAGACTTTTGAGCTGATAATTTTGAAGTACTTATTGTAACTACAGGCTTTGTTCTGTTTCTCAACCAGGTCTTCTATAAATCACTAAACATTCCCACTGTTAGGTCTAAGAAGCACCTCAATTCAACGTGTTCAAAACTAAGCTCTGCATACCCCTGTCAATGATTCTGTAATAGCTGAGCTTCTTGAGGCACAGATTTCTGTGTTGTTAAACAACACTGTTGAAATTATTCAGATCCTCACTCTCTCTGATTCTTTCATTCTAATGTGATGAGAAGATATTGCCTAAATGGGAACTTTAATTTTGTGGCTATGCAAATATTGTAGATGTATGGAAATGCTAAATCATTTCCAAAAATATTAGGAAATAGTTTTACAAGCACTATACTGAAAAATGAAAATATATAAACTTGAAAAAGAGAAGGGTTTTTCTCTCTAAAATTTAAACAGATGTTTATACTCAGTAATGGTAAATGGGAATCAAAGCAAAATAAAAGGGTTTTTATTGGCACTATAAGGCATGCCAAGTTTCATGCCTTATAGTATAGCCTTTCAGATAGGTGGAAAAGATGTTCAAACTTTAAAAGAGTATGTGGAGCACAGCTGCAAACAGTACTCAAACAGTACTACCATGGCAGTGTAGCCTGCCTTCATAATCAATTACTAACTAGCAAATTGTTGATTTCATTTATACTCTTATAGAAGATCATTGTCTTTTCTCTATTTTTGTATGGAAGAATAGCTCTTCAGTTCTCTATAGTGTTTCCTTTTCTGTTTTCACTCCTCAATAACTGATTCATTAGACTGTTTTCTAGTCCTTGAATTTGACTCATGGCTCATTACTATCTAATTACATGAGATTTCTGGCTACATTTAAAAAACATATATATCATAATAAAGCAAAGCCAAAATTAAGGACTAAAGAAAAATGCTTATAGATGGAGAAAGGTTTATATTTAAAATTTATATTGAACTAGTGTATAATTTAGGTGACTTGAAATCTGGGATATTTTTTCAACCTGTCTTACACAGTTGAGGTGGCATTTTAGACCACATTGATGGTAAGCTATACTTCCTCCTGTGTAAACTGTTTTAGTATAAAAATCTGAGCATATTTTTATAAAACTCTGACAAAAACTTATAGTGGCAGATAATATGCAGGGTATATTTAAGCCTTCTAATAAATCACAATAAAGAAATATAAGTAGATGGACATAGAGTAGATGGTGAGTAAACACTGATCTTACAAGGAAAAGTTGTTGCTCAGTCACTAAGTCGTGCCTGACTCTTTGCGACCTCATGGGCTGCAAAACACCAGGCTTCCCTGTCTTTTGCTATCTTCCAGAGTGATGTCATGCAGCCATCTCACACTCTGCTGCCCACTTCTGCTCCTGCTTTCAATCTTTCCCAGCATCTTAAGTAAGTTAATATGAAATAATCAGTCTCATTTCAAGTACATATATAAAAATGCTGAGGATTTTAATGTGTTTAAGGAAAACCTAACTAGTTCAGATGCCATGAACAAAGTTCTCTAATAGCATATCATTTCTAGTAATGGAGCACTTTTAAATATAAATAACTTTTAGGTGTGAAATGTAAATGACCATAGTTGAATCATTAAGGAAGACAATAGTGTAGGGTTTGTGTATTTAATAAACAGCAATATATTTTTCATAGTAACTTGACAGCTTTAGCTACAAAACACCTCAGTTAAGTCTCTCTCTTACTAAGATGCTGGAGGATCCATCCCTGTTGAAAGAAAAGGTTTAGATTCTCTTACTTCTGGGTAATAAGACTAGATTGAAAGTGAAATGCTTTCTGCAACCATCTGTCACAAGGGCAAATATTTCAAAATTTCACCTGTTGAATATCAATAGATATTAAAATGTTATGGAAACATATCAATATCAAATTTATTATTGCGGGAGACTCAGGTTTGATCTCTGGACCAGAAAGATCCTCTTGAGAAGGGAATGGCTACCCACTCCAGTATTTTTGCTGGAATAATCACATGGACAGAGCAGGCTGGTGGGCTATAGTCCATGGAGTTGCAAACAGTTGGACACTGCTGAGTGACTAACACTCTGATACCAGCAGCCAAGCCACAGCTCTGTTTTAATATAGGTTCCTTTTGTGCACATACATACACCATGATGAAACTGAGGAATTTTGTCCATAGTATAATTCAGAAAAGAAAGGAGGAGACATTTTTTGTATCATTTAGTAAGTGTTTATTAAGTACATAAGGTAGAAAGATGTGCTAAGTGCTATGAATAATACAGATAAAAGAACCAACTTTTATTTTGGAAATATGACAAACCGGGTTATTTGAACCAACCATCTCATTTAAAATGCAACAAATAAAAATATTCCAGAATGCATTTCTAAAATATTCTTTACATGATTAAGAAAATTTCCAACAAAATATTTTAAAAATCCATAGAGGAAACAGCACAAATGATGTTTTTTGTCCAGACAGTATTAAATTCCCCCCAAAGCTGAGAATTTTGACAACCTTGCAAGATAGAGATATACATTAAAATTTGCAACTAATTAAAGGCAGAAGAGTCTAGAGTGCATCACCTGCATACTTTGCTGGATCTCCAAGGGGCCATACTTAAGTTTAAGGGTGAAGCAGAAATACATTTGACTTGTATCCACGTCCAGCAATTGTGGGAAAGATAACGTTCAGTTCAGTTCAGTCGCTCAGTGGTGTCCAACTCTTTGCGACCCCATGAATTGCAACATGCCAGGCCTCCCTGTTCATCAGCCATCTCCCAGAGTTCACTCAGACTCATGTCCATCGAGTCAGTGATGCCATCCAGCCATCTCATCTTCTGTCGTCCCCTTTTTCTCCTGCCCCCAATCCCTCCCAACATCAGATTCCTTTCCAGTGAGTCAACTCTTTGCATGAGTTGGCCAAAGTACTGGAGTTTCAGCTTTAGCATCATTCCTTCCAAAGAACATGCAAAGTTGATCTACAATGAATAAGAGCTATTATTTTGTTTGCAAAGTTTCTGACAAGTATGGCCCTATATGGAAAAGAAATAAACAAAAGTTAAGGAATCAGAGAAAAATATTTAATTATTTATAAAAACAACTGCTTCCTAATTATCCTGTTTCTTAATTACCCAATTTTATATAGTTCTTTATAAAATTTATTTGCCCACTTTTGAACAGATTATAAATAACACTTTTATTAGTTTTGTTAACATGAAATTTAGAAAGTATAAATTCAGTGCATTATTTATTTTAATGAGTATAGCAGCAATTTTATGTATTAATTAGTAGAAATTAATAATCAAATCAATATAAGATGAAAGTTTTAATATAACTAAAGGTCAGTTATTAAACAGTTCAAATTATCTTATTTACTCTATAATGGCAAAATCATATTATTCAAATATAATCATGAAGTGAATGCTTAATTACCAAAAATCCTTGCTAGTGACTCTAGCTTTAAATTATTAATTGAAATCTTATATAGGATTACTATAAAAAGTTGCCAAAATTATAAGCTTTAAAATATACAAATAATCACTGGTACAAATGTCTATATATTTCCTTAAGATAAACCAATTTTTTCCCTAGGTATGTCAAAAATTTCAGTAACAGAATTCATTTAACATGGTTAATCATAAACTTAAAATGAAACTTCTGGAGGAATAGAGAAAGGATAACCATTGAAGAAGAATCTTAGTTTTTCAAATTTGTTATTCCCCTGGAGTCTTAAACATTTTGACCTCCACAACATGATACAAATCCCATCTGTTTACCAAAATTTTTACTTGAAAGTAATGATTTAAAGTGAGTGGCTTTTTCATAGTTATTTACATTGGTGAGGAAATTTTGTCATTAATTTGATATGAGGGAAAATGCTATATAAAATGATAAATTTAAAAAACAAAATTATCTATATTTGAAGAATTGGAACCAGCCTTTATAAGGATAGATACATGCAAAGGTGTTTTTAAAATATGTCAGAAAATCACTTGTATCTTTTTTATTCAAATATTGAATTGGTTTTTAATTTTATAAGTTATCTTAGATAAATTAATTTCAATCATATGAATTTAGAGTTGAGGGACTAATAATACAAGAACATAAAAATCTCACTAGTGGTTCACTTGTGCTTGGAATCCAATACTTTACCAAAGATTTCTGAAATTTCAGATTAAAGTAAATTGAAACTAATTTAAGTTGGCAAATGACTCAAGATAATGGATGGAAGTGGAAACAAAATTTAGCTAAGAAAATTAATTATTCATTTATGCATTTATGCTATCAATTATTGAGCAATATGAAGCCAATGTATGAATATACCATATCCCAGGCAGTGAAGGACTTAAAATTCCAGTAAAAAGAGTTTAAATATTTCAGAAGTCATTCTGATATTAAAAAATCATTCAATTTAGGAAATATTTAGTGAGTCTTAATTTTGAGCCAGCAACTATACTATGGATGGTTTTGTTTTAAGAAACAAGAAGAATGTGTGCTATTAAAAAATATGTTTAAAATAGTGAATATCGATTCTGATGGAACTGATAAAAAGTTTTCACAGAAAGGAGAATTTCACTCAGAACTATAAAGTTGTGAAACATATGTGAAGATAATAATAGGTGGAATGTAAACCAGTCTAAATGAGATAGAATATACATTGAGGATGTGAGCTGAAGTGGAGCAAAGGCTAGGTAGTTGGAAAAATGTTGAATATGAAGATTCCAAATAATCCTGGGAAAGACAGATAAGCCTATAAATCAGTGGAATGGAATAGAGAGCCCTGGAATATACCCACACATCTGGCGATAGAGTTTCAACACTACTATGGTATTTCATTGAAGAAAGGATGGTCTCTTCAGCAAGTAGTGCTGACAAATAAATATTTTCATACAGGCAGAAGTAGAAGCAGAAGAATGAATCTCTAACCTTGTGTGCACCACATGCAAAATTTAACTCACAATGATGATAGACTGAAAAGTAAGAACCAAGTGATAAAATTTGTAGAAAAAGAGAGGGGAACAAAAATCTTGTGACCTCAAGTTAAAGAAGGACACAAAAATGTTAAACCATAAAAAAAGGGAAGAGAAGGAAAAAAAAAAAAACAACAACAGAGGTTGTCAGGCTTTATAAAAAGTAAGAATATGTGCTCTGTAAAAGATGTTTTTAAAGGAAGGAAGAGACAAGACAAAGACTAAAAGAAAATAGTTGCAAATTATATATCAAATTAGAAGGTTGTTTCTAAAATAAGAAACTTAAAATCTGACAAGAAGAAAGTGAAATAAAATTTAAAATGTACAAAAATGTATAGCAGACATTGTACCAAAGAAGATGAACATGAAACAAGTATGAACCTAAAAATATGCTCAGTATCATTTGTATTCAGGATAATACAAATTGAAATCATAGTAAAATATCACTTCACTTTAGAATTCCTAAAACTAGGAAGGCTGACCATATCAAGTGATCAAGATGTATACCAACCAGAACATTCATACACTGTTTCTGAAAATATAAAATTGGAAAACAGTTGGTCAACTTTATAAAGCATTAAATGCACATTAAGTTTTTCCATAGCTATGTATTTGCCCTAAAGAAATTAAACTACATAATCATGTAAACTCACACAAAGAACTATTTGTGGGAGTTTTATCTTCATTAACAAAAGTGGAAACAATCTAAATGTGTATCACCAAATAAATGAACAAAAAAACATTTTATATGCTTATGTAGAATATTACTTTACAGTGGAAAGGATTGACCAATTTGTATACATAATAACATAGATGGATATCATAAATTTATGGTATGTAAAAGACATCATATTAAAAAAAAACATACTGTATCATTTCATTTCTATACATACAGTAAAAGCAAACCAATCAGTAGTGAAATGAAATCATGAACTGTAGCCTGCCAGGTTCCTCTATCCATGGGATTCTCCAGTTAAAAATACTTGAGTGGCTTGACATTTCCTTCTCCAGAGGATGTTCCCAACTCATGGATGGAACCTTGGTCTCCTGTGTCTCGTGAATTGCAAGTGGCGTGAATTGCAGGTGGATTATTTACCCACTGAGCCACCTGGGTAATCCACATTTAGATGTGGTAATGCTCATAAAGAATCCTTAGTTTACACAAAGTAGTGTTACATAAAGGACAGATATTAGCAACAGTTCCTTGTGAGAAAACCAAGAAGAAGCACATATATCTATTTTTTGTCCAATATATATATTTTATATCCAATTATGATGACAATCAAATTTGGAAGTTGTAGAAAGTCTCTTGATGAAAGTAAAAGAGGAGAGTGAAAAAGTTGGCTTGAAGCTCAACATTCAGAAAACTAAGATCATAGTATCTGGTCCCATCATTTCATGGGAAATAGATGGGGAAACAGTGGAAACAGTGTCAGACTTTATTTTGGGGGGCTCCAAAATTACTGCAGATGGTGACTGCAGCCATGAAATTAAAAAAAAAAAAAAAAACACTCCTTGGAAGGAAAGTTATGACCAACCTAGATAGCATATTAAAAAGCAGAGACATTACTTTGCCAACAAAGGTCCGTCTAGTCAAGGCTATCGCTTTTCCAGTGGTCATGTATGGATATGAGGGTTGTACTGTGAAGAAAGCTGAGCACCAATGAATTGATGCTTTTGAACTGTGATGTTGGAAAAGACTCTTGAGAGTCCCTTGGATTACAAGAAGATACAACCAGATCATTCTAAAGAAGATCAGTCCTGAGTGTTCATTGGAAGAACTAATGTTGAAGCTGAAACTCCAATACTTTGGCCACCTGATGTGAAGAGCTGACTCATTGGAAAAGGCCCTGCTGCTGGGAGGGATTGGGGGCAGGAGGAGAAGGGGACAATAGAGGATGAGATGGCTGGATGGCATCATCCACTCGATGGACATGAGTTTGGGTAACTCTGGGAGTTGGTGATGGACAGGGAGGCCTGTCATGCTGCAATTCATGAGGTCGCAAAGAGTCTGGCACGACTGAGCAGCTGAACTGAATTGAACTGAGACAGATATTTTTTAAAAATCAGGGAATATTTTCCCATGAAACTCTTTAGAAAAATGATAAAATATCTTAAAATTAATGGTAATTTAGTAAATCATCTAAAAAATCTGATTAAGAGCATCAATAAAACTAAAATTAGACTTTCCAGGTGGATCAGTGAAAAAGAAACCACCTGCAATGCACGGGACACAGGAGAGGAAGTTTTGATCCCTGAGTTGGGAAGATCCTCTGGAGAAGAGAATGGTAACCCACTCCAGTATCCTTGCCTGGAGAATCCCATGAACAGAGGAGCCTGGCGTGCTACAGATTATGGGGGTCACAAAGAGATGCAACTGAGTTGACTAAGCATGCACAATTAGATGTACAAATAAAATGGAATCAAACAATGGAACTGGGTGATTAATCAGAATGTAAATTTTGTATACATTATNCAGGCCACAATAGTCGACCCTCAAGTTGGCGATGGGCTCCGGATGCTTCTTCGGCGTCTACCTGCTCTATTGCCTGAACCCTCAGCACCGGGGCCGCGTCTACGTGGGGTTCACCGTCAACCCTGCACGTCGGGTGCAGCAGCACAACGGAGGCCGCAAAAAAGGCGGAGCCTGGCGGACCAGTGGGCGCGGGCCGTGGTAAGAAAAGGCGGGTCACTGTGAGGAGGAGGAGGACTTCAAGGAGAAGGCGGCGGTCGGCGAGGGAGAGGCAGGCTGAGAGGGGTGGAGCCAGGCCTGTGGCAGTGGGCGGGGCCCGCTAGGGGGCACGGCCGGGGGCGGGCCTATTGCCGCGGAGGAGGAGCCCTGTTTGGGCCTGGGTCTCAGAAGACGGGGTTGGGTGGGAAGGGGACTGATGTAGGTTTGGTCAGTGACAGGGAGTTTGGTGAACAAGACTGGGTTGGAATAGAGAAAGCCTGGAAGGGAGAGGAACTTAGGAGGGCTGTTAAGCACCTGTGACTAGAGGTGGGGCCTGAGGTTAGCAGGTTCAAGGGGCTGGCTATATCTCCACGAAGCGGGCAGGGCCTTGTGGGCTAGGGGTGAAGCCGATGTGACTCCACTCTCCGGTAGGCCAGGGATTCGATTTGACACGGAGTGGGGCGGGGGGCTCACGGGTCGCGCGCCCTCCTTCTCTTCCCTAGGGAGATGGTGCTCATCGTACACGGCTTCCCCTCTGCAGTGGCTGCCCTTAGGGTAAAAAGGAGTTGGGGGCAGCGGGAGGACCAGTGCTGGGGCTCAGGGCCCTCCCCGGGCAGCCCCCTTCCCCGGGGCGACCCCCTTCCCCCGCGGACCCCTTCTTCAGCTGGTCCTGAAGCTCTGTACCCCCTCGCCTGCAGTTCGAGTGGGCCTGGCAACACCCACAGGCCTCGCGCCGCTTGACGCACGTGGGTCGGCGCCTGCGCGGAGAGGCCACCTTCGCCTTCCACCTGCGCGTTCTGGCGCACATGCTGCGCGCGCCGCCCTGGGCGCGTCTTCCACTCACCTTGCGCTGGCTGCGCGCTGACTTCCGCCAGGACCTCTGCCCACCGCCGCCAGCTCACATGCCACTGGCCTTCGGGCCTCCGCTGCCCCGGGCCCCAGCCCCGAGGAGTCAAGCAGGTCCTTCGGACAACACGGGATGCGGACCACAGCAAGAAATCGACGCCCGCTGCACCCTGTGCGCACGCGCGCTCCAGGTCAGGGAAGTTTAGGGTTCAGAGGACTTAGGATCAAGGTACAGAGCCGTCCACTGACACCTTTTGGCCACTCTACCACATCTCTATCCTTTTTTTTTTTTCTTTTGTCTGCCCTCGGTCTTCTTTTCTGTCCCTGGGCTTTCTCTAGTTGCTCAGAGCGGGGCCTACTCTCTACTTGCCGCCCGGGCTTCTCATTGCCATGGCTTCTCCTGTGGAGCACTTTCTCGGGCTCCCCAGGCGTGTGGGATTTTCCAGACGTGCGATCGAACCTGTGTCCCCTGCCCTAGCAGGGGGGTTCTTAACTACTGGACCACCAAGGAAGCCCTGCTCCCATTTCTACAATGGGAATAGTGCTTGCAGCTATTCCTCAACGCCAGGGCCTCCTCAGGGCCTTTGCCCTTCCCCTTGGACTGGAAGATTCTTCCCTAGACCCTCCATCTTAAGAAAATGCCACCTCTCCTCCGGTCAACTCTTCCTCGGCTCTCCATCTAAAATTGCCTCTCTTTCTGTACATCCCCCTGGCTTCCTTTAAGGCCTATTCTTGTCTGACATATTGTATATTTTATTTACCTTATTATCAGTCTTTCCCACCCCCACCCCCATATTAAACTCCACAGGGGCATTTAGTTTCTTTTCACTACTGTAGAACAGGGTCTGGTGCAGAGCAAGTGGCCAATAAATATTTAATAAATTAACTGAGATGATGTGTCTGGCTTCTACTAAGCTCTCAGTAAGTGTAAGTTGAGTTCTCGCCATTCAAGGATTAAATGACCTGTCTGAAATCTCTCAACCTGTAAGGAACTCTAGATCTGGCTCCCCTAGCCATGCTGTTACATAATCACTGCTGGCACTCAGAGAAAACTGGCCGGCTTAGTCCCTGTGGACCAGTATTTTAGTCAGTGCCTCAGTTTCCTTATTTATGTGCTGTGTTTAGTTGCTCAGCGTGTCCGACTCTTTGCAACCCTATGCATTGTAGCCCGCCAGGCTCCTCCGTCCATGAGGATTCTCCAGGAGAGACTACTGGAGTGGGCTGCCATGCCCTCCTCCAGGGGATCTTCCCAACCCAGGGATCAAACCCACATTGCAGGTGGATTCTTTTCCATAAATGCAAATAATAGTTGCACATGCCTCATAAGGTTTTTTATGTCAAGCCCTTGGAACAGTGTGTGTTCTGTTGTTAGCTACATGATTACTCCCGCTCTCTCTCTTACCTGCCTGCCACCTCCTGCAGGATGAAGACAGCCCTCTATGTTGCCCACACCCTGGCTGCTCCCTAAGGGCCCATGTGATCTGCCTGGCAGAGGAATTCCTGCAGGAGGAACCAGGGCAGCTTCTGCCTCTAGAGGGCGTATGCCCTGGGTGAGTCCCACATCCCTGCTCCAGGCTGGTTTAACTTGAGGGAGGTGGGAAGGGGGTGCCCATTGCCCAAGTCCAGGCCTGGGGTAGCCAAGGCCTTTTCTTGGCACCCAGGTGCTGGCCTAGAGGAGGCTTGTGATCCTGACTGTTTCCTATCAACCATACCCCTTGGTAGCTGTAAGAACTCACTGCTGTGGGGAGACCTGATCTGGCTGTGCCGGATGGGCACTGAGGAGAACGAGGAGGACTCAGAATTAGAAGAGGTGAGAGGTGGCTTGGACCCCAGCCTTTCTACCCCACCCTGTCTCCTGGGCTGCCTTTCACCAACCCTCTTATCTCCACAGGAGCACTGGACTGACATGCTCAAGACCTGATTCCCAGCATCCTCAACCTCCACCCACTCCTTTCCTTTGCCACCCTTTGTGGCTCTGGCCAGTTTTTACTTGAATACAATAAAAAGTCTGAGTTCAGGGTACTTGCTGGTGTTTGCCAGGGGTGGGGAGCATGGGTAGGAGGCAGAGATCCTGCTGGTAACTGGGGCCTGAAAAGGATAAGGGAGCGGGGAGGGACTGCTGGGCACAGCATGGACCAGCCTCTGAAGTCCCACTGTCCTTTGAGGGCTTAGGAGACTCACACCCTGAATGCAGAGCCCACTCAGCTCCAGTGCCCAGCTTGACTCTGGTAGTGCTGGTGGTTTAGTCGCTAAGTTGTGTCTGACTCTTGCAACCCCATGGACTGTAGACCGCCAGGCTCCTCTGTCCATCAGTTTTCCCAGGCCAAGAATACTGGAGTGGGTTGCCATTTCCTTCTCCAGGGGATCTTCCCGACCCAGGGATTGAACCTGGTTCTCCTGCATTGCAGGTGGGTTCTAAGCCAGTAGGGAAGACTCTAGACTTTAATCCAAAGAGTAAGAACAAAGGCTGAGGAGGCGAGGAGGGTACTCTCCCCCAACAGGGTCCTGTGACTCTTGAAGCCCCAACTCCTTGTCTCTATCTATGGAGCCTTGTTCAAACCCAGAGAAAGAAAAGCACCTTCTGGGGGCTGTTGTTTTACCAACCATAAATGAGGCTCCACGCTGTCCTTGGAGCTCCCACCATGGGAGTCGTGGAGCAGGGGCACACTCCCAGGGTTATTTGATGCAAGTGTTCTGGCTCTTTCCTATCCTATGCTGCCTCAAAAAGAGCCTGCCTTGCGTGGCTCCACCCCAAACCTCGTCACCCTGCCCACGTACATGACTCTGGACTCGCCCTGTGGTCAGAGCCAGAAGTTCCTGGAATGTTCAGGCTGCTGGGGCCCTGCCTTCCATCTGAATCCTTGGCATCTTCAAACGTGGCCTGGAGNCCAAACCTCGTCACCCTGCCCACGTACATGACTCTGGACTCGCCCTGTGGTCAGAGCCAGAAGTTCCTGGAATGTTCAGGCTGCTGGGGCCCTGCCTTCCATCTGAATCCTTGGCATCTTCAAATGTGGCCTGGAGCCGGCAGAACGGTGAGTACCCTCACGTTTCCCTCCTCTCCCCTGCCCTTTCTAGACCAGGCACGTTAGAAAAAGCTGTCTCTTGAGTCTAGAGGGCAGGTCAGGAGCCAGTATTCCAGCTCAAAACACCCCCCCACCCCCACCCCCGAAAAACTAGTGCACCCTTGCGTCTAGTTTCAGCCTTCTGTTTTCTACACGCTAAACCCACATCTTGGGTTTTTAGGCCAGGCTATGCTGGGTTCCCGCTGAGGAGGGAACTTCACCCTTTCCTTCCTGGAAGACAGCTAAGTCCCAGTGCTGGCGCCAGGCCAGGCCCCTCCCACTTGAGAACTACAAAGCTTACAGCTCAGAGAGCAGTCCTGCACTCACCACACCGTGCCTGTTCTAAGCCCCACGCAGACACAGGCAGGGTCACAAGGCCAAGATCCAGAGAGATCAGGTGAGAGCGAGGTTGGGGGGCAGCAGGGCTGGATCCCATTCACCTCTCGCTGCTGGCTCTGGCTCCGATCTTGTCACTTGATCTTTCTGCTCCCACTTCTCACATTCCGCCTTTTGCCCTGCTGCTGCTGCTTCTGCTGCTGCTGCTAAATCACTTCAGTCGTGTCTGACTCTGCGACCCCATAGACGGCAGCCCAGCAGGCTCCCCTATCCCTGGGATTCTCCAGGCAAGAACACTGGAGTGGGTGCCCTTTCCCCTGGGAGTGCTCAACTCAGTCTCCAGCCTGGCTTGAATCCTTCTCCTCTTAGCCCTTCCTTTTCTCTGCTGAGTCATTAGTTTTGCTCATTCACACGCAAAACTCTGACCCCCTAAACAGTTGCTCAATTGGCTGTTTTTCTCCAGCTGGGAGGGGCTGGTTGGGCAAGCTGGATATCAGGCCCTACTGGCCTTTGGGAGTTTGGGGCCCAGGGGAGCTCAAGGGGGAAACGAGAGGGAGGAGCCCATCAGAATTAGGCATATAGCAGAAAGGAGAAGACAAAGCAAGCTGGGGGCTGGCTGGAAGTTCAGACAGGCAGGCCCTAGAGGTTTTCTCAAGTGCACATTGAAATCCCCTGGAGAGCTTCCAAAAAACTGCTATCACGGTCCCATCTCCAGAGAGTGATTTAATTGATTTAAAAGCTCTGCAGGCAAATGAAAATACAGCCTGAGTTGTGACCCACTGCAGGAACACGGGATCTGGCTTTGAATCCCCGCCCCACCATACTCTGAGCTAGCTCTGTAAGCTTGGGCAAGTGGCTCAGGCTCCCTCAGCCTTGGGTTCTTTACTTCAAAGCAAGAATTCAACAGCTGGCACCATTGACATATTGTTCAAGGAAGGAGGCCACCTCCCGGCGCCCCTGAGGAGACAGCATGGAACTGATCCAGGATACCTCCCGTCCTCCAGCAAAGTATGTGAAGGGCATCCCCCTCATCAAGTACTTTGCAGAGGCCCTGGGGCCACTGCAGAGCTTCGAAGCCTGGCCTGATGACTTGCTCATCAGCACCTACCCCAAGTCTGGTAAGTGATGGGGATACCCAGCCCTCCATTGGGCTGCAGTGCCCACCTTGGGCAGGGAGGGGCTGGCCTCAGCCCTGCTCATCCCCCATCCGTTTGCACCCACCAGGCACCACCTGGGTGAGCGAGATCCTGGACCTGATCTACCAGGAGGGTGACCTGGAGAAGTGTCAGAGAGCCCCTGTCTTCATGCGGGTGCCCTTCCTTGAGTTCAAGGCCCCTGGGGTTCCCTCAGGTGTGTGTCGGGGTGTTGGGGGCAAGCAGAGTGGAGGGAAGTTTGACTGGGGCTCTAGCTCATGGATCTTGCCCTACCTACGGCTTAGGTGTTGAGGCTCTGAAAGATACACCGGCCCCACGGCTCCTCAAGANCAGCTCAGAGAGCAGTCCTGCACTCACCACACCGTGCCTGTTCTAAGCCCCACGCAGACACAGGCAGGGTCACAAGGCCAAGATCCAGAGAGATCAGGTGAGAGCGAGGTTGGGGGGCAGCAGGGCTGGATCCCATTCACCTCTCGCTGCTGGCTCTGGCTCCGATCTTGTCACTTGATCTTTCTGCTCCCACTTCTCACATTCCGCCTTTTGCCCTGCTGCTGCTGCTTCTGCTGCTGCTGCTAAATCACTTCAGTCGTGTCTGACTCTGTGCGACCCCATAGACGGCAGCCCAGCAGGCTCCCCTATCCCTGGGATTCTCCAGGCAAGAACACTGGAGTGGGTGCCCTTTCCCCTGGGAGTGCTCAACTCAGTCTCCAGCCTGGCTTGAATCCTTCTCCTCTTCGCCCTTCCTTTTCTCTGCTGAGTCATTAGTTTTGCTCATTCACACGCAAAACTCTGACCCCCTAAACAGTTGCTCAATTGGCTGTGTTTTTCTCCAGCTGGGAGGGGCTGGTTGGGCAAGCTGGATATCAGGCCCTACTGGCCTTTGGGAGTTTGGGGCCCAGGGGAGCTCAAGGGGGAAACGAGAGGGAGGAGCCCATCAGAATTAGGCATATAGCAGAAAGGAGAAGACAAAGCAAGCTGGGGGCTGGCTGGAAGTTCAGACAGGCAGGCCCTAGAGGTTTTCTCAAGTGCACATTGAAATCCCCTGGAGAGCTTCCAAAAAACTGCTATCACGGTCCCATCTCCAGAGAGTGATTTAATTGATTTAAAAGCTCTGCAGGCAAATGAAAATACAGCCTGAGTTGTGACCCACTGCAGGAACACGGGATCTGGCTTTGAATCCCCGCCCCACCGTACTCTGAGCTAGCTCTGTAAGCTTGGGCAAGTGGCTCAGGCTCCCTCAGCCTTGGGTTCTTTACTTCAAAGCAAGAATTCAACAGCTGGCACCATTGACATATTGTTCAAGGAAGGAGGCCACCTCCCGGCGCCCCTGAGGAGACAGCATGGAACTGATCCAGGATACCTCCCGTCCTCCAGCAAAGTATGTGAAGGGCATCCCCCTCATCAAGTACTTTGCAGAGGCCCTGGGGCCACTGCAGAGCTTCGAAGCCTGGCCTGATGACTTGCTCATCAGCACCTACCCCAAGTCTGGTAAGTGATGGGGATACCCAGCCCTCCATTGGGCTGCAGTGCCCACCTTGGGCAGGGAGGGGCTGGCCTCAGCCCTGCTCATCCCCCATCCGTTTGCACCCACCAGGCACCACCTGGGTGAGCGAGATCCTGGACCTGATCTACCAGGAGGGTGACCTGGAGAAGTGTCAGAGAGCCCCTGTCTTCATGCGGGTGCCCTTCCTTGAGTTCAAGGCCCCTGGGGTTCCCTCAGGTGTGTGTCGGGGTGTTGGGGGCAAGCAGAGTGGAGGGAAGTTTGACTGGGGCTCTAGCTCATGGATCTTGCCCTACCTACGGCTTAGGTGTTGAGGCTCTGAAAGATACACCGGCCCCACGGCTCCTCAAGACACACTTGCCCCTGGCCCTGCTTCCGAAGACCCTGCTGGATCAGAAAGTCAAGGTGAATGGCAGAGGGAGCCAGAGGAGGAGGCTACTAGGGTCATCCCAGATTTGGCCCTGCCTTCTGGGAAGGTCTCACTTCCTCCA
>SJYW01001283.1:0-13254 GCA_006410735.1 Raphicerus campestris
GAACAAAAGAAACAATAAATATGATCATCTTATTAGATTCAGAAAAGGTGGTTAACAAAATTCAGTAACCTTTCATGACAACACCTCACAGCATACCAGTGGTGAAGGACTGAAAGCTCAGTTTCTAAGATTAGGAACAAGAAAGATTCTCACTTTTACCAGCAATATGCAGCACTTTACTTGAAGTCCTATCTAGAGAAATTAAACAAGAAAAACTAATAACAGTTTATTGGAAAATAAGTGAAAACATCTTTATTTGCAGAAGGCATAATACTTTATACAGAAAATATCAACCTACAAAGAAGGAATACTTTTTTGCTTTAAAAAATAAAAGCGTAATATTTGCATTTGCCCATTTTTTAAGTAATAGGATCTTTGGCTCAAACTAGACAGATGTACCCTGAACTTTTGCCCTTCTCCTTTCTTCCCTTCCTTTCTTCCTTCCTTTCCTTCCTTTTTTCCTTCCTTCCTTTCTTCTAGTTTCTTTCTAAAATAAAAATTTATTTTTACTTAGGATTCATCTGTTTATGTTGGATGTTACTAGTTTTAATCGAATAGTATTTAGAGACATACTACAAATATATGACTATTTTTCTTATGTCTAAAAACCAACAAGCCAGGGTTCAGTATAACCCTCTAATATCCATATAATTTGTGTAGTAGTTGTTCATGGATTACCTTTTACATGGATACTTCTTCTCATAAAGAGAATTTGAGAAAAGAGGTCTGCAATGCCATTTTTATGATTCAAATTTTCAATCTCAGTTTTTGAACATAAAAATTTTTGACCATTTAATTTTACAATAGCCATGTTATCTGCCATAAAAAACTAAAACTAAAATGTAAGCATTGAATTTTATTGTATTCTCAACATGTTTTACTAAGTATTATTAGCAACAAGGAACAATGAATCATTCATTTACATGTATTCTGGAACTTGGAGACGTATTTTCAGCATTCAGGCAAAATAATAAGTGATGTATAATCTTGTGCTTTTACTGACCATATGCCATCCTAATGTTTAATCATTCTTGAACATAAGCCCTAGCTGTTATTAGGCACCAAATAAAAATACAATTGTATTTCTTATAAAATTATCCAAATCTTTTTCTTGTTTCTTTAGAACAAACATAAAATGATTAATTTGACCTGTGATGCGACTTAAAATTCATTTCTGTTTCCCCCCATGAAATCTCATTGCAATCACTGACTCTGCCTTCCTCTTTGTTGCCCAAGGACACTAAAGCTGTTAAGTGTTTCCAGACCCATGGTGCATGTCTGTTTTCTACACCCTTGAAAAAAATCAGAAGTTGGGTAAAATATGAAAAAGAGCTGTGAAATTATTTGTTATTTATTTTAATAATAAGGAAAAGGGCAAAAGTTGAAAGACTGAATCAATCAGGTGTAACTGAAACTAATCTCCCTGTTTAAGCCACAGAATGTTGCTTTAGCATTTCCTATAAAGTTAAAACAAAAAAGGACCAAAAGTTGTGTTTATTCTTCCTATTTTCATTGTACCAAAATAAAGCTGTAAATGTACATCTTAGTTTGGATGAGTAAAATTCTACTTCCTTCATCATTTGTAATTTTCTGTGAACTTTACACTAAAATGTTTATCACATAATGCTTTCAATTCTGAAAAAAGATGTTAATTTATGGCCATGGTAATAAACATAACCTATAGTGAGTCATTTTAAGTCTACTGGCTCATCGCATCTTGGGATAGTTTCTAGTAACAAAGCCATTAATTCTAATGAAATAATTCATAGTGTAAAATACAGTGCAAACATTCCTTGCAATATGTTCTGAAACCTGGAAGGTAACTCAAATAATAAAAACAAGGACCGCGAACTAGCAGGCATGAGTACTGTTTTTTCCTAAGAACTCAGGAAAATATAATGGTCAGATTAATGCTGAATTATTTCTGGTTCTGATTTTTAAATACGTTATCAATATTGTGGATTTGAATCTTTTAACGGTAGTAATAATACAACAGCACCAAAGGAAAATTTTCTTGTCAAAGAAAACATTAGCTTTCAAAGAAAAAACCAAGATAACCTATGAAAAATTGCGATTTTAGATGGTAAAACAAAGCATAATGGCTAAACAAAACATTCTGAAGAAAAGTAGAATTAGGTGCACTGCGGATCACAAATTATTGCACTTTAATTTTTAAATGAGCTTAGACTTCTGTGAAATTTAAACCCCAGGGCCAGTGATTTGTGTGGCACGGTGTTACAAAAGAACAAAGCTTTGACATGCAAATTTCAGCTTTATGTTGAATCAGCAAAGGTAACCTTGCAAACAACCTTCACACACACCCTGGAAGCTGAGTGATGCCTCCCATATGGATCCATTCTTCCTTTCCCCTTCCCAATTGTGTTGACAGCAATTCTCAGTTCATTTTCTAAACGGACTGATAAAAGCTATACTAGGCCTGTACCTGTTATTAACCTCCCTTGTACTATTATTACTCATAGTGGCTTTTTCCCCCCTCTGAGATAGCAGCTAAATGCAGAAGCTCATCTTTGCATATGGTGGGCTATTACCCCCCAAGAAGAATTGCAAATGTCAACCTATTATTGGGTCATTAATGTCAGGTCATGATATTTCAGAGTTTGATGTTTTTAACCTTTATAGACATTAACCCACATACAATACACTTTTGAAAAGGGTTTATCCTTGGAAACAGAGGATGCATGCTCCAGGAATATTGTTCTGTAATATTAGGGACTGTATATATGGCAAGGATCATTAAGTATATTTATGTAACAACCTCTTCAGCTTAATTCGGCCCTTCATCTATTACTTTAGAGGAATCAAAAACATGGATGAAAGAAATGTTCAGATGTCTGATAGGAGAAATGGGGAGTGAAACAGAATTTGATAATGTCCTTTTATTATAGAATTGCTCTGTGATTCTGACAATGTTTAGACAAAATTTGCAAAGATGATATTAATCTTTTCATTGGAAGTCAAAATTGTTTATTGTCATAAAATTGAATGAAGTCAATTTCAGTACATGAAGTCGTTTTAGAGTATACCATTAAAGTCATAATTCAAGAGGCTGAGGAAAATCTCGGATGAAATCATTTAAGTACGAAATTTTATACATAGCTACAGCAATGCTCACCTTGCTCTGGATACATATCAGCATGATGCAGATTCAAAATACAAGAAAAAAAAATGCAGGGCACATCGCATGCATACTTTAAAAACACTGGAAGTACTTTTTCTGATTTCCTATTTTTTAGCTTAACTGGCCACATCTTCTAACACTATTTTGAAAAGTGATATATAAATCAATGGTGAGTAAGAAAGGAAAGGATCAGTCAGAAGAAAAAACATGACACAAATTCACTGTCTTATGCTTAGAGGAAGGGGTTTTCTCATATTTCTGTAATCAAGTATCCATATAAACCATTTTTTCATTGAATAAATCATTCATTCTGAGGCTATTATTTCAGTACCTATTAAGCACTAGCACAGTTCTGGGCCCACTGTGGCAGACAGATGCTACGATGACCTCCATGATCCCTGCCTCATGTAATCTCTCCCCTGGAGTGCGAACAGACCTATGGCTTGCTTCTGTGTAACAGGATGTGGCAAAGGTGATGAGATATCACTTTTATAATGCTGTAGCCTAAGAGTGTAGTTGCCATCCTGCTAACAAACTCTCTCTATTGCCCCATCATTCTACAGGCTTGGAAGAAACAAGCAGCCTCTGGAGAGAGGGTCACAGAACAAGAACCAACTGAATTCTGTAAACAATTATATGAGCTTGGAAGCTGATTCTTCCTTATCTTAGCCTTTAATGAGACTCCTACATGACACCTGGTTTGATAATTTGGACACCTGACTGATGCAAAGAGCTGACTCTTCAGAAAAGACCCTGATGCTGCGAAAGACTGCATGCAAAAGGAGAAGGGAATGGCAGAGGGTGAAATGGTAGGATGACACCACTGACTCAACGGATATGAGTCTAAGCAAACTCCAAGAGATGGTCAAGGACAGGGAAGTCTGGAGTGCTGCAGTCTGTAGGGTTGCAAAGAGTTGGACATAACTGAGTGACTTAACAACTAACTGACATCTTGGTTATGACCTTACGAGAGATTTCCAAGTAGATATTCGGTTAAGCTACACTTAGACTCTTGACCTACAGAAACTGTGAGCTAATACATTTGCTCTTTAAAGCTGCTAAATGTATGTTAATTTGTTATGCAACAACAGATAACTAATAGACCTAAGGATGCGATAATGAATGTCACCATTAATCGTTGCTCTTTTTCAGGAATGTTGTATGGTCCATGGGTGGAGGAACACACAGTCTAATACAGCCTGATGAACACTGGTTCTGATGGGAAAAGTGACTAAGCTTCAACTCTAGGGACGCAAACCCAGAACCAAACCAGGTCCTGAAGGATGAGGAAAGGATTAGAGAGAAGTAGCAGCTAAGACTTGAAGGACGAGTATCAGCTGCTCAGAGGAAGGGGGTTATGTTTGTGTGTGCCAGGGGGAAGAGGTAGGGACGGCCTGGCAGAGGACATAGTATATGAAAACATACAAAGAGGGGAAGGTGAGACACAGTATGACCCAATCAACACATCTGGGATGTTGGACATGAGGCCAGGAATAGCCAGAGATGAAGATAAAGAATTAAACTGAGACCAGATCATGAAAGGCCACGTGACTCATGTTTATGATGAAAGCCTTCTCTACAGTAAAATTCTAAGGTCATAAATCATTACAGGATTTTGCAGAATTATATGTAAGAAATATATCTTCCAAATTATTGTCTAGTTGTTTTCATAAAATATAATTTTCAAAAAGTTTAAAACGTGAGTATATGGTCAAAGATTAATGAGGAAAATATATGCCAAACTTATTTAATAAGAGTTATTTAAAAAATAAAATTGTGTAAAATTTTGAGAAAATTTTTGATAGGAGTTTGGGTTAGATTTATATTCTCAACTGGACAGAATTATTTGCATTGGTGTAGATAGGAATCTCAGGCTTTCTATCAGTTTTCTACAAGTTGATCTCAACTCCTACAGAGTTGTGAAAGAACCTGATCACTTACACACACACACCCTTATATAATCTCTTACATCACCAATTAACTCCAGGAGGGTTCCCTAGGTTCAGCAATTCACTGAAGGGGCCTGACACAGGCATTGTTTTGCGTGTTTGCAAGTACTGAATCACGTTTCTTTGTGTACTGCATATCACCCTCTTATTTCATATATGATTGTTCCCTAAGAATTAAATACTTGGGTCACCACCATTTTCCCTGAAACTTAAATTTATTGATTCTTTTTCTCTTAGCACTTAAATTCAGAGAAGTCTGAACTTCTTTGTCAGTGGTTTTATCTTTCTTAGAAACTTTTACCATTTTGTAACACGTCTTTGATTTTCTAAAAGCATATATAATTAACTATCTTAAGAGAGCTAGTCTAAGTAAGTGAAACTCCTTTTGTTATTTCGACTGGAACAACAAATCTTCTTCATTTTACACATGGTTCTCTTTTGCCGTTGCTGTTTTAATAGAATGACAATTGCTAACATTTATTCTGCACTTATCTAAGAGCATTAGGATAAATACCTTACATGTCTTATCTCTGTAAAAACCTCACAAAACTCAGAGGATATTGTTATAATCACTGTTTTAGAAATGAGAAAATTTGATGCACAAAGAGGTCGTTTTGCTCAAGGCCACATAGCTAACAAGCATTGGGATTAGAGATAGACTCAAATTGACCAGTCCCATCAGTCCCACTTTGAAGAGTATAAAATCATCATTCAGTGACTGATTGAACACACAGTTAAAGGATTCTGACAACATCTGGGCATGGTGCTGGACACTGGGAATACTGTGCTAAACAAGATAAATGCTACAGTCCAGAAGACTAAATGTTATTTTAAATTTAAATTAAAGCAAACATTGTAATTAGAAAAAACCAGAGCAATATGACAAAGCCCTGTTTTCCAGTGCATAACCACCATCCAATTCCTGGAGACACCCCAGGGAGTACCTCTGGCCCCAGGATTCCTGCCAGGTAAGCACTTTAATTCTGCTCTTACCACGTCAGCACTGCTTTTACTCACTCATCTTCTGTTTCCTAACTGTATTTTTACCGCAATCTCGCTTTCTGTTTCTCTCAACCCAGGACCACACTGTCCCCAGCAACCTATCAAGGATGTCAAATTGCTTTCTAACATGTCCTATGTGCTCTGTAGGAAACCACATACAGAAGTGTGTTTTCTTCTGAATCACATAGATTCCACTTCCTCCAGTCTGCTCTGCAATATATTCTTTTAAGCCCCATGGTGTTGGATTTCATTACTTTTCTCATCTTCCACAAGGAGGGACTTAGATAACACTGGCATCTGCCCTTGGCTTTGATCAGTGACCACACCGGTCTCAGGCTTAGGCTGATGGCCCTGTCACTGCATATGGCATGGCAGACTGTTTGCTCCTCCCAATGCCATTCCCACGGCGATCCTTGGCTGTGCTGGGGGGCTGGCTTCTTGTGTCCCAGTCTGGTCCTCTGACAAGTGAGTAGGATACACTCTGGCTGGGAGGTCTAAGAGTCACCATCTTTGCACTGTATTTCAAACAGGCAGGCCAATTCTATAAGTAAACAAGGACATTTTTACAGATGGTTAGGTCACAGGTAGTATTTGCAAGATAGCTTCAACAGAGAGCAGGCTGGCTTTCAGTCTGTACTCTGTGCTAATGTGATGTTCCCTTTCCCCTTTCCGTCTTATCTTCCTTCTTTCCTTCCTTCCTTGGCTTTGCATACTTTGGTAAAAAATCTTTGGGAGAAGTGTATCAGGATCAACTATTCTCAGTGCATATTACATAGAAAATAATTTATTCTAATGTGAAGCCTGATCAGTTTCAAAACCTTGTTAATGTATGAGGTGTATTTAGGGAACCTGGATTCAAGTGCTCTGTCTCCAGGCTTCTACTGGCTGAGTACTGAACAGATTTGGCACCCAGAATGGAGGGGAGGCAGGTTGGCCAAATAAGACCTGAGAACCCCTGTACAATCAGCTGACTGATCATCTCCCATCTTACTATTATAACATGTAGTGTTGCTGATGTGACAATTTATCTATGCATAATCTTGCCTTTCATGTTAATTAATTTTTAGTTTATTTTACAGTCATATTACTACCAAAGAAATAGTACCCAGACTCTATGTGTCTTTACTTGAAGATAAGAAGAAACCATGTTTTCATGGTCTTCATTCATCTACTGACCTAGTCACATATATTAAGACCTGCTGAACTGACTCAATCTTGCATTTCTTTCTAGAGCTCTACCTTCTGCCTCTCTGCTCTCCTCTCCTGAACCTTCACATACCCAACCCCAGATTCCCATCATCCAGGGAACATCATTATGCCTTGTGCTCAATCGCTTAATCATGTCCAACTCTTTGCAATCCCATGGACTAGTCTGCAAGGCTCCACTGTCCATGGAATTTTCCAGGCAAGAATACTGGAGCTGGTTGCCATTTCCTACTTCAGGGGTGCCTACCTTCTTACTAAACTTATAAATGCTTTGAGAGCAGGATGACTTAGAATGCTCTCTCTTAATTTTATTTATGACCTGTTGCATTGTATTCCTATGGCATTCTATCTTTGTCATCAATTTCCTCCTCTCTCATAAATATGGTTTTAACAGCTAACTTTATAAACAACAATGTATATCACTATTTAAGATAGCTGTCTGTGATTTATGTAACACACATGTTTCGAGGGAGGTAACAAGTAAGGTACAATCATAAAAGAATAAGGTTAGAAACAGATTGCCCATCTATCATGATCCCTGGGAAAATATTTTTGCTCAAAGTGACAGGTCGCTCTCATTCTAAATTTGGTTTAAATGTGAAGCCAAACATGCCTGCACAACATGTTTTATTTCTCTCCAAAATGTCACTTTTGGTGAACCACAGTAGATGCAGTCACCCTAGCATTTCACTATACAGAAAAGTGCTTCAATATTGTTCACAGACAAAGCAGGAGTCAAGCATTTGTCTCACAGTCCTGGGGCTCCAGGGAATTGGGTTCTAAATAGTTTCTATGGGTGCCCTGGAAACTACAGTGTACATCAAATGAGAGGTCAGCTCCCAAGTTCCATGGGGACACCACAGCAAACAAATACTTTTGAAGGCAGTACATTTGAACATGCAGCAGTAATATGTACAAATGACCCATAAGCCAATGGAGCTAAAATAGCTCTTTCTTAAATCAAATAAAGAACACAAGACTGAATTACAAGTATGCATAATACAGGTCCAGGAATGTTAGCTACACAAATGTTAACATTTTAGAAAATATGTATTATGTATATTTTTAAATGAGTTTAGTTTTGTGATTTGCTCAGAATATTTAAATGAAGGAACTGAGTTCAGAATTTTCATGTGAGATTTGCTCATTAAGAAAATCAATGTATAATACCAAAGATATTTCACATCTTCCTATGATGTACAGTTTACATCACTGGCTAGTGTCTAATGAGGAGTATTTGACAAATGACCACTTTTTTTAGAAATATCATGGGAATATCCATTAACCTCATCAAGTATTTAAAATATATTTTATGGTATTATAAACAGACTTCTGTAACTGTAGTCAAATGGTTTTATCACTTTCTCTTCATGGTCTCTTTTCCTGTCATTGGAACACATAGAAGAGCCTCCTCCTTCCCCACCACACTCTTACCTAAAACACAATTACCAAGTGGGTCTGACATGAGATCAGAAAAGCACAAAGGTCTGCAGGTGGCAAACAGAAACATTCAGGGGATGTAACTGTAAGTTACTTGAGTGAAGCTAGGTTTGGGTAGGAACACTTAGGAGAAATGTAGATAACAAAAAAGTACTAAAAATCAATGATCCAAACCAAGGCTCTTTGAGAAAGCAATAAAAGTAAAAAAATAAAAAATAAAAAATAAAAAAAAAACAGAAAAAACAAACTACAAAATTCTACTCTAACTTGGTCAACTCCTGTGTCCCACAAGATGCAAAAACTCAAGTTTTGTGTGGAGTTAGGCTTTCTGGCAAGGGAATTCTTCACAGATTTTATCTATATAACTTTATATTGACTTATCTAACTAGTCAGTCAAGATGGCAACACGAAATATCTATGCCTTATATAAATTTTTTCAAAGACCAAGAGAAGCAACTATATTATTATTTCTCCCTCTGACATATGCTATGTTTCTTATAAGTCACTTCCCATAGTGTCTTACATCACTTATTTACTCTTATTTCCATGACTTATTCTTATCACACTAGCTTGGGAGTTCTTTAAAACAAAATAATTTTTTGCATTCTCTATAGTTCTTAATACAACTTTTATATATAGCAGATACTCCATAAATATTTATGATGTTGAATATATTTTGAAGTATTTAGCCAAATGGAACAGCAGAAGTTTTAGAGCGATAAAGTTTCAAGTCAATAAAATTAGACAATAATTTAGTGGTAATAGCTATGTGTCAGAAATATGATAAGCTAGGACTAAAAAGATGAATTCTTCCCTGTAAGAATTTAAATCTAAATCTAAAAGGAATTGGAATCTAGAAACAGACGTGTAAACAAATAAACCTACTCTAATTAAGACAGTTTGACATGGGAACACAGTTGACAAATAGAAAATTACAACAGAATAGAGTACAGAAAGGAAGTCAGATATGTAGCAATAGAAGTATTTCAGGACAGAGAAGAAATAACAGATTTAATAAATGGCACTTGGCAATTTACTGTATGACTTGAGAAAATAAAAGAGCTGTATCACCTAGTAGAAGTAAATGTTAGTCACTCAGTTGTGTCCAACACTTTGTGACCCCATGACTGCAGCCCACCAGGCTCCCCTGTCCATGGGATTCTCCAGGCAAGAATACTAGAGTGGGTAACCATTCCCTTCTCCAGGGGATCTTCCTGACCCTGGGATCAAACCTGGGTCTCCTGCATTGCAGGTAGATTCTTTACTGTCTGAGCCACCTAGTATACACATAAAT
The DNA here is from genome assembly GCA_006410735.1 of Raphicerus campestris. NCBI lineage: Eukaryota > Metazoa > Chordata > Mammalia > Artiodactyla > Bovidae > Raphicerus > Raphicerus campestris. The sequence goes on from SJYW01001283.1 coordinate 10,031, forward strand.
TTCAAATGTAGAAGGACTCCAGTATTAATGAATATATATTGGATTGGCCAAAAAGTTTGTCTGGGTTCTTTCTAAGATGTTATGGAAAAACCTGATCTAACTTGTCCAATCCAATATTTTATTTAGAATAATTTTTAAATTCTTTCCAAGGTAGAGACCTTGGAAAAAGCCCACAGCTGGGATTCTGCTGCTGCTGCTGCTGCTGCTGCAGCTCTAAGTCGCTTCAGTCGTGTCCGACTCTGTGCGACCTCAGTCCAGGCTCCCTCGTCCAGGGCATTCTCCAGGCAAGAACACTGGAGTGGGTTGCCATTGCCTTCTCCAATGTGTGAAAGTGAAGTCGCTCAGTCGTGTCCGACTCTTAGCAACCCCATGGACTGCAGCCTACCAGGCTCCTCCATCCATGGGATTTTCCAGGCAAGAGTACTGGAGTGAGTTGCCACTGCCTTCTCCAATGGGACTCTAGGTAAGCTCAAATCCTAGAACTCTATACAGTTAGAAAAAGCTCCTGGAGAAAACTACTCTTTCTAGTTAGAGAAGTAGGAGGCAATCCCTGCAGGACAGACCTTCTTGGAATTTCCCTGCTCTGCCCTAGGTGAGATAGCAATGAAGGAGCAACTCCCGTCACCACCTTTCCTGGTTGGTACCAAAAGGCAAGAGCAGCAACAGTCCTTCAGAGAAGAGTCTTGATTCTGTCCATCTTACAGCTGTACAGCACCAGCAATCCAGTGGCCCACATCCCTCTTCCCTGCCATGGTTAAGACCCACGTGTGCAGGTGTGGGGTTGAGTTTCCCTGCCCTACAAGTGAGCTCCAGTAGTGACAGCACACTTCTGATGCAGAGGCAGCACAGCTGACTGTGGCTGGATCAGCCCTGTAGGATTTTTTCTCTCACTGTTTTGCCCACACTGGGTCTCTTTGCGGGAAATTGTGCAATGTTGTGCAGAGGCCAAAGTCCCAACTTTTAAAGATGAACACACTGGGAAACCAGGGAAGAAGAGAAAGCAGAAGAAAGGGATCTTTTACATTTGTACACTGAGTCCCAGACCACTCTCAAATAGCATGTACATGAATCCAACTGAATTCAGACAGCAAAGATGTTCAGAACTAGTCGAGAGTCAGGCTAAATTACAGACTAGACCATAGTGGAATATATGTGGGGGCAGACAAGAATATAATGTGACTTGCCCAGAATATAATCTAAGCTAGTAAAAATAGCAAGAAACAGAAAAACCTAAAAAATTATCAGGAAAAGACAAACAGATACCAATGTGGAGATGGCACAAATGCTACAAATAAGATATATACTTTTAAATAATTACTACAACATGATTTATGAATAAAGGACAAACTGTTGTGATAAATGGAAACAGGTGTCAACAATGAACTAAAATTAAAAAGTAAATTACGAGTGAAGAGTTGGCCAAAAAGTTCATTCAGGCTTTTTATAGATGTTATGAAAAACCTGAAGAGACTTTTTAGCCAATCCAATACGTGACATGAAAATTTTCCTTGAGTGCCTTAAAATTGAGATGACAAAGGAAAACGTTTACACAGACTAGCAGAAATCACCAAAAATGAAGAAAAAATAGTGTACAGGCTCAGAGGAAAAATATCAAAAGGTCTAAGATTTGTGGCATAAAAGACTGCAAGAGCAAAGAGAAAAATTAGAACACAAAAAGTATTTGAAGAAATCATGGCAGAAACCTTCCCAATGTTGATGAAATACATAAATAAAAAGACCTAAACAACTAAGTAAACCTGAATTAGGTAAACTGAAAGATAAACATGACCAGACACATTAACTCAAACCACTGAAAATCAGAAATAATCACATTTTTAAGGAACCCAGAAATAAATGATATGTTACATTTAAAAGAGATGATGTATTACATTGTTAAAAAGGGAATTAAATGACTGTACATTTCTCATGAAAAACCAAAAATGTCAGAAGGTGATGGAACAGCATTTCTGAAATGCTAAAATGACAGACCCAGAATCTTATATCTAGCAGAAACACTCTTCAGAGATGAAGCCAAAGTAAAGATGATTTCGGTAGGAATAAAACTAAGGGAATTTGTCAATAGTAGGTCTGCTTTAAAAGAAATGCTGATGCAAGTTCTTCAGTGGAAGAGAAATGATAGTGGGACATATGGAATGTCAGGAATGAAGAAAAAGGAAGGGAAAGGAGAAAAAGTTGATAAAATAGACTTTTGGCCCTTTAAATTTAAATATGTAACAGTGGTGAAAGCAAAATTATAACATTGATGTAGTTTTCACCAAAGCTAGATATAATACATATGAACACTAATTCATAGAGGAAATTAGGTAAAGTATATGATAAGATCTCTTGCTTGCACTTGAAGAGTTAAAGTTAATTCTGAGTATATAAAGCTTATTATAATCCCTATAAAACACTAAATAAAAATATAAAAAGGTATAATTCTAACCAGTTGATAGAACAAAATTTAAGAAAAATTCCAACAGTACAAAATACAGAGGGAAAAAGAAAATACAAAAGAATGAAAATACTACTAATAAAATGCTAGACCTTATTCTAAATATAATACTTATGATAAAAGTAAAAATCATAACAAAAAAGATACCAATTAAAACAAAAGATCTAAATATGACTCCAACATTCACTTGTAATATGTCTATAAAATACCCACTTGAAGTATAATGGTACAGAAAGGTTAAAATTTAAAAGATGGGACAAGAAACACCATGCTAACAAAAATACAAGTAAAGCAGAATTGCTATATTAAATTCATATAAAGGCAAATGACCAGAGATAGATGGACAATTAAAATTGTTAAAGGGGTTAAGTCACCAAGGAGACAAAGTAACTGCCCGTACCTAACACTACAGCTGCAAAAATATGGCAGGAAAACACTAATAGAAATAAAAGAGAAACAAACTCACAATTAACCTTGAGTGGTCAATGCTAATTCATAGAACAGGTAGACAAAAAAATCAACAATGATGTAGAAAAGTTGAACAACACAATCAATTAATTGGACCTAAGTGATACTTAGGGAACACTCCATCCTCAGTTAGCCGAGTACACATTCTTTTCCAGGGCGCATGAAACATTTAAGATAGATCATCTACTTGGCACAACAAATCTTATTTTTAATAGAAAACTGAAGAAATTTGGAAAACTCAGCAGTGGCCACAGGACTGGAAAAGGTCAGTTTTCATTCCAATTCCAAAGAAAGGCAATGC
>SJYW01001289.1:36407-46782 GCA_006410735.1 Raphicerus campestris
CATCATGATTATCTGGGTCGTGAAGATCTTTTTTGTACAGTTCTTCTGTGTATTCTTGCCACCTCTTCTTAATATCTTCTGCTTCTGTTAGGTCCATACAGTTTCTTTCCTTTATCAAACCCATCTTTGCATGAAATGTTCCCTTGATATCTCTAATTTTCTTGAAGAGATCTCTAGTCTTTCCCATTTTGTTCTTTTCCTCTATTTCTTTTCATTGATCACTGAGGAAGTTTTCCTTATCTCTTCTTGCTATTCTTTGGAACTCTGCATTCAGATGCTTACATAATTTCTTTTCTCCTTTGCTTTTTGCTTCTCTTTTCACAGCTATTTGTAAGGCCTCCCCAGACAGCCATTTTGCTTTTTTGCATTTCTTTTCCATGGGGATGGTCTTGATCCCTGTCTCCTGTACAATGTCATGAACCTCATTTCATAGTTCATCAGGCACTCTATCTATCAGATCTAGGCCCTTAAATCTATTTCTCACTTCCACTATATAATCATAAGAGATTTGTTTTAGGTCATAGCTGAATGGTCTAGTGGTTTTCCCTACTTTCTTCGTTTTAACTCTAAATTTGGCAATAAGGAGTTCATGATCTGAACCACTGTCAGCTCCTGTCTTATTTTTACTGACTGTATAAAGCTGCATCAATACAATCAATTTTTGGCTTGAAACAATACAATCAGTCTAATTTCAGTTTGACATTTGGTGATGTCCCTTTATAGAGTCTTCTCTTGTGTTGTTGGAAGAGGGTGTTTCCTATGACCAGTGCATTTTCTTTGCAAAACTCTATTAGTCTTTACCCTGCTTCATCCCACATTCCAAGGCCAAATTTGCCTGTTACTCCAGGTGTTTCTTGACTTCCTACTTTAGCATTCCAGTCCCCTATAATGAAAAGAACATCCTTTTTGGGTGTTAGTTCTAAAAGGTCTTGTAGATTTCATAAAACCGTTCAACTTCAGCTTCTTAACTCAGAGTGCTAAGGGAAAATAACTATTTTCTCATATTCATACATGCCATTTTAATGTTGAAAAGTTATAGAAGTGATAGTTTCAATTTATACAATTATTTTATGCCACTTAATCTAACTATATTGTAAGTATGTCACTTATAGTCCTAGGACTTGAGTAGACGATCATATCTATAGAAATGGAGGGAAATGCATTCATTTCCTATAACTCAAAAAGTGTTCTTTAACATGCTTTACATTATCTAAACAACTTAATGTGCATGTGGAAGGATACAAAAGCAAGTTTGAAGCTATAAATATTATAAATTCTTTGTATGGAATACTTTCTATACAAATGAGACAAATTGCTATCTTTATTCTTGTGAAACTATAAATTTTCATTCTTTAAAGTAGTAAAAGTTTCTTTTATCTACTGAGAATCTTAATACATGTGACAAGTTTCAGAATAAAAGATGGAAACAATGAAACACTCTGCATAATTTAATGTGGGAAATATTTTATTTTGAGGAGAGAAGACTTAGGTGGATTTTGTTGTTCACTTTCTTTCATGAACAACAGCAACACATGTTTTAATTCCACATGATTAATTCCCAGTCATCTAAGAAATCCAATTTTCCTTTTTAGTGTGGTGAAGGAAAAATACAGTGCTTAACACAGGGCACCAAGCAAGGAAAAAATGCAGCCCATGCTCAAAAGACACAAACTTCCTGATGGCTTTCAGGGAAGGAGTTTTAAAGGCAGTGGGAAGGATGGAGCTGCAAGGTGTGTGATCAGGTTATACATAAGTATTGTGTTGGTTGGCATCAAGGTGAAGTTTTGAGGATCATCAATCTGGTTTCAACAAGTCTAGGGTTCCTGTGCTTGCAGTCAGCAATTTCTTCTGGTTGTGTCTGCTTCCTGTAAGAACAATCTAGGAATGTTTGTCAGACCTTTATCTCTATCTTTCAGTGAACTCCAAGTTTGGTGAGTCTTCTATATGAAAGGTTTATGGCCTAAATTGTTACCAGTGTCCTAACCCAACAGCTATTTTTTGTTTCATGTCTTCACATTTCCTAAACATTAACTCTTGAGCCAGCCCTTAGAAACTCAAGAAAGACCTGGGAGACTAAAGAAAAAACTTCTACTTCAAAAGACAGGATACATTGGCTTGTATAGAGGAGTTTCATCTTGAGTTGATGAATGGCTGATCTGATGATGTTATTTTCTCTTTTCTACATTTCAGTGACAGCAAAGAAAGAAAGAAAGTGAAGTCACTCAATCATGTCCAACTCTTTGCGACCCCACGAACTGTAGCCTACCAGGCTCCTCTGTCCTTGGGATTGTCCAAGCAAGAGTACTGGAGTGTCTTACCATTTCCTTCTTCAGGGAATCTTCCCAACCCAGGAGTCAAACCTGGGTCTCCTGCATTGCAAGCAGACGCTTTGCCATCTGAGCCACCAGGAAAGTCGCCAAGACAGTGGAGATTCCAAGTCTCTGTGACAACAAGAGCCAGTCAGTTCCTCAATTCTTATAAAACAATTGCTCTCATCCTGGATCTCTTTCAAATTTAACATATGTGTAAATCTTAGGAATACTGATACCATAGCTCACCATGGATCACTACTCCTCTGCTTGCTATTGGCAAGGGATCTTTGTGACTGTATGACTGAGTGCAGTGGAACTGAAATCCAGTTCCAGAATTCCATTTGCAAGGTTCAACTGCCTGGTATTAAGTATTTTATATTAGGTCAAAACTTTTTTTTTTTTTAATGTCAGATTTTCAGTTGTGTCAAATCTTCAGAAATAACAAAAATAAAACCAGTGATTCACCAGCATAGATATTAGTTAAAAGTTTACTGTTCAGTTCAGTCATTCACTTGTGTCTGACTCTGTGACTCTGTGAATCGCAGCAAGCCAGGCCTCCCTGTCCATCACCAACTTCCAGACTTCCCTCAAACTCATGTGCATCGAGTTGGTGATGCCATCCAGCCATCTCATCCTCTGTCATCCCTTTATCCTCCCAATCCCTCCCAGCATCAGGGTCTTCTCCAATGAGTCAACTCTTCACATGAGGTGGCCAAAGTAATGGTGTTTCAGCTTTAGCATCATTCCTTCCAAAGAAATCCCAGGGTTGATCTCTTTCAGAATGGACTGGTTGGATGTCCTTGCAGTCCAAGGGACTTTCAAGAGTCTTCTCCAACACCATAGTTCAAAGGCATCAATTCTTCGGCGCTCAGCCTTCTTCACAGTCCAATTCTCACATCCATATGTGACCACTGGAAAAACCATAGCCTTGATTAGACAAACCTTTGTTGGCAAAGTAATGTCTCTGCTTTTCAATATGCTATATAGGTTGGTCATAACTTTCCTTCCAAGGAATAAGCTTACTGTACACACCCCAAAAAGACAGCTCACAAATCAGGAGCACTCGAGCCAAAATGAAGGAAGGAAGGAATGAGGAACGAAGCTTAAGGACTACTGTTATAAAGTAGTTTATATAGTGAGAAAGCAGGCATTGTTTATTTCCACAGTCGTTGGTTACAGTATTAAAAAAATAAAATTAATTACAGGGAATTGGCTAGTGGTTATTTCAAATTACTTTGGAGAAGCAGTTTAAGTTTTGCTTATGATTTCTATAGGTATAAACAAGAAATGATCTGGTTGAATTATTATTGCAAAATGAGCTGAATTAAGCTTTGTTTGTATGACTAAACTGGTTTCATTGCTCCAAGGAATTTTAAGCCTAGTTCTCATTTGTTTTTTATTTTAACAACCACAAAAAAATTTTTTTTACATTTCCCAATTTGGAAATATGCTTTTACTTAGGTGTTCTGCTTTTCTAGGGTCTCATTAAACTTTTTCTGCTGCCTTCTACCATAGTAGTTTCATCTGATTTTTCTAACCTTTTAAAGCTTTCTTTCTTTCTTTCTTTCTTTTTTTTCTATTTTAGAAGTAAAATGCACTGCAAAATGCACTGACTGTAAAGAGTCAATTCTGTGAGTCTTGATAAATACATAAACCAGAGTATACTGTATTGGTGTTTTTCTTTCTGGCTTACTTCACTCTGTAACTGAAACATGTATACTATCAGGTAAGAAATGAATCGCCAGTCTATGTTCTATACAGGATGCCGGATGCTTGGGGCTGGTGCACGGGGATGATCCAGAGAGATGATATGGGGTCNTCATTTCCTATAACTCAAAAAGTGTTCTTTAACATGCTTTACATTATCTAAACAACTTAATGTGCATGTGGAAGGATACAAAAGCAAGTTTGAAGCTATAAATATTATAAATTCTTTGTATGGAATACTTTCTATACAAATGAGACAAATTGCTATCTTTATTCTTGTGAAACTATAAATTTTCATTCTTTTAAGTAGTAAAAGTTTCTTTTATCTACTGAGAATCTTAATACATGTGACAAGTTTCAGAATAAAAGATGGAAACAATGAAACACTCTGCATAATTTAATGTGGGAAATATTTTATTTTGAGGAGAGAAGACTTAGGTGGATTTTGTTGTTCACTTTCTTTCATGAACAACAGCAACACATGTTTTAATTCCACATAATTAATTCCCAGTCATCTAAGAAACCCAATTTTCCTTTTTAGTGTGGTGAAGGAAAAATACAGTGCTTAACACAGGGCACCAAGCAAGGAAAAAATGCAGCCCATGCTCAAAAGACACAAACTTCCTGATGGCTTTCAGGGAAGGAGTTTTAAAGGCAGTGGGAAGGATGCAGCTGCAAGGTGTGTGATCAGGTTATACATAAGTATTGTGTTGGTTGGCATCAAGGTGAAGTTTTGAGGATCATCAATCTGGTTTCAACAAGTCTAGGGTTCCTGTGCTTGCAGTCAGCAATTTCTTCTGGTTGTGTCTGCTTCCTGTAAGAACAATCTAGGAATGTGTGTCAGACCTTTATCTCTATCTTTCAGTGAACTCCAAGTTTGGTGAGTCTTCTATATGAAAGGTTTATGGCCTAAATTGTTACCAGTGTCCTAACCCAACAGCTATTTTTTGTTTCATGTCTTCACATTTCCTAAACATTAACTCTTGAGCCAGCCCTTAGAAACTCAAGAAAGACCTGGGAGACTAAAGAAAAAACTTCTACTTCAAAAGACAGGATACATTGGCTTGTATAGAGGAGTTTCATCTTGAGTTGATGAATGGCTGATCTGATGATGTTATTTTCTCTTTTCTACATTTCAGTGACAGCAAAGAAAGAAAGAAAGTGAAGTCACTCAATCATGTCCAACTCTTTGCGACCCCACGAACTGTAGCCTACCAGGCTCCTCTGTCCTTGGGATTGTCCAAGCGAGAGTACTGGAGTGTCTTACCATTTCCTTCTTCAGGGAATCTTCCCAGCCCAGGAGTCAAACCTGGGTCTCCTGCATTGCAAGCAGACGCTTTACCATCTGAGCCACCAGGAAAGTCGCCAAGACAGTGGAGATTCCAAGTCTCTGTGACAAGAGCCAGTCAGTTCCTCAATTCTTATAAAACAATTGCTCTCATCCTGGATCTCTTCCAAATTTAGCNAGTCGCCAAGACAGTGGAGATTCCAAGTCTCTGTGACAACAAGAGCCAGTCAGTTCCTCAATTCTTATAAAACAATTGCTCTCATCCTGGATCTCTTTCAAATTTAACATATGTGTAAATCTTAGGAATACTGATACCATAGCTCACCATGGATCACTACTCCTCTGCTTGCTATTGGCAAGGGATCTTTGTGACTGTATGATTGAGTGCAGTGGAACTGAAATCCAGTTCCAGAATTCCATTTGCAAGGTTCAACTGCCTGGTATTAAGTATTTTATATTAGGTCAAAACTTTTTTTTTTTTTAATGTCAGATTTTCAGTTGTGTCAAATCTTCAGAAATAACAAAAATAAAACCAGTGATTCACCAGCATAGATATTAGTTAAAAGTTTACTGTTCAGTTCAGTCATTCACTTGTGTCTGACTCTGTGACTCTGTGAATCGCAGCAAGCCAGGCCTCCCTGTCCATCACCAACTTCCAGACTTCCCTCAAACTCATGTGCATCGAGTTGGTGATGCCATCCAGCCATCTCATCCTCTGTCATCCCTTTATCCTCCCAATCCCTCCCAGCATCAGGGTCTTCTCCAATGAGTCAACTCTTCACATGAGGTGGCCAAAGTAATGGTGTTTCAGCTTTAGCATCATTTCTTCCAAAGAAATCCCAGGGTTGATCTCTTTCAGAATGGACTGGTTGGATGTCCTTGCAGTCCAAGGGACTTTCAAGAGTCTTCTCCAACACCATAGTTCAAAGGCATCAATTCTTCAGCGCTCAGCCTTCTTCACAGTCCAACTCTCACATCCATATGTGACCACTGGAAAAACCATAGCCTTGATTAGACAAACCTTTGTTGGCAAAGTAATGTCTCTGCTTTTCAATATGCTATATAGGTTGGTCATAACTTTCCTTCCAAGGAATAAGCTTACTGTACACACCCCAAAAAGACAGCTCACAAATCAGGAGCACTCGAGCCAAAATGAAGGAAGGAAGGAATGAGGAACGAAGCTTAAGGACTACTGTTATAAAGTAGTTTATATAGTGAGAAAGCAGGCACTGTTTATTTCCACAGTCGTTGGTTACAGTATTAAAAAAATAAAATTAATTACAGGGAATTGGCTAGTGGTTATTTCAAATTACTTTGGAGAAGCAGTTTAAGTTTTGCTTATGATTTCTATAGGTATAAACAAGAAATGATCTGGTTGAATTATTATTGCAAAATGAGCTGAATTAAGCTTTGTTTGTATGACTAAACTGGTTTCATTGCTCCAAGGAATTTTAAGCCTAGTTCTCATTTGTTTTTTATTTTAACAACCACAAAAAAATTTTTTTTACATTTCCCAATTTGGAAATATGCTTTTACTTAGGTGTTCTGCTTTTCTAGGGTCTCATTAAACTTTTTCTGCTGCCTTCTACCATAGTAGTTTCATCTGATTTTTCTAACCTTTTAAAGCTTTCTTTCTTTCTTTCTTTCTTTTTTTTCTATTTTAGAAGTAAAATGCACTGCAAAATGCACTGACTGTAAAGAGTCAATTCTGTGAGTCTTGATAAATACATAAACCAGAGTATACTGTATTGGTGTTTTTCTTTCTGGCTTACTTCACTCTGTAACTGAAACATGTATACTATCAGGTAAGAAATGAATCGCCAGTCTATGTTCTATACAGGATGCCGGATGCTTGGGGCTGGTGCACGGGGATGATCCAGAGAGATGATATGGGGTCGGAGGTGGAAGGGGGGGTTCAGGATTGGGAACTCATGTATACCCGTGGCTGATTCATGTCAATGTATGGCAAAACTAATAAAATATTGTAAAGCAAAATAAAGTAAAAATTAAAATTAAAAAAAAATAAAAATAAACCAGAGTAAACACTACCTCAACCAAGATATTTAAAACATCACTACTGAAAATTTCCTGTTCCAGTCAATCCTTACTCAACAAAGGCAACCAATCAATTGCTGTTTTGAATTCTACCACTGTGAATTCATTTTACTTTCCCTAGAGGTTCATATGGGCTTCCCTGGAGGCTCAGTGGTAAAGAATGTCTGCCAATGCAAGAGATGTGTGTTCAATCTCTGGGTCAGGAAGATCCCCTGGAGAAAAAATATGGGAACCCACTCCAGTACTTTTGTGTGAGAAATGCCATGGATAGAGTAGCCTGGCAGGCTACAGTCCATGGTGCTACAAAAGAGTCCAGACACAACAATAGTGAGTAAACAAGAGCTTCATATAAAAGGAACCATGCAGTGTTAACTCTTTGATTTCTAAATTTTTTCTCACAATATAATATGTATGAGCTCTAATCATATTTGGAGTGTATCATGCATTATTTATATTTTTGTAGAGAATTCCACTGTATGAATAAACTGAAATTTGGTTGCCCATTTTGCTATTCATATGTATTTGATTCATCTCCAACTAAGAGCTAGTTTTGTTTTATGTTTTTCTAAGTATTTCTATACAAGTATTCTTGAGGATATTTTTATTTTTCCTTCTCTATTTTGTCATTAAAACATTTTACTTGAGTTCCTTTTGAGTAAATAACAAAGACTAAAATTAGGTTAATGACATCTAAGTGTGTCAAAAGATATGTGTATAATTACCTTTGAAAACATTTCCAAATTGTGGTTGCACCATAAGAGATCTAAAAGATCCCCAGACACTTTAGGTTTCCACTCATATTTGGTGTTGCCAGTTTTTAAAAATCTAACCATTCTATGGAATCTGCAATTTTATATCACTGTAATTTTATTTGAAAATTCCTGGTAACCAATGGTACCAAGCATCATTTAACATGCTTGTGTGCCACACATATGTTTTTTTTATTCTGAAGTGTATGTTTAAACATCTTGTCCATTGTTGATATTTAATAATTATTTATATATTTAGAATTAAAATACTTTGTCAGATATAAATACTGAATACATACACTTGCACACACATGTATATGCTATTTCTGTGTTCTTAACAGCATTTTTCAGAAAACAAAAGATGTTTAGTCTGAATGGATATTGAATCCTGCATCATTAAGTTCAGTTCAGAAAAACAGCAAAAGAGACACAGATGTATAGAACAGTCTTTTGGACTCTGTGGGAGAGGGAGAGCGTGGGATGATTTGGGAGAATGGCATTGAAACATGTATAATATCATATATGAAACGAATTTCCAGTCCAGATTCGATGCATGATACTGGATGCTTGGGGCTGGTGCACTGAGACGACCCAGAGGGATGGTATGGGGAGAGAGGGGTGTTAAGGATGGGGAACACTTGTATATCTGTGGTAGATTCATGTTGATGTATGGCAAAACCAATTCAATATTGTAAAGTAATTAACCTCCAATTAAAATAAACAAATGTATATTTTAAAAAAAGAAAAATTAGAAATGAAAATGGAGAAATAACAGACAATGTAGAAATACAGAAGATCATAAGAGAATACTATCAGTAATTATAGGTCAATAAAATGAACAACTTAGAAGAAATGGATGAATTCTTAGAAAAGAATAACCTTCCAAAACTGAACCAAGAACAAATAGTAAACCTTAACATACACATCACAAGCACAGAAATCGAAAGTGTAATCAAACATCTTCCAAAAAACAAAACCCCAGGACCAGATGGCTTCACAGGTGAAGTTTACCAAAAATTTAGGGAGGAGCTAACACCTATCTTACTCAAGTTCTTCCAGAAAACTTCAGAGAAAGGTAAACTCCCAAACATTTTCTATGGAGGCCATCATCACCCTAATACCAAAACCAGACAGAGATGCCATGAGAAAAGAAAACTACAGGCCCATATCACTGATGAACAGAGGTGCAAAAGTCCTCAACAAAATTCTAGCAAACAGAATCCACCAATATATTTAAAAGATCAGATATCAAGTCTAAGTGGGCTTTATCCCAAGGATGCAAGGATTCTTCAGTTTTCACAAATCAACCAATGTAATATATCACATCAACAAACTGAAAGATAAAAATAAAAATATTATCTCAATAGATGCAGAGAAAGCCTTCGACAAAACTCAGCACCCATTTATGATAAAAATCTCTCCAGAAAGCAGGCATAGAAGGAACATACCTCAACATAATAAGTGCCATATATGACTAAACCCAGAGTAAACACTACCCTCAATGGCAAATAATTGAAAGCATTTCCCCTAAAGTCAGGAACAAGACAAGGGTGCCCCCTCTCTCCACTACTATTCAACATAGTTCTGGAAGTTTTAACCACAGCATCAGAGAAGAAAAACAAATAAAAGAATCCAGAATGGGAGTAAAACTCTCACTGTTTGCAGATGACATGATCCTCTACACAGAAAACCTTAAAGACACCATCAGAAAATTACTAGGGCTAATCAATAAATATAGTAAAGTTTCAGGATATAAAATTAATACATAGAAATTCTTTGCTTTCTTATACACTAACAATGAGAAGACAAAAAGAGAAATTAAGGAAATAAGTCCATTCACCATTCCAACTAGGAGAATATAATACTTAGGAATAAATTACCTAAAGAAATAAAACACCTATGTATAGAAAACTATAAATCACTGATGAAAGAAATCAAAGATGACACAAATGATGGAGAAATATACCATGTTTATGGATAGGAAGAATCAATATAGGGAAAATGGATATATTACCCAAAGCAATCTATAGATTCAATGCAAAAATGGTATTTTTCACAGAACTAGAACACACAATTTTACAATTTTTTTGGAAATACAAAAAAAAAAAAACCCTTAAATAGCTAAAGCAATCTCAAGAAAGAAGAATGGAACTGGAGGAATCAACTTGCCTGACTTCAGACTATGCTACAAAGCTACAGTCATCAAGACAGTATGGTACTGGCAAAGACAGAAGTATAGAACAATGGGGGGGGGGGGGAAGAAA
>SJYW01001289.1:57167-69383 GCA_006410735.1 Raphicerus campestris
TTCATGACCCAGATAATCATGATGATGTGATCACTAATCTAGAACCAGACATCTTGGAATATGAAGTCAAGTGGGCCTTAGAAAGCGTCACTATGAACAAAGCTAATAGAGGTGATGGAATTCCAGTGGAGCAGTTTCAAATATTGAAAGATGATGCTGTGAAAGTGCTGCACTCAATATGCCAGCACATTTGGAAAACTCAGCAGTGGCCACAGGACTGGAAAAGGTCAGTTTTCATTCCAATTCCAAATAAAGGCAATGCTAAAGAATGCTCAAACTACCGCACAATTACACTCACCTCACATGCTAGTAAAGTAATGCTCAAAATTCTCCAAGCCAGGCTTCAGCAATATGTGAACCATGAACTCCCTGATGTTCAAGCTGGTTTTAGAAAAGGCAAAGGAACCAAAGACCAAATTGCCAACATCCGCTGGATCATGGAAAAAGCAAGAGAGTTCCAGAAAAAAAATCTATTTCTGCTATCTTAATTATGCCAAAGCCTTTAACTGTGTGGATCACAATAAACTGTGGGCAATTCTGAAAGAGATGGGAATACCAGACCACCTAACCTGCTTCTTGAGAAATCTGTATGCAGGTCAGGAAGCTACAGTTAGAACTGGACATGGAACAACAGACTGGTTCCAAATAGGAAAAGGAGTACGTCAAGGCTGTATATTGTCACCCTGCTTATTTAACTTCTATACAGAGTACATTATGAGAAATGCTGGACTGGAAGAAACACAAGCTGGAATCAAGATTGCCAGGAGAAATATCAATAACCTCAGATATGCAGATGACACAACCCTTATGAGAGAAAGTGAAGTAGAACTAAAAAGCCTCTTGATGAAAGTCAAAGAGGAGAGTGAAAAAGTTGGCTTAAAGCTCAACGTGTAGAAAACGAAGATCATGGCATCCAGTCCCATCACTTCATGGGAAATAGATGGGGAAACAGTGGAAACAGTGTCAGAGTATTTTCTTGGGCTCCAAAATCACTGCAGATGGTGACTGCAGCCATGAAATTAGAAGACGCTTACTCCTTGGAAGAAAAGTTATGATCACCTAGATAGCATATTCAAAGCAGAGACATTACTTTGCCGACTAAGGTCCGTCTAGTCAAGGCTATGGTTTTTCCAGTAGTCATGTATGGATGTGAGAGTTGGACTGTGAAGAAGGCTGAGCACCGAAGAATTGATGCTTCTGAACTGTGGTGTTGGAGAAGACTCTTGAGAGTCCCTTGAACTGCAAGGAGATCCATCCAGTGCATTCTGAAGGAGATCAGCCCTGGGATTTCTTTGGAAGGAATGATGCTAAAGCTGAAACTCCAGTACTTTGGCCAGTTCATGAGAAGTGTTGACTCATTCGAAAAAACTCTTATGCAGGGGGAAATTGGGGGCAGGAGGACAAGGGGATGACTGAGGATGCGATGGCAGGATGGCATCACGGACTCGTTGGACATTGAGTCTGAGTGAACTCCGCGAGATGCTGTAAAACAGGGAGGCCTGGTGTGCTGCAATTCTTGGGGTCACAAAGAGTCAGACACGACTGAGTGACTGAACTGATACATAACTTTTATATGCCCTTGGAAACCAGAATTTATCACAATATTGTATGTATTGTGGTAGTCTAGAACTGAATCTGCAATATTTCTATGGTCTGTATAGTCAGAACTCTAGTTTTTCTAGTAGTCATGTATGATATGAGAGTTGAACAATAAAGAAGGCTGAGTGCAGAAGAATCAATACCTTCAAATTTCGGTGCTGGAATAGAGTCTTGAGAGACCCTTGGACTGCAAGGATGTTTCCTAAAGGAAATCAGTACTTTGCCCACCTGATGCAAAGAGCCAACTCATTGAAAAAGACCCTGAAGCTGGAAAAGATTGAAGGCAAAAAGAGAAGAAGGCAGCAGAGGATGAGCTGGATAGTAGCATCACCAACTCAATGGACATGAATCTGAGCAAACTCAGGGTTATAGTGAAGGACAGGGAAGCCTGACATACTGTAGTCCATGGAGTCACAAACAGTTGGACATGATTTAGCGACTGAACAACAGCAACATTTCTACACTATATCTAGATAATATAATTTGAAACCTGCTGCTAAGTCACTTCAGTCGTGTCCGACTCTGTGCAACCCCAGAGACGGCAGCCCGCCAGTCTCCCCCATCCCTGGGATTCTCCAGGCGAGAACACTGGAGTGGGTTGCCATTTCCTTCTCCAATGCATGTAAGTGAAAAGTGAAAGTGAAGTCGCTCAGTCGTGTCTGACTCTTAGCGACCCCATGGACTGCAGCCCACCAGGCTCCTCAGTCCATTGGATTTTCCAGGCAAGAGTGCTGGAGTGGGGTGCCATTGCCTTCTCTGAATTTGAAATCTAGGATCTCAGATATGTTTTTCTTATGGCATCCCTGTTTTGTATGATGAGTTTGGAACTTTGCCTCTTTTCTATTTTTGGAAGAGATTGCAAAAATTTGTATTAACTTCTTTAAACATTTGTTGGAATTTACCAGTGAAATCTTCTGGTCCTGGGCTGTGTTTGTTGAAAGGTTTTTTTTATTATTGATCCAACCACCTTACTAGTAATCAATCTACTAAAATTTTATATCTCTTTATGATTGACTCCTGGTAAGATTTATGTTATCCATTTTATCTCGTGTGTCCAAATGTTTAGCGTTTTGTTGTTCACAGTAGTCTACTTTGATCCTCTGTTTTTCTGTTATTTGTTGTAATCACTCCTCTTTCTTTTCTGACTTTATTTATCTGAATGCTCTCTTTTCCTTTTCTTAATGAGTCTAGTTAAAGGCTTCAGTTTTTCTTATCTTTCCAAAGAACCAGCTCTTGTTGTCAGTGATCTTTGACACTGTCTTTTAATCTGTATCTAATTTATTTTCACTTTGATCCTTGTTATTTCCTTTTTTTTTGTTTGTTTGTTTTGCTATCTTTGGGTTTAATTTATTATTTTTCTAGTTCGTTTAGGTGTCAAGTTAGATGGTTTTATGTAAGGGCTTCCCTTGTGGCTCAGCTGGTAAAGAATCCGCCTGCAATGCAGGAGACCTCAGTTCGATCCCTGGGTTGGGAAGATCCCCTGGAGAAGGGAACAGCTACCCACTCTAGTATTCTGGCCTGGAGAATTCCATGGACTATATGGTCCATGGGGTCCCAAAGAGTTGGACACAACTGTGTGACTTTCACTTTCACTTTCTTTCCACCTAGTACTATGTTTTGCCACATCCTGCATTTTTTTGGTTCGATATCTATGCCACAATCTGAGTTTTTGCATAAATTTTGCGATTATTGTTTGATTTCATACCATCATAAACATGCTTGATATTTTGTGTATTTTTTAAATGTATTAAGACTTGTCTGAGAATGTTCCATCTGTCCTTGAGAAGAATGTTTCATTGACTCTTTTGGTTACCTCCAATTTGGTGTTAATCCCATGCCAAAAAGTTTTCATTTCCTGTATTTCAATTTAGTTAAAATATTTCTATTTAGTTCTACTTTATAGTTTCTATTTTCCATTCATCTGTTCAACACTTTTAACAATGTTTCTTCTTAAATCCTTAAACAAATGCGTTATAGTTTGTTATCTGCTTATCCTAGCACGTAATCCCACTTCTATTTCTCTTAACTGTTTCTTGATGATGGTCACATTTTCCTGCTTCTTAATCTACCTAGCATTTATTTTGAATTGAACATTGTAGATTATACATTGTAGAAACCCTAGATTCTCAAATATATTGATTTATCTTTTAATAAGGAGTTATATTGCTCTGTTAAAAAGTCTCTTTTATGTTGATGGACTCAAACACTGAAGTGTTTTCCCATGATGTACAGAAGCAAAGATCTCTTCTCAGTTTTTGGGCCTACAATCTACTGTTTTTCATGGAAAGTGAAAGTGTTACTTGCTCAATAGTGTCCAATTCTTTGGAACCCTGTGGACTGTAGACCACCAGGCTCCTCTATCCATTGAATTCTCCAGGCAAGAATACTGGAGTGGGTAGCCATTCCTTTCTCCAGGGGGATCTTCCTGACTCAAGAATTCAACCCGGGCCTCCTGCATTGCAGGCAGATTCTTTACCATCTGCACAACTGGAGAAGCCCATTTTGCACAGGATTCCTTTGAATCTTCCTCCTGTGAAGTTCAGTGGGCCACAAAGGATTTGAACATAGTTTATATGCAGACATTGTGACTGTCCAAGTTGTGTAGCTCTGTTGTAGGTATACTTCCCCTCTTAACATCTAGTTCTTCTGACAGCCCTGTGCTCCAGCTTCTGATAGCTTGATGTAAAAATAGTTTTCATTTCTGTTTGTGTTTGATTATACTCCTGCCATTACAGTAGACTGGAGAATATCCTCCAAGAAAAGCCAGTTAAAGTAAGACCTCACCTAGTGATCACTTCTTCTCTCAAGAGCTGAATTCATTCCAGTTTCTGTCTGTTTTTGTTTACTTATTAGTGCCTTCAAAGAGTTAGAGTTTTTAGTCCTTTCTTGAGTATTGTCTGCCATTTGATTTGTCCAGTACAAGTAACCCTGACATTATAATAAATGGAAGCTTTATCAGATTTATTTTCATTTTACTTCTCTACTTGGTTTGATTCATTTTAAATTAAATCAACGTAGTAATGGAGAAAAGTAAGTAAGGAAAATGGTAGAAGAGCAAAAAGGACCTTGCAGGACAATAACACTTAACAAATCACTTATTGTGCTATGTAGGGTATAAGCTCTTTTCTTCAACCCAGTTTCTTTAGTACTATCTATTATACTTCTTAGAAACTTATACATGTATAAAAATAATGGTTTTATTTGCTTTGAAATCACAGAAATTTATTCTTGGATCAATGCAGCTCAGAGCCAAGTCCAGTGAAATGTTCGATATCTATGCCACAATCTGAGTTTTTGCATAAATCAATCAAAAGGATTTTAACTTGCATAAAAGATATAAGTGGAGATTCAATGCAATTTTACCTAATATTGCAGGGCAGAGAGTACAGAATGATCTTCTTATTATATATATTGCATAGTACCTAGGGAGATAGGAGACAATGCTATCTAAGTTAGTAATTTTGGGCTACAGCCATGATATAAGTGTAGGTATAGAACTTTAGTCTCAATAAAAGCAAGACAAGCCTTCAGTATTATAGAGACTAACAAACTACAGCTTGTGTAATTGGAAGGTATGTGCTGATATATATGTTGATGACCAAAACCACCATCCAAAAGATTAATTTATTAGATTCTTTATAGGTAAATTATACTAAAGGAGCCTTGTAAATATAAGTAAGGTCTTCATAAAAAAGATCGTTCAAGCTACTGCATTTGTACTATGGGCAAATAATAAATTAACACTTGCTCTAAAAATTAGAAAGTCACAGCAGTCAACCTTTTCTTACTATTTGTTAAAGAATTATAGAACTCACTCAAGTACTTCTGAATTGCTTGATAACATTCAAAGTTTCTACATAATGGAGAATGTTATCTCCAACCTCTTACACTTTTGGTGGAAAGGTAAATTTATATATCCATTATGAAGAACAGTATAGATATTCCTTTAAAAACTAAAAATAGGACTATCATATAACCCAGCAATCCCACTTCTAAGAGTATATCCAGAGAAAAACATAATTCAAAAGATACAAGCACTCCAGTATTCATTGCAGCACTATTTACAGTAGCCAGGACATGGAATCAATCTAAATGTCCATCAAGAGATGAATTAATAAAGATGTGGTACATATATACTTCCCTGAGCCACTTCCCTGGTGGCTCAGACAGTAAAGCGTCTGCCTACAATGTGGGAGACCCGGATTCATTCCCTGGGTTGGGAAGATTTCCTGGAGAAGGAAATGGCAACCCACTCCAATATTCTTGCCTGGAAAATCCCGTGGATGGTGAAACCTGGTAGGCTACAGTCCATGGGGTTGCAAAGAGTCAGACATGACTGAGCGACTTCACTTTCACTTTTCACATATATACAATGGATTACTACTCAACTGTAAAAAAAGAAACAAAGTTGTGCCATTTGCAGAGACATCAATGGACCTAGAGACTACAATCATACAGAGCGAAGTAAGTCAGAAAGAAAAATAAATATCACTTATATGTGGATTCTAGAAAAATCATACAAGTGAACTCATTTGCAAAGCAGAAATAAAGACACAAACAGAGAGAACAAATGTATGGCTAGCAAGAAGGGAAGGGGCGGTGAGAAGAACTGCCAGATTGGGTTTGACAAACAGTATACATGTGTACATACATATGTATACTATTGACACTATTATAAAACAGGGAGCGTTCTGGATAGCACAGAGAACTCTACTGAATGCTTTGTGGTGACCTAAATGGGAAGGAAGTCCAGAAAAGAGGGGATGCATATACATATAGCTATTCAGCAGAAACTTACACAACATTGCAAAGCAACTACACTCCAATAAAAATTAATTTTAAATTTTTAAAAAATAAAGTTATTTCTACTAACATGGACTGATCTTTTTTTATTATTATTTTATTTTTTATTCTATTTTACAGTACTGTATTGGTTTTGCCATACATTGACATGAATCAGCCACAGGTGTACATGATCTCCCAATGCTGAAGCCCCTTGAGTGATAAAATGTCAAGTTTCTAAAAGCTGAAAACAAAGAACTTTTTACTTCATGTCTGATAGTCTAAACATCTGACTTTGCCTTAGAGCAATACAATATACAGCACAGGATAGTGATTAAGAGTATGGATTCTGGAGTCAGAGTCCATGGCTCCAATTCTGGTTCCACCACTTCCTACTAGTCTGAAATGGGTCAAATAAATTACCACCTCTGTGCTTCAGGTCTCAAGCTATAAAATGGTGAGTATAATAGTATCTACATCATAAGGTTGCTGTGAGGATCAAATGAGTTAACATAAAGCATTTAGAATAATCATAGGCACATAATGCTATACAAGGATTACAACCATTGTAATTTTGTGAAATATTTCAAATAGTAACTAATTTAACTTCCCTATCTTTCAAAGATTTAGAAAGTCATGAACCACTGAAAGTGTCATGTCATGGCCATTTTTAGAATTCGTCCATTTAGAACTTTGAAGTTCTAATTAATAGTAAGTATTTTCATGGCTCCTTAAAAATTTCATCTTTGCTGAGGGAGTGTTCATACATTATCCCTTCAGTCAACATTTGTTGATTGCCAACTCTTAGACAATGAATGAAGTAGACCCATTCTAAAAGGAATTCAGAAAACAAGTTACACAATAGTGTATGCTAAGAAGAGAAAAAGGATAGAAAGAATGTAAGAAGTGTTAGAAGTGAGAATAATTGTAATTATAAATAGCTATGTTGGTTATTTATCACTAGTAAAAATAATTTACTAGTGATTTTATGTTATTTGCCATTCATTCTAAGTCATTATACATGATTCATAAAGTAAATCATTTTGAGGGTAACAGCACAATCTTAAAGTTAAATCTCAGTGATAATTGCTAGGTCTACAAATTATTAAGTATATGATTACTAAATTTCTCTAATTTCAGATTCTCCATCTTCCAAATTATGAAAAACCTACCATATACAATTTTTGTGACTGTCTAATAGAAATGGAAAAAAATTGTTTGGAGATCTCTAAGTGCACATATAGTGCTTTTTTTTTTTTTTTTTTTTTTTGAAGAAGAAGAAGAGCAACAGTTTCCTCTTGAGAAAGTCTGTTATTAATTTTTAAAAAAATTTTGTTTAATGAGCCCTTATATTTGATTAAATCTTTGATGGGGACTATTTTAAGCAGTTTCCAAATAATGACTCATTCAATCCTTATAACTACTTAATCAGTACTTGTTATTCTTCCCATTTTACAGATGAGAAAAAGGCTCAGAAATGTTAACCATTTTGTCTGAGGTAGCAAGACCAGTAAGCGGTCTTAAACTATCCCATAGTTTAAGAAAACAAGCTTTACGTTTTTCTGCATGGTTAGGAAGAAGAAACAGCCCCCTCTAGTCCTGGTAGACCAATTAAGAAAAGGCACCATATCCTTGCTACTGATGCAATTCATGCCAGGGCACAGGTTCTGCTGAATGAAGCTTGAGAGGGATTTAACTGCCCAGTCAGGTTACTCATGCTTTCTGTATTCTTTTTGATTCTTAGGAAAAGTTTACATAGTTCTAAGCCATCTTCTCCTATCCACCTGTCATATAATGATCTTCTTGTGAGCATGAATAGTATTACACTTGATCCTAAACTAAATATGACAAATGTTAATGCATCCTGTAATTTCTGTCATTCCTTATTTGGAACAGAGCTATATATACACTTGAGGATAATGAATAACAGATGCAAATTCTATGCTTAAAGCTCCTAATGTTAAAGCATTTTGCTTGTTTATCCTTTTGAATCTGTCTCTCCCATTTAGGAAGAGGCCTGCTCTTGCCGTGAAGGTTATTTAACATCAACAGTATGAGAAATAATATGTTTTTGCTGAAACAATATTGCTAGAAATAAGCCCTGGGGAGCCTGAGGTGAGTTAAACACTAGCTTTTCTGCTGAAAATAAATTTACAAAAATAAATAAAACAGAGGTCACATTGCCCTTTTTTCTAAGCCAGTACCTCTAAACTCCACCTGTACATTATACTATTATGGGATACTTATTTTGCCATTGCAAACACCAGACGATTTAAATAGAAATTCCAGAAATGGGGCCCGAGCAACTGGGATAACCCAGAGGTATGGTACGGGGAGGGAGGAGGAAAGGGGGTTCAGGATGGGGAACACGTGTATACCTGCGGCAGATTCATGTTGATGTATGGCAAAAGAAATACCATATTGTAAAGTAATTAACCTCCAATTAAATAAATTTATATTAAAAATAAATAAAAGTTAAAAAGGTAAAAAAAAAAAATTGTCCAGGTGATTCTATAGTTCATTCAGAGCTTAGAATCATGATCCAGAATGTAGGGGCTTTCTTTGTCACCAGTCCTGAATTTGTTGCTGTTCAGTCACTCACTCATGTCCAACTCTCTGTGACCCCATGGACTGCAGCATGCCAGACATCCCTGTCCTTCACTATCTTCTGGAACTTGCTCAGGCTCATGTCCATTGATTTGATGGTGCCATCCAACCATCTCATCCTCTGTCACCTGCTTCTTCTGCCTTCAGTCTTTCCCGGCTTCAAGGCCTTTTACAATCAATTGGCTCTTTGCATTAGGTGGCCAAAGTATTGGAGTTTCAGCTTCAGTTTCAGTCCTTCTGATGAATATTCAGGGTTGATTTCCTTTAGGATTGAGTGATTTGATCTCCTTTCNTATCACTAGTAAAAATAATTTACTAGTGATTTTATGTTATTTGCCATTCATTCTAAGTCATTATACATGATTCATAAAGTAAATCATTTTGAGGGTAACAGCACAATCTTAAAGTTAAATCTCAGTGATAATTGCTAGGTCTACAAATTATTAAGTATATGATTACTAAATTTCTCTAAT
Source organism: Raphicerus campestris (assembly GCA_006410735.1). Classification (NCBI taxonomy): domain Eukaryota; kingdom Metazoa; phylum Chordata; class Mammalia; order Artiodactyla; family Bovidae; genus Raphicerus; species Raphicerus campestris. The sequence continues at coordinate 66,629 of SJYW01001289.1, forward strand.
TTCAGATTCTCCATCTTCCAAATTATGAAAAACCTACCATATACAATTTTTGTGACTGTCTAATAGAAATGGAAAAAAATTGTTTGGAGATCTCTAAGTGCACATATAGTGCTTTTTTTTTTTTTTTTTTTTTTTGAAGAAGAAGAAGAGCAACAGTTTCCTCTTGAGAAAGTCTGTTATTAATTTTTAAAAAAATTTTGTTTAATGAGCCCTTATATTTGATTAAATCTTTGATGGGGACTATTTTAAGCAGTTTCCAAATAATGACTCATTCAATCCTTATAACTACTTAATCAGTACTTGTTATTCTTCCCATTTTACAGATGAGAAAAAGGCTCAGAAATGTTAACCATTTTGTCTGAGGTAGCAAGACCAGTAAGCGGTCTTAAACTATCCCATAGTTTAAGAAAACAAGCTTTACGTTTTTCTGCATGGTTAGGAAGAAGAAACAGCCCCCTCTAGTCCTGGTAGACCAATTAAGAAAAGGCACCATATCCTTGCTACTGATGCAATTCATGCCAGGGCACAGGTTCTGCTGAATGAAGCTTGAGAGGGATTTAACTGCCCAGTCAGGTTACTCATGCTTTCTGTATTCTTTTTGATTCTTAGGAAAAGTTTACATAGTTCTAAGCCATCTTCTCCTATCCACCTGTCATATAATGATCTTCTTGTGAGCATGAATAGTATTACACTTGATCCTAAACTAAATATGACAAATGTTAATGCATCCTGTAATTTCTGTCATTCCTTATTTGGAACAGAGCTATATATACACTTGAGGATAATGAATAACAGATGCAAATTCTATGCTTAAAGCTCCTAATGTTAAAGCATTTTGCTTGTTTATCCTTTTGAATCTGTCTCTCCCATTTAGGAAGAGGCCTGCTCTTGCCGTGAAGGTTATTTAACATCAACAGTATGAGAAATAATATGTTTTTGCTGAAACAATATTGCTAGAAATAAGCCCTGGGGAGCCTGAGGTGAGTTAAACACTAGCTTTTCTGCTGAAAATAAATTTACAAAAATAAATAAAACAGAGGTCACATTGCCCTTTTTTCTAAGCCAGTACCTCTAAACTCCACCTGTACATTATACTATTATGGGATACTTATTTTGCCATTGCAAACACCAGACGATTTAAATAGAAATTCCAGAAATGGGGCCCGAGCAACTGGGATAACCCAGAGGTATGGTACGGGGAGGGAGGAGGAAAGGGGGTTCAGGATGGGGAACACGTGTATACCTGCGGCAGATTCATGTTGATGTATGGCAAAAGAAATACCATATTGTAAAGTAATTAACCTCCAATTAAATAAATTTATATTAAAAATAAATAAAAGTTAAAAAGGTAAAAAAAAAAAATTGTCCAGGTGATTCTATAGTTCATTCAGAGCTTAGAATCATGATCCAGAATGTAGGGGCTTTCTTTGTCACCAGTCCTGAATTTGTTGCTGTTCAGTCACTCACTCATGTCCAACTCTCTGTGACCCCATGGACTGCAGCATGCCAGACATCCCTGTCCTTCACTATCTTCTGGAACTTGCTCAGGCTCATGTCCATTGATTTGATGGTGCCATCCAACCATCTCATCCTCTGTCACCTGCTTCTTCTGCCTTCAATCTTTCCCGGCTTCAAGGCCTTTTACAATCAATTGGCTCTTTGCATTAGGTGGCCAAAGTATTGGAGTTTCAGCTTCAGTTTCAGTCCTTCTGATGAATATTCAGGGTTGATTTCCTTTAGGATTGAGTGATTTGATCTCCTTTCTGCCCAAGTGATGCTCAAGAGTGTTCTCCAACACCACAGTCCAAAAGCATCAATTCTTTGGCGCTCAGCTTTCTTTACAGTCCAACTCTCACATCCATACATGACTACTGGAAAAACCATAGTTTGACTACGGACCTTTGTTGGCAAAGTGATGTCTCTGCTTTTCAATATTCTGTCTAGGTTTGTCATAACCTGACTTCCAAGAAGCAAGCATTTTTTAATTTCATGGCTGAAGTCACATCCATAGTGATTTTGGAGTCTTAAATTGAAGACTCATCATCAGCCACAAGACTATAAGAAATTGAGGGAATATCACCATATTACTTAAGAATTGCTTATTATGGAATAAAATATTTGTTGAAATCCTTTGAGCAGCCTCTTCCTTGGTGTCCTAAAATCCCTTTTAATAGTCATTAAAAGAATCAGTATGCCATCTAATCCAGGTAGGGGTGCCACCTCTAATTTCCTCTAACAATGTTCTTAGTGAAATGCTTGGCACATAACATGCTTATAATTAACAGTAGTAGTTATTAGCAGATCTGCAGAAAATTTCTCTCAAGTATATATACTTTCTGTTATTAATAATAATGGCTATGTAAAGCATTTGGAATTCCTTTATGTTTTATGTGCCAACTAAGTCAAAGGGGAATTTCAGAGAACCAGTCATATTTATGCCCTTTGTTAACTGTTTTCATTTTGTACATAATCTGTTTGCTTATTTATAACATGATTTGTTTTGAGATAAGATTGTATAGCCTGAAATATGGATACATAAATAACAGACTGAGTGGTAGTTTAGACACTAATTTGTGTCCGACTCTTGTGAACCAAACTCAGGTCTCCTCCATTACAGGCAGGTACTTTACTGACTGAGCTATCAGGGAAACACATCACACTGAGGTCATGCTATTAAATACTTATTTAGGCCAATGGTTAGATAAGGATGAAATTTACGAAGTATTTTCCTAATGGTTTTCTTTTTTTTTTTTTT
>SJYW01001289.1:69409-80963 GCA_006410735.1 Raphicerus campestris
TTTATCCTTTTGAATCTGTCTCTCCCATTTAGGAAGAGGCCTGCTCTTGCCGTGAAGGTTATTTAACATCAACAGTATGAGAAATAATATGTTTTTGCTGAAACAATATTGCTAGAAATAAGCCCTGGGGAGCCTGAGGTGAGTTAAACACTAGCTTTTCTGCTGAAAATAAATTTACAAAAATAAATAAAACAGAGGTCACATTGCCCTTTTTTCTAAGCCAGTACCTCTAAACTCCACCTGTACATTATACTATTATGGGATACTTATTTTGCCATTGCAAACACCAGACGATTTAAATAGAAATTCCAGAAATGGGGCCCGAGCAACTGGGATAACCCAGAGGTATGGTACAGGGAGGGAGGAGGAAAGGGGGTTCAGGATGGGGAACACGTGTATACCTGCGGCAGATTCATGTTGATGTATGGCAAAAGAAATACCATATTGTAAAGTAATTAACCTCCAATTAAATAAATTTATATTAAAAATAAATAAAAGTTAAAAAGGTAAAAAAAAAAAATTGTCCAGGTGATTCTATAGTTCATTCAGAGCTTAGAATCATGATCCAGAATGTAGGGGCTTTCTTTGTCACCAGTCCTGAATTTGTTGCTGTTCAGTCACTCACTCATGTCCAACTCTCTGTGACCCCATGGACTGCAGCATGCCAGACATCCCTGTCCTTCACTATCTTCTGGAACTTGCTCAGGCTCATGTCCATTGATTTGATGGTGCCATCCAACCATCTCATCCTCTGTCACCTGCTTCTTCTGCCTTCAGTCTTTCCCGGCTTCAAGGCCTTTTACAATCAATTGGCTCTTTGCATTAGGTGGCCAAAGTATTGGAGTTTCAGCTTCAGTTTCAGTCCTTCTGATGAATATTCAGGGTTGATTTCCTTTAGGATTGAGTGATTTGATCTCCTTTCTGCCCAAGTGATGCTCAAGAGTGTTCTCCAACACCACAGTCCAAAAGCATCAATTCTTTGGCGCTCAGCTTTCTTTACAGTCCAACTCTCACATCCATACATGACTACTGGAAAAACCATAGTTTGACTACGGACCTTTGTTGGCAAAGTGATGTCTCTGCTTTTCAATATTCTGTCTAGGTTTGTCATAACCTGACTTCCAAGAAGCAAGCATTTTTTAATTTCATGGCTGAAGTCACATCCATAGTGATTTTGGAGTCTTAAATTGAAGACTCATCATCAGCCACAAGACTATAAGAAATTGAGGGAATATCACCATATTACTTAAGAATTGCTTATTATGGAATAAAATATTTGTTGAAATCCTTTGAGCAGCCTCTTCCTTGGTGTCCTAAAATCCCTTTTAATAGTCATTAAAAGAATCAGTATGCCATCTAATCCAGGTAGGGGTGCCACCTCTAATTTCCTCTAACAATGTTCTTAGTGAAATGCTTGGCACATAACATGCTTATAATTAACAGTAGTAGTTATTAGCAGATCTGCAGAAAATTTCTCTCAAGTATATATACTTTCTGTTATTAATAATAATGGCTATGTAAAGCATTTGGAATTCCTTTATGTTTTATGTGCCAACTAAGTCAAAGGGGAATTTCAGAGAACCAGTCATATTTATGCCCTTTGTTAACTGTTTTCATTTTGTACATAATCTGTTTGCTTATTTATAACATGATTTGTTTTGAGATAAGATTGTATAACCTGAAATATGGATACATAAATAACAGACTGAGTGGTAGTTTAGACACTAATTTGTGTCCGACTCTTGTGAACCAAACTCAGGTCTCCTCCATTACAGGCAGGTACTTTACTGACTGAGCTATCAGGGAAACACATCACACTGAGGTCATGCTATTAAATACTTATTTAGGCCAATGGTTAGATAAGGATGAAATTTACGAAGTATTTTCCTAATGGTTTTTTTTTTTTTTTTTTTTTTTTTTTTGAGGGATTGGTTCATTGTTACAGGAAGAATTTTGGTATTTTCTACTTTCTGTAAACAAAAGATTTATTAATAGGGTTAATTTATAAAGCCATAATACTTAATGATCATATCTGGTAACTTGGAAGACAGCAGTAATATAGATTACAAAAGCCAAAAATAAAATAAAAGTATATTACACTTGGCTTCACATTTATAATATAGCCTAACATGAAAAATATGTTTTATGAATGTTGTCATTTTCATAATATTTTCTTACTAGAATTAAATTTTATTTAAACATATACAATATTCTCTCAAATCAGAGTAATAATGAAAATAAAATTCTGAATACTAAAACTAGAAAAACGTAGGCAATCATCCATTAACATTCTCCAGAGAAACAGAACCAAGAAATTCTGTGTACTCACACTCATACACACACACATACACATACCCCAAGATCTACAGGGTAAGATGTCAAACTGGAAACCCAGGAGAACCAGTGGTACTGTTTCAGTGTAAGTCTGAAGGCCTGAGAATCAGAAAAGCCAGTGATGTAGTTCTAGTCCAGTGGTGGTCAGGCTGAAGACCCAGGGAGACCCAATGCTTGAGTTCAAAGGCAGGAAAAACCAGCCACAGATCAAAGGCAGCCAAGTAAAGGAATTCCCTCCTACTCAAAGATGATCAGGTTTGCTTTCTTTTTCCATTCAATCCTTTACCTGGTTGATTGAGACCCACACACATTAAGGAGAGCAAACTTAGTCCACTTGTTTAAATGTTAACTTCATCCAGAAACATCCAAAATAAGATTTAAATAAATATTTAGATATTCCACAGCCCAATCATGTTCATGCATCAAATTAACCATCACAATATGCTTATATAACATGCTATGAAATATTGAAAATCTGAGACTATGATTTATACTTGTAGAGAAGAGCATATGGTAGACTGTGGGTGTCATTGAAATGGGCTGAGTATCTAACTTTGGGCCCCTTCCTCGCCTACAGTAACTTCTCTGTATTGACAACACCACTGCCTCCAATTTCCCAAGGCTTTTCTTTGGCAAGCATCCAAACAATGCACTGATCCTTTAGTTATCTGCATGTTTATGGACATGCTCCCCAAATTTTCTGGCTAGAATGGCTTTGTTTATGGGGAAATTACTGAATTCCATGAACTCCCACATCTTTTGCTCCATAATCTCTAAAGGAAGATGCAGATCTCACCTTTTATTACTATGAAAGACACTATGATATAGAAAACTCACACCAAAAAGATGATGAACTTTTACTTTACCTTGATTAGCATATTTCTCATGAGGAATGTTGTATGGCCAAGTTTCCTAATATCTATAATCTTCACACTGTGCAAAATGTGGAAGAAAACAACCTACTTTACAAATTTAGCATATAAACTAACACATATAAAGTTCTTAGTACAGTGTTTAGTATGTAGTAAAGAGCCTCTTGATGAAAGTGAAAGAGGAGAGTGAAAAAGTTGGCTTAAAGCTCAACATTCAGAAAACTAAGATTATGGCATCTGGTCCCATCACTTTATGGCAGATAAATGGGGAAACATTGGAAACAGTGGCTGACTTTATTTTGGGGGGCTCCAATCACTGCAGATGGTGATTGCAGCCATGAAATTAAAAGACACTTACTCCTTGGAAAGAAAGTTATGAGTAACCTAGACAGCATATTAAGAAGCAGAGACATTACTTTGCCAACAAAGGTCTGTCTAGTCAAGGCGATGGTTTTTCCAGTGGTCATGTATGGATGTGATANAAGACACTTACTCCTTGGAAAGAAAGTTATGAGTAACCTAGACAGCATATTAAGAAGCAGAGACATTACTTTGCCAACAAAGGTCTGTCTAGTCAAGGCGATGGTTTTTCCAGTGGTCATGTATGGGTGTGATAGTTGGAATATAAAGAAAGCTGAGAGCCAAAGAATTGATGCTTTTGAACTGTGGTGTTGGAGAAGACTCTTGAGAGTCCCATGGACTGCAAGGAGATCCAATCAGTCCATTCTAAAGATCAGTCCTGGGTGTTCATTGGAAGGACCGATGTTGAAGCTGAAACTCTAGTACTTTGGGCACCTCATGTGAAGAGTTGACCCATTGGAAAAGACCCTGATGCTGAGAGGGATTGGGGGCAGGAGAAGGGGACGACAGAGGATGAGATGGCTAGATGGCATCACCGACTCGATGGACATGGGTTTGGGTGCACTCCAGGAGTTGGTGATGGACAGGGAGGCCTGGTGTGCTGCAGTTCATGAGGTAATGAAAAGGCAACACGACTGAGCAACTGAACTGAACTGAAAGGTACTNATGGCATCACCGACTCGATGGACATGGGTTTGGGTGGACACCAGGAGTTGGTGATGGACAGGGAGGCCTGGTGTGCTGCAGTTCATGAGGTAATGAAAAGGCAATACGACTGAGCAACTAAACTGAACTGAAAGGTACTGACTGTATATTTTGAACAGGAAACTCTAGGAAGTCTGTTTTTTTAACACTGGGTTTCTATCTTTATAATTTTCCCACTTTAACAGAGACCTGAAAATATTCATATTGACTCCACAATAACATTTAATTATAATTTCTGCAACTCCTCTTCTAGGGGTTAAAGACTATTTTAATGAACCAAATAAGGAAAAAAATCTTTTGTTTCCTCTCTCTTTTAGGTGCATTGTGAACTCTCACATAATCATTCCATTCACTACCACCAATGGTTGTTCTCAGAAGATAATGGGTGAGATTTCATGTTATAACATCTCAGATCTTACGTATAAGGACAGGCTTTGGACATATTTCAAGTCTCTTGGCTTCTTGAGAAAGCAGATAAATATATCTGTCACTAGACTCAAAATCAAGTAGTCAGCCTTTGGCCTTATTCCAGTGTATAATGGAACAAATTCCAGGCCTCTCCCAGCTTCATTCTTATTTGCAGTCCACAGACATAAGGCTGCTGCAGTTAGATGTTAACAAAAGATCTCAGTGCAGCAGAGCAAAGGACAGAAGGAGCAAGTCTTGGTGTACAAGCCAAATGGGCCAGCCCTCTGTCATCTGGCAGCTGTCAGGAAGAAACAGCAGAGGACAGAGTTATAAAGCATGTCTACCTTGCAGGTCAAAAATAAGTATTGTCATATTTCAGCTAATTTTAAGAAAGTCATAGAGTTAGGTACAGTTATAAAGTAAAAATTGTGCAGAACTGAAAAGAAAAAATAGATCTCAAGAATTTAGTGAAAACACTGATATCTCAATCCAATTAATCCAAAACTGATTTTCTGTAATGAAATTATAGCTCCCTTCATTTATTATTTCCATTAAAATGGGAGTCTGTTCTGATTAGCTCAGCACATAATTTAGAATCTAAGTCTCTAAATTGAATCCTTACATGATATGGTTACTCAGGCCAGGTGTATGTTAAAGTGAGCAATAGCATGTAGACAATAACAAGCATCACTGCTTGCACTGATTCCTCCAGGGTATTTTATTGGTTACCACATGGTTGAGGTAATGGTTGGTTGTGGTCAATTAAATTAACTAAATGCAATTCTTTTCTAATTTGAACAATTTCATTCAGAATTAAAGTTTAAAAATATTTTTTCTATGTTAAGCTACTGTATCAGGAAGTTTGGAAAAATATCAACCTTCATTAAGGTAAAAATAAATGTTAATAAGATTTCTCCAATCCTATATGCGGTAATTTAGGGAATATTTACTCATTGCATTCTCATAATCAGTTATATAGAAATTCATAGTCCAAATTTTAAATCTACCAAAGCGTATTTTGTTAAAATGTAAAACGTAAATATATGAGAATCTTCTTGGAGTCATACAAATGGTCGCAAGATTGTATCAATGCCACTTCCACAGTGCTTGAATATTTGTAGTGACTAAAATTAGTATTTCTTGATTTCATCAGTGTAGAGCATTGTAAAAGGACTTACATACTTAGGACTCTATGCCAAGACACTAAACCTAAATATCAACAAAGAGGAATGAAACAAACAATTGACTATGTCAAGCATAAATATGAGAGATTTACTGTCAAAAAGGCAAAACAATAGTCATCAATGGAAAATATAAACATTTGTGAAAAAAAAGAAATAGAATCATAATTAAATTTCTCTTAAATCCTAGAGCTTAAAATTTCTTGGTAAATGCCAAACATATAAACAATAAAATGCATGTGTGAAAGTCACTCAGTTGTGTCCAACTCATGCAGACTTCATGGACTGTAGCCCTCGAGGCTCTTCTGTCCATGGAATTCTCTAGGGAAGAATACTGGAATGGGTAGCCATTCCCTTCTCCAGGGGACCTGCCTGAGCCGGGATAGAAGCTGAGTCTCCGGCATTGCAAGCAGGTTTTTTACAGTCTGAGCCAGCCACCAGGGAAGTCCCCCACCCCCACACACACCAAAACACAACATGTATAGATGAGAATATTTTCTATAGGTGTGACATTATGAAATATGACAAGGTAGGCCATTTAAGAAAAACACCCCCTCCACTAAAACAAATTAAACTCACAAAGACTGACACTTTTTTTTTTTTTAATCTGGAAACTAATTCAAAACTTTCAGCAACTAAATTTCTGCTTACTGAAGACAACAGCAGCTGGTTGTTAGTAAGAGATTGCTGTGGTATTGTCACTTACCCATCATCTCCCATTCCTCAGGATGCTCCTGCTGCTGCTGCTGCTGCTGCTAACTTGCTTCAGTCGTGTCCGACTCTGTGTGACCCCATAGACGGCAGCCCACCAGGCTCTCCCATCCCTGGGATTCTCCAGGCAAGAACACTGNACCCCATGGACTGCAGCCCACCAGGCTCCTCCGTCCATGGGATTTTCCAGGCAAGAGTACTGGAGTGGGTGCTATTGCCTTCTCTGAACTGGCTTGCTAATCACACACAAAAAGTAAGATATCTCAAGTTCATGATTCTACTGATTTAAAGTGTGTGTTTATGTTGACTAAAAAGATGCATAACTTGAGAATTTCAAGTTAACTTTTATTGGGGGCAAAATGAGCCAGGAAGCACCTTAAGGAGCTCTGAGAGACTGCTCCAAAGAGGCAGTGGGGGAAAGTCAATACATAAGATTTTAGTGAAGGGGGAGTTCAATATTCAAGTGCTTACTTTACAAAAGGTTCCCTGCTAGTCACAAGGCGAAATGAAGAGATAAAAGGATTGGGATGACCATTATATCTACTACTGTGGGCAAGAATCCCTTAGAAGAAATGGATAGCCCTCATAGTCAACAAAGAGTCTGACATGCAAATTGCATGTGGTCTCAAAAACAAAATTATCTCTGTCTGTCTCTGAGGCAAACCATTCAATATCACAGTAATCTAAGTTATGCTCCAACTACTAATGCCAAAGAAGCTAAAGTTGAATGGTTCTATGAAGACTTACTAGTCCTTCTAGAACTAACATTGAAAAAAGATGTATTTTTCATCATAGGGGACTGAAATGGAACAGTAAGAAGTCAAGAGATACCTGGATAACAGGTAAGTTTGGCCTTGGAGTACAAAGTGAAGCAGGGCAAAGGCTTACAGAGTTTTGCCAACACACTGATCATAGCAAACACCCTCTTCCAACAACATAAGAGATGACTCTACACATGGATATCACCAGATGGTCAATAATGAAATCAGATTGATTATCTTCTTTATAGCTGAAGATGGAGAAGTTTTATGCAATCAGCAAAAACAAGACAGGGAGCTGACTGTGGCTCAGATTCCTTACAATTATACAGTGGAAGTGACAAATAGATTCAAGGGATTAGATTCAGTAGAGTGCCTGAAAACCTATGGACAGAGCTTTGTAACATTGTACATGACATAGTGATCAAAACCATCTCCAAGAAAAAGAAATGCAAAAGGGCAAAATGGGTGTCTGAGGAGTCCTTACAAATAGCTGAGAAAAAAAGAGAAATGAAAGACAAAAGAGAAATGGGAAAATATACCATCTGAATGCAGAGTTCCAAAAAAAGAGCAAGAAAGCCTTACTAAGTGAATAATGAAAGAGACAGAGGAAAACAATAGAATGGGAAAGACTAGAGATCTCTTCAAGAAAATTACAGATACCAAGGGAACATTTCATGCAAAGATGGACACAATAAAGGACAAAAACGGTATGGGTCTAAAACAAGCACTGTACAAAAAAGATCTTAATGACCCAGATACCAGNCCAACTACTAATGCCAAAGAAGCTAAAGTTGAATGGTTCTATGAAGACTTACTAGTCCTTCTAGAACTAACATTGAAAAAAGATGTATTTTTCATCATAGGGGACTGAAATGGAACAGTAAGAAGTCAAGAGATACCTGGATAACAGGTAAGTTTGGCCTTGGAGTACAAAGTGAAGCAGGGCAAAGGCTTACAGAGTTTTGCCAACACACTGATCATAGCAAACACCCTCTTCCAACAACATAAGAGATGACTCTACACATGGATATCACCAGATGGTCAATAATGAAATCAGATTGATTATCTTCTTTATAGCTGAAGATGGAGAAGTTTTATGCAATCAGCAAAAACAAGACAGGGAGCTGACTGTGGCTCAGATTCCTTACAATTATACAGTGGAAGTGACAAATAGATTCAAGGGATTAGATTCAGTAGAGTGCCTGAAAACCTATGGACAGAGCTTTGTAACATTGTACATGACATAGTGATCAAAACCATCTCCAAGAAAAAGAAATGCAAAAGGGCAAAATGGGTGTCTGAGGAGTCCTTACAAATAGCTGAGAAAAAAAGAGAAATGAAAGACAAAAGAGAAATGGGAAAATATACCATCTGAATGCAGAGTTCCAAAAAAAGAGCAAGAAAGCCTTACTAAGTGAATAATGAAAGAGACAGAGGAAAACAATAGAATGGGAAAGACTAGAGATCTCTTCAAGAAAATTACAGATACCAAGGGAACATTTCATGCAAAGATGGACACAATAAAGGACAAAAACGGTATGGGTCTAAAACAAGCACTGTACAAAAAAGATCTTAATGACCCAGATACCAGGACGGTGTGATTACTCACATACGGCCAGACATCTTGAAGTGCAAAGTCAAATGGGCCTTAGGAAACATCACTACAAACAAAGCTAATGAAAGTGATGGAATTCCAGGTGAGCTATTTCAAGTCCTAAAAGCTGATGCTGTTAAAGTGCTATACTCAATATGCCAGCAAATTTGGAAAACTCAGCAGGACTTGAAAAGATCTGTTCTCATTCCATTCCCAAAGAAAGGCAATGCCAAAGAATGTTCAAACTACCACACAATTGCACTCATCTCACATGCTAGCAAAGTAATGCTCAAAATTCTTCAAGCCAGGCTTCAACAGTACTTAAACCAAGAACTTCCAGACATTCAAGCTGGATTTAGAAAAGGCAAAGGAACCAGAGATCAAATTACCAACATCTGTTGGATCATAGAAAAAGCAAGCAAATTCAGAAGAACATCTACTTCTGCTTTATTGACTACGCCAAAGCCTTTGCTTCTGTGGATCACAACAAGCTATGGAAATTTCTTAAAGAGATGGGAATATCAGACCACCTGACCTGTCTCCTGCCATACCTGTATGCAGATCAAGAAGCAATATTAGAACCTGACATGGAACAATGGACTGTTTCAAAATTGAGAAAGGAGTATGTCAAGACTATATATATTGTCATCCTGCTTATTTAACTTATTTGCATAGTACATCATGAGAAATGCCAGACTGGATTAAGCACAAGCTGGAATCAAGATGGCTGGGAGAAATATCCACAACCTCAGATATGCAGATGACACCGCCACCCTTACGGCAGAAAGTGAAGACTACCTAAAGAACCTCTTGATGAAGGTGAAAGAGGAAAGTGAAAAAGCTGACTTAACTGATCCCACCACTTCATGGCAAACAGATGAGGAAACAATGGAAGCAGTGAGAAACTTTATTTTCTTGAGCTCCAAAATCACTGCAGATGGTGACTGCAGCCATGAAATGAAAAGATTCTTGCTCCTTGGGAGAAAACTTATGACCAAATTAGATAGCACATTAAAAAGCAGACACATTTCTTTGCTAACAAAGATCCATCTAGTCAAACCTATGGTTTTTCCAGTAGTCATGTATGAATGTGAGAGTTGGACCATAAAGAAGGCTGAGTGCCTAAGAATTGGTGCTTTTGAACTGTGATGTTGAAGACTCTTGGGAGTCCCTTGGAGTGCAAAGAGATCAAACCAGTGAATCCTTAAGGAAATCAGTCTTGAATATTCATTGGAAGGACTGATATAGAAGCTGAAGCTCCAATACTTTGGCTGCCTGATGCGAATAGCTGTCTCATTGGAAAAGACCCTAATGCTGGGAAAGATTGAAGGCAAGAGGAGAAGGGGATGACAAAGGATGAAATGGTTGGATGGTCATCACCGATTCAATGGACTTGAGTTTCAGCAAGCTCTGGGAGATGGTGAAGGACAGGGAAGCCTGGCGTGCTGCAGTCCATGGTGTCACAAGGAGACATGACTGAGTGACTGAACAACGATGAGGATTGGGATCATGAAATCGGTTCCTGAAAATATCTAACTATCTAAAGACTTGTTCAACAAGAATCCCTGGAGCACAAAGTGCCTCTCTCTACATTGAACTCCCTCAGACTGTGCTGAAAGTCAACAGCTGCAGCATCAAAGGGTTAAATCTCTGCAGAGGCAGATGGAAAGAAAATGTCCTTGTTGTTCAGGCTCTGGCAAGTGTTCTTGGCAAGTCCCAATTTGTAGCTGAGAGGAAGATGGAAGAATCTGTCACTGAAAGTCTTTGCTAAATAAGCTTCTGAACAATCTAGGGGTCCATATATGTAAAAGTATGGAATGCTTTGTCCAGTTTATTTTTTCCTTTTTTTTTTGCCATCCTGAATTATCTCATACGTGTTTTCATTGAGCAACTGCAGTGGGTTGCAACTTAATCCTTGTAGAGCGGGAATGATGAGTACCATTCTTTATTTAAACCCAAAGTGCAGTTGATAGCACTTCCCTCTATTTACATTTTCCAGTGGAGTGCTAGAGCCAGAATGTACTTGCCCACTAGAACCATTCAGTTTCCACTGATTTTGTAAGGAAATTCGTAAATGCAAACATTATTTAAAATGAAATCATAAAAATGTGCAATTAAATTATAAATACTCAAAACATGTCACTTCCTAATTATTTTCTTACATTTTATCATTATGCTCTTGAGCTGTGAAAAGAAGAGAAGTGAAAAGCAAAGGAGAAAAGGAAAGATGTAAGCATCTGAATGCAGAGTTCCAAAGAATAGCAAGAAGAGATAAGAAAGTCTTCTTCAGTAAACAATGCAAAGAAATAGAGGAAAATAAAAGAATGGGAAAGACTAGAGATCTCTTCAAGAAACTTAGAGATATTGAGGGAATATTTCATGCAAAGATGAGCTCAATAAAGGACAGAAATGGTATGGACCTAACAGCAGCAGAAGATATTAAGAAGAGGGGGCAAGAATACACAGAAGAACTGTACAGAAAAGATCTTCACAACCAAGATAATCACGATGGTGTAATCACTCATCTAGAGCCAGACATCCTGGAATGTGAAGTCAAGTGGGCTTTAGAAAGCATCACACGAACAAAGCTAGAGATGGTGGAATTCCAGTTGAGCTGTTTCAAATCCT
>SJYW01001289.1:85807-123626 GCA_006410735.1 Raphicerus campestris
TAAGACCAGAAACTATAAAACTCCTAGAGGAGAACATAGGCAAAACACTCTCCGACATAAATCACAGCAGGATCCTCTATGATCCACCTCCCAGAATACTGGAAATAAAAGCAAAAATAAACAAATGGGACCTAATTAAACTTAAAAGCTTCTGCACAACAAAGGAAACTATAAGCAATGTGAAAAGATAGCCTTCAGAATGGGAGAAAATAATAGCAAATGAAGCAACTGACAAACAACTAATCTCAAAAATATACAAGCAACTTATGCAGCTCAATTCCAGAAAAATAAACGACCCAATCATAAAACGGGCCAAAGAACTAAACAAATATTTCTCCAAAGAAGACATACCGATGGCTAACAAACACATGAAAAGATGTTCAACATCACTCATTATCAGAGAAATGCAAATCAAAACCACAATGAGGTACCATTTCATGCCAGTCAGAAAGGCTGCAATCCAAATGTCTACAAGCAATAAATGCTGGAGAGGGTGTGGAGAAAAGGGAACCCTCTTACACTGTTGGTGGGAATGCAAACTAGTACAGCCACTATGGAGAACAGTGTGGAGATTCCTTAAAAATCTGGAAATAGAACTGTCTAATGACCCAGCAATCCCACCGCTGGGCATACACACTGAGGAAACCAGAAATGAGAGAGACATGTGTACCCCAATGTTCATCGCAGCACTGTTTATAATAGCCAGGACATGGAAGCAACCTAGATGTCCATCAGCAGATGAATGTTTAAGAAAGCTGTGGTACTTATACACAATGGAGTATTAATCAGTCATTAAAAAGAATTCATTTGAATCAGTTCTAATGAAGTGGATGGAAGTGGAGCCGATTATACAGAGTAAAGTAAGCCAGAAAGAAAAACACCAATACAGTATATATATGGAATTTAGAAAGATGGTACCAATAACCCTGTATTTGAGACAGCAAAAGAGACTCATATGTATAAAGAGGCTTTTGGACTCTGTGGGAATGGGCGAGGGTGGGATGATTTGGGAGAATGGCATTGAAACATGTATAATATCATATATGAAATGAATCTCCAGTCCAGTTTCGATGCATGATACTGGATGACTGGGGCTGGTGCACTGGGACGACCCAGAAGGATGGTACAGGGAGGGAGGTAGAAGGGGGGTTCAGGTTAGGGAACACGTGCATACCTGTGTCAGATTCATGCTGATGTATGGCAAAACCAATACAATACTGTAAAGTAACCTAATATAAAATAAATTTATATTTTTAAAAAAATAATAAAATATAATAAACATAAAAAATAAAAAAAGAATTCAACAAATAAAGAAAGAACTGGACATGGAATACAGATTGGTTCCAAATAGGAAAAGAAGTACGTCAGGGCTGTATATCGTTACCCTGCTTATTTAACTTATATGCAGAGTAGATCATGAGAAATGCTGGACTAGAAGAAGCACAAGCTGGAATCAAGCTGGAATCTCCTGGCAAGCCAGGTGAAATATCAATAACCTGAGATTTGCAGATGACACCACCCTTATGGCAGAAAGTGAAGAGGAACTAAAAAGCCTCTTGATAAAAGTGAAAGTGGAGAGTGAAAAAGTTGGCTTAAAGTTCAGCATTCAGAAAGCAAAGATCATGGCATCCAGTCCCATCACTTCATGGGAAATAGATGGGGGAAGCAGTGGAAACAATGTCAGACTTTATTTGGGGGGGCTCCAAAGAAGGCAATGGCACCCCACCCCAGTACTCTTGCCTGGAAAATCCCATGGACGGAAGAACCTGGTAGGCTGCAGTCCCTGGGGTCGCAAAGAGTCGGACATGACTGAGAGACTCCACTTTGACTTTTCACTTTCATTCATTAGAGAAGGAAATGGCAACCCACTCCAGTACTCTTGCCTAGAGAATCCCAGGTATGGGGGAGCCTGGTGGGCTACCAGTCCATTCTGAAGGAGATCAGCCCTGGGATTTCTTTGGTAGGAATGATGCTGAAGCTGAAACTCCAGTACTTTGGCCACCTCATGTGAAGAGTTGACTCATTGGAAAAGACCCTGATGCTGGGAGGGACTGGGGGGCAGGAGAAGAAGGGGACGACAGAGGATGAGATAGTTGGATGGCATCACTGACTCGACGGATGTGAGTGAGAGTGAACTCTGGGATTTGGTGATGGACAGGGAGGCCTGACATGCTGCTATTCATAGGTTCACAAAGAGTCGGACACGGCTGAGCGACTGAATTGAACTGAGGCAGTATTCCAGCTTGATTCATTTGTATGTAGCTGTCCAGTTCTCCCAACACTGTTTACTAAAGATTCTTTTTCTCCTTTGTATAATCTTGTATTCTTTGTCATAGATTAGTTGACTGTATATAATTGATCTCTGTGTCTGTTTTTGTGCCAATACCATAAGGTTTTGCCTACTGCAGCTCTGTAGTATAGTTTGAAATCAGGAAGCATGATGCCTCTTTCTCAAGGTTACTTGGGAACTTCCTGGAAAATAACTGTTTATGATTCTGTGCTGGGCTCAATCCTAGTTGGGAAAGTGGGGATCCCACAAACCACATAGTGTGGCCACAAAATAAATAGAATAGAATAAAATAAGATGAGAAATTCAAATCATAAAAAAAGAAAGACTGCTTGAGATATTTGGAGCTCTTTTGTATTTCCCTACAAATTTTAGTATTTTTTTTTCAGTTCTGTGAAAAATGTCTCTGTTATTTTGATAGAGATTGCATTGAATCTGCAAATTGCTTTGGGGAATATGGTTATTTCAATGATATTAATTCTTCCAATCCATAAATGGGGAATGCAAGGCAACCCACTCCAGTACTCTTGCCTGGAAAATCCCATGAGCAGAGGAGCCTGGTGGGCTGCAGTCCATGGGGTTGCTAATAGACACTACTGAACAGCTTCACTTTCAATTTTCATTTTCAGGCATTGGAGAAAGAAATGGCAACCCACTCCTGTGTTCTTGCCTGGAGAGTCCACGGGATGCGGGAGTCTGGTGGGCTGAAGTCTATTGGGTCGCACAGAGTCAGACACGAGTGAAGCGACTTAGCAGCACTTATCCTATCCTATTTATATGAATTCATATTGGTAGTAATAGGTTTTTGTTAGTGTCCTTAAGTTTCCCTCTCTCTCTGAAATTCAATACATGTATTTCTCAAATCATTATGTTGTACACCAGAAACTAACATAATATTGTATATCAGTCGAGTTCAATTCAGTTCAGTCGCTCAGTCGTGTCCGACTCTTTGCGACCCCATTAATCGCAGCACACCAGGCCTCCCTGTCCATCACCAACTCCCGGAGTTTGCTTAGACTCGCGTCCATCGAGTCAGTGATGCCATCCAGCCATCTCATCCTCAGTAGTCCCCTTCTCCTCCTGCCTCCTATCCCTCCCAGCATCAAAGTCTCTTCCAATGAGTTAACTGTATTTGAATTTTAAGAAAAAGGTTTTTTTTTGCACAAAAAAGAAAGTAGATATATTAATTTTGTGATTCTAGCAGCCACATGTGTCATCAAGAAATCTATGTTTCTTATACATGAATCGATTTCAGTAAGCATATGCTTCCCTTAATAGCTCTGCCAGGGAAATCCGGGTCTGCTACTAAAATTGGATAGCCATTCAGAGTAGGTGGATTCTACTATTGTTTTAGCCTCCTTTCTCTCCCTAACACCTTTCAGGAATAAGAAGTTAGTTGAGACCAGTATACCTTCCTTATTTAGATGTCTCACTTATTCTTGATGTCCTTTGACCATGTAAGACAAAACATCTTGATATGTGGTTGTTTCCTAGACAAAAGTTTCCTTACTGTGTGCATTTTTAAGGAAATGAAAACCTCTGTTAAAATAACTAGCCATAGCTGAGATAGAAACTGAACTAGAAGCTGCCAGACAGTACACATCATTAAAATCTGTTTACTTTTAGATAAACTTGCTCGTTCTTTCTCAAGAAGATATAGTAATGTAGCTAACTAGGTGGAAAAGGTTTTTTTCTTTGCTATTTGTTAGTGGTTCCTATTGGAGAAGGAAGTGGCAACCCACTCCAGTGTTCTTGCCTGGAGAATCCCAGGGACAGCGTAGCCTGGTGGGCTGCCATCTATGGGGTAACACAGAGTCGGACACGACTGAAGCGACTTAGCAGCAGCAGCAGCAGCAGCAGTGATTCCTATGATGATCACTGTGGATTCATTCAGTAACACAGCTACTGAAAACCACATTAACTGCAAGTGTTTTTCTTAGACTGAGGAACAACTTATGACAAAATTATAAAATAGGTAATTTATCTTTAGCCCATATTCACATCAGGGCTTCCCTGTCCACTTCAGTCATTCCTGAAGATTTTTCTATTCCTTTACTGTATAATCTTACCCTTATCATTTTCAGTAACTACCAACAGTTAAACCAAGAAACTGTGCATGTAGGCATGCTCAGTGGTGTCTGACTCTTTGCAATCCTATTGAGACTGTTAGGCTCCTCTGTCCATGGGATTTTCCAGGTAAGAATACTGGAGTGGGTTGCCATTTCCCCTTCCATGGCATCTTCCTGATCTATGAGTCAAATCCTCATCCCCTGCATTGGCAGGCATGCTCTTTACCACTGAGCCACCTGAGAAGATCACACAAACCAAGAAACTAATTCTTGCCAAAGTGATAGTTGCTAAGATTTATGTTCCTATCCCTTTCAGAGTTCATTTTCTACTTTGTGATGTGTGAGTAAAATGATTTTTAAGACTAAAGCATATTTCTTTCAAATTAATGTACATTTTCCCTTTCAAGTTCTAAGATTTGAGGAAACAATTTTGGCACAAAAATATTCTCAGTATGCAGAAAACCAAGCACCATATTTCATCTGTTCTAAAGTCAAGTCCTAATTATGTACTGCTCTCTAGATCTCCAAATAAAATTTATACAAAGAACCAAAATCTCCAAATTCAGAGAATATGACATCCCTAAATGGCAAGTATCTTAGAAAATAGGTATTTTTGTGGGCAAATTGGGTTTTCCTTGTGGCTCTACTGATAAAGAATTTGCCTGCAATGCTGGAGACCTGGATTTGATCCCCTGGTTAGGAAGATGCCTTGGAGAAGGGAAAGGCTACCCACTCCAGTATTCCAGCCTGGAGAATTTCATGGACAGTCCATGGGGTCACAAACAGTCCGACACGACTGACTGACTTTTGGCAAGGACCAGAGGATGCTATGCAGGAAGACAGATCTCACACAACTGGGGCTTGGAGGAGGAGATGAGGGAAACTCAGAAATTAAGATAACTAGGTTCATGAGCTAATGCAAAAAGGATTGTAGCCAGGAAGACGGCATATGTTAGAAAAGTTTAAGAAGGCATATTGTTTTCAGAGCATTCTGGAAGGAGTTAGCAAGACTTACTTAGAGAAATAGGAAAAAAAAAAAAACTTAGTCTAGCATCACAAGAAGATCAAAAGCAGTACTTCTATCTCTGAAATATCTACAGTACCAAATTAGGAACTCTGACATGAGGGAAAGTAAGTGAAAACTAGCTGAAGGGACTTTATCAAAGGAAATGAAGTAAAAGCCAAATAGTAAGAACTCTGATCAGAATCAATATCTTCTGAATTTTCACTCCTGGCTATGATATAGTAAACAACTAGATTTACATTTATATTTCCTCGACAGCAATAAACTGGCCAAAGTATATGAAGCAACAGCTTTCAGATATTGGACAGGCAGCACAAGAAAATGATTCTTGAGAGAAGGGAAACAAATAAGATGAGACCTATGGTTGCCATAGCCTACTACCTGGAAAGACCAGTTCTTGAGGTCTCACGATTCACTCATTTCTTTTCATGTCTTTCTGTCTTTTTTTATTATCTGTTTTGTTTTTTAATGGTCTCATTGTATAGTCTTCATAATTCTATTTATTTAAAATTCTAGAAAATTCAAAGTAAGCAACAGTGGTGGTGCTGGTGGTTTAGTTGTGTCCAACTCATGAGACCCCATGTAGCTGACCAGTCTCCTCTGTACATGGGATTTCCCAGGCACGAATACTGGAATGGGTCTCCATTTCCTTCTCCAGGAGATATTTCTGACCCAGGGATCGATCCCAGGTCTCCAGCATTGCAGGCAGTCTCCTGAATTATAGACAAGTTATTACCAACTGAGCTACCATGGAAGCCTGTAAGCTATAATGATGTAAACCAAATAATTGTTTAGTTTGAACATTAATGTCAAAACTCATCAAATGATACACAATGAATAAGGTTTATTATCTATCAATTATACCTCCATAAAAGTATAAACAATAAAAGATGCAATGAATGCTCATTATTTGGTCCTTGTCTATCTACATTCCTTCCCTCGGTGATTGTAGTAAAATGAATAACCCTTAAAAGATACCAGGCCCTAATCCTTGGAACCTGGCACTGTTACCTTATTTGGGAACAAAGGTCTCTGCATATGTGCTCAAGTACCACGATATGGGAAGAGCTATTGAATTTCCCTTGTGGCTCCTAAATGCACTCACATATACTCAACTATGATGGAGCCAAGGGGAGATTTAACAGAGACAGAAGAGGATGAGGCAGTGTGGTCCCATGCCATGAAAAGAGAAGCTGAAAGAAGCAAGAAACAGAGTATCCAGAGCCTCCAAAGGGAGAGCAGGCTGATGACATCCTGATTTTGTCTCAGAGAAACTGACTTTGGACTTCTGGTCTCCAGAACAGTGAGAATAGTTTTGTGTTATCTCGACCCATCAAGTTTGTGATACTTTGTTACAGCAGCCACAGGAAACTCATAGAATTATGTTACTCACTCCCAAGTATTTAAGTACACTTTTTTAAAAATATTTTATTCTACGTTACAATACTATATTGGTTTTGCCATACATTGACATGAATCAGCCACAGGTGTACAAGATCTCCCAATTATTTGTTTTTATTTAGTTGTGTCATTGCTGATTTAAAATCTTCTTTCTCATCTTCTCTTCTGAATTTAAATCATGAAATTCAGTTGTCAACATGCTATTTACCTTTGGAAAGTTTCAGTCTTTCCAAAGTTGAACATCTTTCCCCCAAAGCCTGCACTATGCTCAGCTTTCTCACCTCACTTGATACTAAATCTTTCCCTCTGATTGCAAAAATTCTTATCAGCATCAAAAACTCTTTTCTCTTCACCACCAATATGCAATGTGTAAGGGGATCATGTTAGTTCTACCTTCAGAATGCCCAGAATCTAACCACATATTATCACATCTACTATACTACTAACTGAGTTCAAGTCACTACCATCTCTCACCAGGATAAAATACCCAAAGCCTACCCTGCTCTTCCCTAGTCACCCAGTAGCACATGAATAAGATCCACTCACAACTTAGGTATATAGCAGTTCAGTTCAGTTGCTCAGTTATGTCCGACTCTTTGCAACCCCATGAACTGCAGCATGCCAGGCCTCCCTGTCCATCACCAACTCCCGAGGTCCACCCAAACCCATGTCCATATATATGTATATCCCTTCCCTTGTGAGCTTCCCTCCCCTCACCATCCAGCACTTCCAGGTTAACAAAGACCCCCTGGCTGATCTCCCCATGTTGTATAGCAGCTTTCCACTAGTTATCTATTTTACACATGGTAGTGTATACATTCATATTGATTATATACACATTCACATTGCTGTATGACAGAAACCAATACAACATTGTAAAGCAATTATCCTCTGATTAAAATTTTCAAAAAGTTAAACATGAAGCAACATCTGATTATAATGATTCTCTATTGAACTCAGAGTAAGTATAATGTCTCTCCATGGCCTCCCTAGCAGGCCCTGCTTAGCCTGGCTCTCCCCTCCCTTTTCTGACCTGTTCTCCACCCTTCTATCCTTCACCCACTCTATTCTAGTCATGCTGGCCTCCTGGCTGACCTCAGACACCCTGTCTTAGAGTGATTACTTAACTCTTTCACTTGAATACTCTTCTCCTGCATAGATTTCCAAGTTTGTGCTAAAATATCAAACTCTCAGTGCAGTCTGTCCACATGATTCTATTTAGTAAATAAAAGCAAACACCTGCCCCCCACATATCATACTCTTTTCCCCTTACGCTACTCTATTTTTTTCTTTTTCCTTAATACTTATAATCCTTTTATAAACTATATAATTTTGCTTATTTATTATTTTTATTTTTTATTGTCTCCTTGATACTGGAAAGTAAGCTCCTTGAGTAAGAAATGTTTTTCTCCATGATATATCCCAAGTATACAGAACAATGGCTGCTTCAGAATACACATTCAATACAAACTCACTGAATGACTAACTTAATAAATTAATTAACATTAAAGTTAATCCATAGTCTCTATCATTTATTCTCACTTAAGTAACATGAAAAATCCAGGATCTGACAATAATTTTTTGACTGTGAACTTGTAAGAAATTAATTTTGCTATTGTTTCAGTTAGTCTATGTGCAAAATACCCCATCCTGTTACTCAACACCATGTCATTCATATGAATACCTCTTCAAATCATGTAGGTAGAAGAAAACAAATTCACCTTTATATTTTTCAATCATTTGGAACCCAATTCTCTTTAAACTTTCCTAAAATGCAACACATTTCAACATGGTAATTCTTTCAGGTTAAAATATTGAAGTAAGAACTTGAAATGACTCATAAACTGGCAAAAAAGTTTTTACTAACTGAAGGAAGTAGCCTAAAATTTAACTAAATTTCCTGACCCCTTAAACAATCATGTGAGCACTTAACTTCATACAAATATTCTGCTGAAATATAAATTCCCTCAGCAAGAAATATTGTTTAAAAAAAAAAAGTATGCTTCATGACAGTGAAAAATTATTCTGTGTTCTGACAAGTACACTAGGAAAAAAGAAAGACAGCAGAACACAGCACAATTCACTTTAAAATTCTATACTAGTTCAATATGAAGTTATTAGATATCTATAAATTTGTTCTGTTTTTGAACACCAGACATAATTAAAAGTTGTGAGATTTAATGACATACTGATTCCCACTGCCTTTTCATAATTTAGGTTTTTATATGCAACTATTAAAACTGTTTTTTAGGTCAAAGGACTAGGGAGAATGAAGACATTATCATCATTCCTTCGTAATTTAGGTTGCTATCACTGTAGATTCTAGGATGTAAAAGTTTTCTAACATTTAGGAGGAGAAATAAAAAACACATTTATACTTCTCTCTGTACTGCATGGTACCTAAGTAGAGCTATGCATATAGTTGATATTTAATAAATACATATTAAATATTAATTGAATAAGGAGAGTTACCTTGAGATATACCTGAATTTCTTAATAATATCTTATGCAAATATACTAAAAATGAATTTTTTCAAATGCCTGCTTATACATGCCTACTGCTTTCAGCTGTTGTTCTTCAACTACGTTTCCCATCCACAGACTTATTAATCCCATTGACACTTCTTCCAATTTGGGGCACAAATTTTATTTCTCTTTTATCAAACATACAAAGGCAATTATGATAAATAGATCTGTTCATTTATATCAGTAATTTTATATACTCTTCAGTCCATATTGAATAAAGTACTATCACAAGATTTCAATAAATTTTTGACACATGGACTTACTGTAACCTAAAAGTAGAAGTGACATTTCATGATATTTAACCACATGGTCTTCAAGGATTTTCTTTGTTTTTAACTGATGATAAACATTACAAAAAGCTGATACAGATTGCTCAGTGTACTAGGTTGAAGATTGTCAGCCAAAACTTTCCTAGAACCTCAGGATTCGACCTTATTTGAAAATAAATCATTTCAACTGCAATTAACTCAGTTAACACAAGTTATTACTGGTGTGGGGTAGTTATGCAATACATTCTTATGAGGAGGGAAAAATACAGTCATGTGAAGGAGGCAGAGTTTAGATGATGCAGCTACAAGTCAAGGAAGAGTAAGAATTACCTGCAAACACTAGAAGCTAGGACAATGCAAAAGTCTGCCCCAAAAGCCTCAGAACAAGCCTGGCCCTGTCAACACCTTCCATTCATGTTTCCAGCTTTCATAACCACAAGAGATTAAATATTTATATTTTTAAGTTACCCAGTTTGTAGTATTTTGTTACAGAAGCTCCAGAGAACTAATGCCCTTGTTTGCTTTTCAGTTGCAACGTCATATCTGACTTTGCAGCCCCATGAACTGCAGCACGCCAGGCTTCCCTGTCCTTCATTATGTCCCAGAGTTTGCTCAGACTTGGGTCTGTTGAGTCAGTGATGCCATCCAACCATCTCATCCTCAGTCACTGCCTTCTCCTCTTCCCCTCAGTCTTTCCCATCATCAGAGTCTTTTCCAGTGATTTGGCTCTTTGCATCAGGTGGCCAAATAATTGGAGCTTCAGCTTCAGCATCAGTCCTTCCAATGAATATTCAGAGTTGATTTCCTTTAGGATTGACTGGTTTGATCTTCTTCAGTCCAAGGGATCTCAAGAGTCTTCTCCAGCACCACAATTGGAAAGCATCAATTCTTCAGTGCTCAGCCTTCTTTGTGGTCCAAATTTCACATCTGTACATGACTACTGGAAAAAAAAAAAAAAATATTTTTAACTCTATGGACTTTTGTTGGCAAACTGATGTCTCTGATTTTAATACTCTGTCTAGGTTTGTCATAACTTTTCTTCTACAGAGCAAGTGTCTTCTAATTTTGTGGCTGCAGTCACCATCCACAGTGATTTTGGAGCCTGAGGTTTCACTTTTTCTCATCTATTTGCCATGAAGTGATGGGAATAGATGCCATAATCTTAGTTTGGTTTTTTTGTTTTATTTTGTTTTGTTTTTGAATGTGGAGTTTTAAGCCAGCTTTTCACTCTGCTCCTTCGCTTCATCAAGAGGCTCTTTAATTCCTCTTCACTTTAGTGGTGTAATCTACATATCTGAGGTTATTGATATTTTCCAGCAATCTTGATTCCAGCTTGTGATTCATCCAGCCTGACATTTTCCATCATGTACTCAGCATACAAGTTAAATAAGCAGGGTGACAATATACAGCCTTGATATATTCCTTTCCCAATTTTAAACCAGTCCATTGTCTGGTTTAACTGTTGCTTCTTGACCTGCATACAGGATTCTCAGGAAACCTGTATACAGGTAAGGGTGTCTGGTATTCTCATCTCTTTAAGAATTTTCCAGTTTGTGGTAATCCACACATTAACAGACTTTAAGGTAGTCAATGAAGCAGGGTTTTTTTTTCTTTTTTTTGAATCCCCTTGCTTTCTCTATGATCCAGCAGATGTTGGCAATTTAATCTCTGTTTTCTCTGCCTTTTCTCAATCTAGCTTGTACATCTGGAAGTTATCAGTTCACATATTGCTGAAGCCTAGTTTGATGGAAATTTTTTGTTCAATTTATGTCCAATATAAAACCTACAACTTACACTGTTATCTCATCCCCTTTCACAGCCCCCCTGAGTGAAAAACTGGTTGATTTAGTAGTTTTCTGTTACAAGAAATATATTAATAGCACAAACTTTGGATATGACTGACTACATCTCAGTAATTGTGTATAGTCTCTTCAAATCTGAGACACTGAGGAAATTTATTTTATTTTTAACAATGTGTTGTTCTTAGTCACTCAGTCATGTCCAACTCTTTGCAACCCCATGGACTATAGCCCACCAGGCTCCTCTGTCCATGGGGATTCTCCAGGCAAGAATACTGAAGTGGATTGCCATACCCTCCTCAAGGGGATCTTCCCAACCCAGGGACCAAACATAGGTATCCCACATTGCATACAGATTTTTTACCATCTGAGACACCAGGGAAGCTCAAGAATAATGGAGTGGGTAACCTATCCCTTCTCCAAGGGATCTTCACCACNATCTTCCCAACCCAGGGACCAAACATAGGTATCCCACATTGCATACAGATTTTTTACCATCTGAGACACCAGGGAAGCTCAAGAATAATGGAGTGGGTAACCTATCCCTTCTCCAAGGGATCTTCACCACGCAGGAATTGCACCAGGGCTTCCTGCATTGCAGGTGGATTGTTTACCAGCTGAGCTACAAGGGAAGCCCTTTTTTAAGAATTGCTTGTATGTAAATGAATGCATGATCCAGCAGATGTTGGCAATTTGATCTCTGGTTCCTCTGCCTTTTCTAAAACCAGCTTGAATATCATGAAGTTCATGGTTCACGTATTGCTGAAGCCAGGCTTGGAGAATTTGTAGCATTCCTTTACTAGCATGTGAGATGAGTGCAATTGTGCAGTAGTCTGAGCATTCTTTGGCATTGCCTTTCTTTGGAATTGGAATGAAAACTGACCTTTTCCAGTCCTGTGGCCACTGCTGAGTTTTCCAAATTTGCTGACATATTGAGTGCAGCACTTTCACAGCATCATCTTTCNTTTTTTTTTTTGAGGATTCATTATCACAGATATTGATCGTCTCTGAAGGTGTTTCTTTGGCAATAAAGTGTTTAGAATGGGAAACTGGATCTAGGGTTTTAATACAGTATTTTGTACAAGTTGGTTTTCACATTAAGAAATTAACATACATCTAAATAAACTATTTTCATATTTTTCAATGGCAATTTATTTCACCTTCCCAAATGATGCTGTCTCCCTACATGTGATCCACCTTCTCCCCATCCCACCACAAAGCTATACTTTCAGCATGGAAAATTTTTTCTCCCCCCAAACCATATTTTCAGTCTAGAAAATTAACTTTTAAAAAGATGAGCATAATATGTTATAGATGGTATCCTGGCCAGCAAATGTTTTCTTTATATACTCACTACATGAGAAATAATACAGGGAAAAGGAAGTTTACTCTTAATAAGATAAATGTGATATATGTTTTAATGTTTTTAAGAAATACGGAACAAAAGCATTTGTTTGCCTATTTAAGAATACCAAAAACGGTGATTTTTCCATCTCTCCATCCTCAAGAACACTTTGCTGGAGAATTTACAGGCCATGGAGGAAAGGCTGGCTGATTACATCTAGGGCTACAATTTGCATTATTTTATTAACTGATTCTTATTTCCTTCAAAGTTACCAGTAGCTATGCAGAAGATAGTATTGTGTTATCCCTTCTCATCTAGTAATTAGATATTTTAATTGTTCTGTGATATAAACACTAAATAGCAGATACGTGTATGAATCTGTATATATTTTCATCTTAGCTTGTACATTTTTACTGCTTATCTAAAGTCTGGAAAAAGTGGTGCTGAGATTTTCTAAAATGTGTGATGGGAGTGAACTATCAGAGATCTACCAGACTAACGCAACTGCAGCGCTTAAAGAGGCAAGATATCCAGGTTATCATTCTATATTATAACCACTTTTTGTTATTTTCACCTATTGATTTATTTCATTTATTATTCCAAAATAATGTTTTAAACTTTTAGCACTATGATCTATTGAGTTCAGTTCAGTTCAGTTGCTTAGCAATCATGATTCCGGCTTGTGCTTCATCTAGCCCAGCGTTTCTCATGATGTACTCTGCATATAAGTTAAATAAGCAGGGTGACAATATACAGCCTTGATGACTCCTTTTCCTATTTGGAACCAGTCTGTTGTTCCATGTCCAGTTCTAACTGTTGCTTCCTGACCTGGATATAGGTTTCTCAAGAGGCAGGTCAGGTGCTCTGGTATTACCATCTCTTTCAGAATTTGCCTCAGTTTATTGTGATCCACACAGTCAAAGGCTTTGACATAGTCAATAGAGCAGAAATAGATGTTTTTCTGGAACTCTTTTGCTTTTTTGATGATTCAGCAGATGTTGACAATTTGATCTCTGGTTCCTCTGCCTTTTCTAAAACCAGCTTGAACATCAGGAAGTTCACGGTTCACGTATTGCTGAAGCCTGGCTTGGAGAATTTTGAGCATTACTTTACTAGTGTGTGAGATGAGTTCAATTGTGCGGTAGTTTGAGCATTCTTTCTTCCTTGGTGGCTCAGATGGTAAAGCATCTGCCTGCAATGCAGGAGACCTGGGTTCGATCCCTGGGTTGGGAAGATCTCCTGGAGAAGGAAATGGCATCCCACTCCAGTACTCTTGCCTGGAGAATCCCACGGACAGAGGAGCCTGGTAGGCTACAGTCCATGGGGTCGCAAACAGTCGGACATGACTGAGCGACTTCACTTTCACTTTCTTTGGGATTGGAATGAAAGCTCACTTTTTCCTGTCCTGTGGCCACTGCTGAGTTTTCCAAATGTGCTGGCATATTGACTGCAGCACTTTCACAGCATCATCTTTCAGGATTTGAAAGAGCTCAACTGGAATTTCATCACCTCCACTAGCTTTGTTCGTAGTGATGTTTTTTAAGGCCCTCTTGACTTCACATTCCAGGATGTCTGGCTCTAGGTGAGTGATCACACCATCGTGATTATCTGGGTTGTGAAACTCTTTTCTGTACAGTTCTTTGTGTATTCTTGTCACCTCTTCTTAATATCTTCTGCTTCTGTTAGGTCCATAACATTTCTGTCCTTTATCACATTAATTATGTGCGTGTCCTTTGTCCTTACCTTCATCAGTTCTTAACTGATTTCAAGGTAGGTTGAATATCAAAGTGTGTTATATTTGGCCATGTCTCTGGTTGCCTGCATTTAACAGAATGACATATAATGACATGTAATGAAGAACTCATCGTCACATAACTTATACTTGTTCGGTTTCCCTCTGATTATTTATGTCTTTCTTTTTTTATATTTCTTTAAAAAGTAATGCTTAAATGAAACTAATAGTGTGCACAAGTCCTTCCCTTAGGATGTCTTCTAAAGCCAGAAGAGAAATGATTGCACTAAACTAAGCTTTTATTTCAATTACAAATTTGAATATAGATATAAATGAAGGAATATATATGAAAGTACTTTGTGTGCTATAGGTACTATTAATAAAAAGCTAGTTGTAATCATTGTATATATGTAATCATTGTATTACATGTATAAATGTAATCATACAATGTAATCATTGTATACAAATAGCTATAAAGTATATTAAAACTGAACTTTATGAAAAAGTCATGATGTTATCTTATTTTCAGTAATTTTTAGTATTTTGATGTTCATAAGCATTAATGAATGAATGAATTGACATACATTATGATCATCAAATTAATTTTTTTAAACGTGGCCTATTAAAATATATGTGGGCTTTATTTTAGTTGATGTAAAATATTTAATATTACCTTTATAAAGCCTGCTAGAAGGTCTGAAGCAATTCTTTCTCAGAAGTTTTTTTTTAAACCTTGAACCACTCTTTCACTTATGAAACAAGACTGTAAGTCTTCAGGTAATAGAGAGGAAATCTGGAAAATGTTCGATATAGTATTCTGTATTGTCAAACTCTTTTGTTAATTTGTAACTTAATTTGCCTTTAAGAGTGCTCTTCTTTATTCTGGATGTGTAGTATATCATGGGTTAATTTTTTTATCTAGAGAAAATTACATTTCCCGTTAAACAGTTGTCTTTCCATGATAAACATGTATATTGTATATGTATTCATTAGTCTAGGAGTTTTAAAAATCTTTGGATTTAATGGCCATAAATACATGTATGGCAAATATTTAGATAACCATTTCCAGCTGCCCATAACCTCAAAATACAAGTCTATTCTTAAAGAAACATTTGTCTATGTTGTATTTGGAGGTCATAAAAACATTATTCATATATCTATGTGATGTTATTTTAAACATAGTAAATATATTTTAACCTGCTGTGTTTAGCACTTGAGTATCCTCAAGAAGTTTGAATATGCTATTGTAAGTAAGGAACCACTAATGGGTGTTAAGGAGATAAAGTTCCTGTTTTTAGCCATACTAATGAGATTTGACAACTGTCTCTGGAAAGGATAACACATATAGTGTTTTATAAAAGGTGCAATAAAATTTCTCTCAATTAAATAGTTTCCCTTTTGCCTCAAGCCACCCTTGGGTTAACTCTTCTAGAATACTCACCATGTTTATTTAGATTAGATCACTCTTAATATTTTATTCTTTGGCATTGAAAAGCAAATAGCAAGAAATTATTGTAAAATGAAAAATTTCAGGACATAGTTTTACAGTTTTAAGAGAAATATGAAGTTACTTACTGTGTGTTAAGTTGGGTCAGGAAGATCCAATGGAGAAGTGAAAGGCTACCCAATCCAGTATTCTGGCCTGGAGAATTCCATGGACTGTATAGTCCATGGGGGTTGCAAAGAGTCAGACACAACTAAGTGACTTTCACTTTCACTTCAAGTCGCTTCAGTCATACCTGACTAAACAACCCCATGGACTGTAGCCAGGCTCCTCTGTACATGGGATTCCCCAGGCAAGAATACTGGAGTGCCATGCCCACCTCCAGGGGATCTTACAACCCAGGGATCAAACCTGCATCTCTTACCATCTCCTGCATTGACAGGTGGGTTCTTTGCCACTAGTGCCACCTGGGAAGCCCTGAGAGAAATATACTCTTGCAAATTTGGTTTATAAAGAGCATGCTTAAATTCATAGAAATGTTTGCATCAATACCATAGTATTTAGAACTTCATTAGCACATGATTGGATTCACCTTGAACTGCAGGCTTATTCTATGAAAACCTTAGCGTTATGAACTGTATTTCACAAACTAGGAGAGATTTGACTATTTTTCAAGAAGCTGGGATTCTTTCAAGGGAAAAGTAGTGTCTAGAATGAGCCCATTTTTATGTATTAGATTCTAGCCATTAATCTACAAAGCTGATGAGAGCAGTTCTTGTCAGATTTCTTCCCTGTCCCAATGGATGCAATGGTTTGTAAAGGTTAAGCTGAATCAGAGGCCCTAGCCCGCAGAGCCTCCACATATCCTGCTCATATACTGTCGTAACAGTGCCTTTCCCAACTAGTTAGGTCTACACTCTGCTTCCTGTTTTTAACATGTGGATCACATCCAGCCTTTCATTGGTGAGTTATACCTCTTTTGCATGATTCATATCTTCTCTACTCTCTATAGCTAGGGTAATATCGTCACCGGCTGACCCAGATTCATCCCAGTTCTCTGACCTCCTGATATCAACTCTGTTTAAACATGGAGATACTATATATTATATAAATGCTCTCACTATATATAGTTGGATATCAGTGCTTACACATCAATCCAAATTTCCTTGCCATTGAGCTGATGACATCCCAAGCCAATGTCTATTTACCAGGACATGTGCCATCATATGATCTGCAATATCCTAAATGAGAGGGTGTTCTTAAGGCTGATTATAAATTGCTGTAGCTTCAAATTTAACTGTTATTGAAGTGTTGAGCATGCATCAACTCTATCTACTGTATCAGAAACTTTGACTGGGAAACAATAGCTTTTTAATTATATTGTTTACCCAGAAATGCCTACTATAAGGATTACAGGCACCTACACCAATAAAATATGGAAAGTGAAAACTGTGTATTAAGCATCTGGGGACTTGTTCTAGGGAATGACACTAGTGCTTAGACACATGTTAAGATAAGGTTTCCCTGATGGTCNGCAGATGTTGGCAATTTGATCTCTGGTTCCTCTGCCTTTTCTAAAACCAGCTTGAACATCAGGAAGTTCACGGTTCACGTATTGCTGAAGCCTGGCTTGGAGAATTTTGAGCATTACTTTACTAGTGTGTGAGATGAGTTCAATTGTGCGGTAGTTTGAGCATTCTTTCTTCCTTGGTGGCTCAGATGGTAAAGCATCTGCCTGCAATGCAGGAGACCTGGGTTCGATCCCTGGGTTGGGAAGATCTCCTGGAGAAGGAAATGGCATCCCACTCCAGTACTCTTGCCTGGAGAATCCCACGGACAGAGGAGCCTGGTAGGCTACAGTCCATGAGGTCGCAAACAGTCGGACATGACTGAGCGACTTCACTTTCACTTTCTTTGGGATTGGAATGAAAGCTCACTTTTTCCTGTCCTGTGGCCACTGCTGAGTTTTCCAAATGTGCTGGCATATTGACTGCAGCACTTTCACAGCATCATCTTTCAGGATTTGAAAGAGCTCAACTGGAATTTCATCACCTCCACTAGCTTTGTTCGTAGTGATGTTTTTTAAGGCCCTCTTGACTTCACATTCCAGGATGTCTGGCTCTAGGTGAGTGATCACACCATCGTGATTATCTGGGTTGTGAAACTCTTTTCTGTACAGTTCTTTGTGTATTCTTGTCACCTCTTCTTAATATCTTCTGCTTCTGTTAGGTCCATAACATTTCTGTCCTTTATCACATTAATTATGTGCGTGTCCTTTGTCCTTACCTTCATCAGTTCTTAACTGATTTCAAGGTAGGTTGAATATCAAAGTGTGTTATATTTGGCCATGTCTCTGGTTGCCTGCATTTAACAGAATGACATATAATGACATGTAATGAAGAACTCATCGTCACATAACTTATACTTGTTCGGTTTCCCTCTGATTATTTATGTCTTTCTTTTTTTATATTTCTTTAAAAAGTAATGCTTAAATGAAACTAATAGTGTGCACAAGTCCTTCCCTTAGGATGTCTTCTAAAGCCAGAAGAGAAATGATTGCACTAAACTAAGCTTTTATTTCAATTACAAATTTGAATATAGATATAAATGAAGGAATATATATGAAAGTACTTTGTGTGCTATAGGTACTATTAATAAAAAGCTAGTTGTAATCATTGTATATATGTAATCATTGTATTACATGTATAAATGTAATCATACAATGTAATCATTGTATACAAATAGCTATAAAGTATATTAAAACTGAACTTTATGAAAAAGTCATGATGTTATCTTATTTTCAGTAATTTTTAGTATTTTGATGTTCATAAGCATTAATGAATGAATGAATTGACATACATTATGATCATCAAATTAATTTTTTTAAACGTGGCCTATTAAAATATATGTGGGCTTTATTTTAGTTGATGTAAAATATTTAATATTACCTTTATAAAGCCTGCTAGAAGGTCTGAAGCAATTCTTTCTCAGAAGTTTTTTTTTAAACCTTGAACCACTCTTTCACTTATGAAACAAGACTGTAAGTCTTCAGGTAATAGAGAGGAAATCTGGAAAATGTTCGATATAGTATTCTGTATTGTCAAACTCTTTTGTTAATTTGTAACTTAATTTGCCTTTAAGAGTGCTCTTCTTTATTCTGGATGTGTAGTATATCATGGGTTAATTTTTTTATCTAGAGAAAATTACATTTCCCGTTAAACAGTTGTCTTTCCATGATAAACATGTATATTGTATATGTATTCATTAGTCTAGGAGTTTTAAAAATCTTTGGATTTAATGGCCATAAATACATGTATGGCAAATATTTAGATAACCATTTCCAGCTGCCCATAACCTCAAAATACAAGTCTATTCTTAAAGAAACATTTGTCTATGTTGTATTTGGAGGTCATAAAAACATTATTCATATATCTATGTGATGTTATTTTAAACATAGTAAATATATTTTAACCTGCTGTGTTTAGCACTTGAGTATCCTCAAGAAGTTTGAATATGCTATTGTAAGTAAGGAACCACTAATGGGTGTTAAGGAGATAAAGTTCCTGTTTTTAGCCATACTAATGAGATTTGACAACTGTCTCTGGAAAGGATAACACATATAGTGTTTTATAAAAGGTGCAATAAAATTTCTCTCAATTAAATAGTTTCCCTTTTGCCTCAAGCCACCCTTGGGTTAACTCTTCTAGAATACTCACCATGTTTATTTAGATTAGATCACTCTTAATATTTTATTCTTTGGCATTGAAAAGCAAATAGCAAGAAATTATTGTAAAATGAAAAATTTCAGGACATAGTTTTACAGTTTTAAGAGAAATATGAAGTTACTTACTGTGTGTTAAGTTGGGTCAGGAAGATCCAATGGAGAAGTGAAAGGCTACCCAATCCAGTATTCTGGCCTGGAGAATTCCATGGACTGTATAGTCCATGGGGGTTGCAAAGAGTCAGACACAACTAAGTGACTTTCACTTTCACTTCAAGTCGCTTCAGTCATACCTGACTAAACAACCCCATGGACTGTAGCCAGGCTCCTCTGTACATGGGATTCCCCAGGCAAGAATACTGGAGTGCCATGCCCACCTCCAGGGGATCTTACAACCCAGGGATCAAACCTGCATCTCTTACCATCTCCTGCATTGACAGGTGGGTTCTTTGCCACTAGTGCCACCTGGGAAGCCCTGAGAGAAATATACTCTTGCAAATTTGGTTTATAAAGAGCATGCTTAAATTCATAGAAATGTTTGCATCAATACCATAGTATTTAGAACTTCATTAGCACATGATTGGATTCACCTTGAACTGCAGGCTTATTCTATGAAAACCTTAGCGTTATGAACTGTATTTCACAAACTAGGAGAGATTTGACTATTTTTCAAGAAGCTGGGATTCTTTCAAGGGAAAAGTAGTGTCTAGAATGAGCCCATTTTTATGTATTAGATTCTAGCCATTAATCTACAAAGCTGATGAGAGCAGTTCTTGTCAGATTTCTTCCCTGTCCCAATGGATGCAATGGTTTGTAAAGGTTAAGCTGAATCAGAGGCCCTAGCCCGCAGAGCCTCCACATATCCTGCTCATATACTGTCGTAACAGTGCCTTTCCCAACTAGTTAGGTCTACACTCTGCTTCCTGTTTTTAACATGTGGATCACATCCAGCCTTTCATTGGTGAGTTATACCTCTTTTGCATGATTCATATCTTCTCTACTCTCTATAGCTAGGGTAATATCGTCACCGGCTGACCCAGATTCATCCCAGTTCTCTGACCTCCTGATATCAACTCTGTTTAAACATGGAGATACTATATATTATATAAATGCTCTCACTATATATAGTTGGATATCAGTGCTTACACATCAATCCAAATTTCCTTGCCATTGAGCTGATGACATCCCAAGCCAATGTCTATTTACCAGGACATGTGCCATCATATGATCTGCAATATCCTAAATGAGAGGGTGTTCTTAAGGCTGATTATAAATTGCTGTAGCTTCAAATTTAACTGTTATTGAAGTGTTGAGCATGCATCAACTCTATCTACTGTATCAGAAACTTTGACTGGGAAACAATAGCTTTTTAATTATATTGTTTACCCAGAAATGCCTACTATAAGGATTACAGGCACCTACACCAATAAAATATGGAAAGTGAAAACTGTGTATTAAGCATCTGGGGACTTGTTCTAGGGAATGACACTAGTGCTTAGACACATGTTAAGATAAGGTTTCCCTGATGGTCCAGTGGTAAAGAATCTGCCTGCCAATGCAAGGAACACAGGCTTGATCCCTGGTCTAGGAAGATTCCACATGATGTGGAGCAACTAAAGCCATGTGTCACAACTAGAGAACCTGTGCTCCAGAGCCTGCAAGTTGCAACTGCTGAAGCCCACATGCCTAGAGCCTGTGTTCTTCAATAACAGAAGCCACTGCAATGAGGAGCCCACCCACCACTACTAGAGAATAGCTTCCACTTCCCACAACCAGAGAAAGTCCATGGGCAGCAAGGAAGACCCAGAAAAGCCAAAAATAAACAAAGAAATTTTATAAATAAAATAAGATTATAACTGTTTAAAAATGTTAAGCTTCTTAATCATACATTATAATAAGCTAAAGGGAATTATATAAGGTTTTCAAACAGATGAATAATGCTTTCTTTAAAATAGATAACCAGCAATGACCTCCTGTATAGCACAAGGAACTACATTCAATATTCTATAATAACCTATGTGGAAAAAGAATTTAAAGAAAAAAATAATGTGGCAGATTTTATGATTTAGAAAGTTTCCATGGAGAATGAAATAAAAATGGAAGAATAGAGTGGGAGAAGCTTTGGGATTGGAAAAGCCTAGGAAGAAGGACAAAAATAAGTACTCACTTCTATGGATGAGATAACCCAGAGGATTTAGTAGAAAAATCTTAGGTAAAAGGATGACTGGACCACTAAGTCCCAGATTTGAGAATATAACTCTTTCTGAATATGTCTCTGAGACTATTGATAGTTTCCTTGTTTTAATTAGAACTAGTTTACAAAGGGGCATGTGGCAAAATCTGCACCTGCGAGACAATAGACCCAGTTCTAACAAGAGAAGCCCCGGTAAAGGCAAAGAAACAGGCAGAGGCTGACAATCTCCATCATTAAATGCAGAAGGAATAATGGAGAGTCAGGTATAAGTTGAGGAGTAAGAATGGGAGCAGGTCACCATACAGTCATTTTGGGATTATGTTGAATTTTAAGTGTTGTGGGGCTTTCAGGTAAAGGACTATTGGAAAGTTGATATCTTGAATATGAAAACCAGAAAAAAATGTGAATTAGAAGCAATGTGTCACTAAATGGAAGAGAGTAGAATTTGAAGAAGAGAGGGGCAGCATTACCTCATGATTTGGAAAGGTTTAATAAGATCATGCTGAAAGTACACCACTGATTTGGCAGTTAGTAGGTTATTGCTGATACTAACAAATGCTGTCTTCATAAAGTGGTGGCACAGTAGATTGTACTGAATGATGGAAAATGAAGAAGTGAATGTAGTGGTTTATTCAAGTAGTTTGGCAATGAATGCATAGAAAATATTTTTTCTAACTGGTTGCCTAAGGAGAGTTTACAGAATTTTTTTCTAAAACTTTCCTTTAAGGTTGGGAAACTCAAAAAAGTTAAGGCACCAATTAAAAAAATAAGCAAAAAAACAATCTGGTTCTACATGTAAGGAGCTCAGAAGTTGCCACTTCATTCTAATCACAAGTGAAAAGCCAAACAGATTGAATGACCAGCAGCTACTCTTGTATTCATAAGACAGAGGCTGGACACAAGGCAAACCATTGCTTCCAAGATTGGAAAGGCAGACTAGCAAATACAGAAAGTCATAGTTTACCAAGGCTGAGACTTATGAGCAGAAACTTCTCTGGAAACAGTTTTGGGGGCAGAAAAAAATGGAATTTTAATTGATAAATCACTGAAGCATGAGTATGGACAACTCCAGAGTATCCCAGTAAAGGAAAAGGTGTGGAGGGGTAGCCACAAGTTGGTGAGATTTTCCTTTAGGAGCTCACCGAGATTTCCAAAGTAAATATCAGAGAAATATTCCCCCGTATTTCTTTTAGGAGGAGGGGGGAAAGAAACCATTTTGAAATACCCAAAGCACTTTGTTCTTAACAAAATATCCTCTTGGGGAAACTAATTAACCAGAGTCTAGTCTCCTGAGGTATTATCCTAGCTTACCTAGGAAGGAAATACCCAACTTTAGCCAACTCTAGCCATCTTCTCCCAACTGAAGAGGGGAGAGAAAACTGAGAAACACTTGTGATATTTACAAACCACAGGCAGAGACTAGATAAAAGGCCAATGCTGTAACACAAGAGTAAATAACACTTCCACTCCCCTACATCTCAGAACTACACCACTAAAGGCCTATTTACAGCAGCTTCTTTGATCCGGTATAACATTTCTGGCTATCATAGAAAAAACTACAAGGAATTCCCAAAAAAAAGAATTTTAAAAAAGAAAAAATTCTGTTTTGGGGGGAATGCATTGTAGTTAAAAATATTAAAAATAAAAAGACAATGTAAGCATTAGAACCAGATATAGCAGGGCTTTTGGAATTATCAGCCCAAGAATTTAAAACAAATATGAATTATGGATAAAGTAGACAGCATGTGAGAACAGATGGTCCATGTAAGTGGAGATATGAAAATCCTAGGAAAGAACCAAAACTAATGCTGGAGATTTAAAAAAAATACTGTAACAGAAATGAAAAATGCCTCTGATGAACTAATTAGACTAGACACAAATAAGGAAAGCTTATCTGAGCTATACAACATACAGCCAGAATCCTTGTAAACCAAAAAGCAAACAGAACAGATTGAGAAAAACTGAACAGAATATCCATGATGGTTGGGTAACTTGCATGTAATAGAAATGCCAGAAGAAATCAAAGTGAAAGGGGAAAGAGGAAATATTTGAAGCAATGATGACTAAGAATTTTCCCCAAGTTCATGTTAAACAACAAACTCAGACTTAGGAAGGAAACCCAGAACACCAAGCAAGATAAATACAAAAACAGACAGTTATGCACCTCATCTTCAAACTACAGAAAATCAAAAATAAAGAGAAAATCCTGAAAGAAGCCTAAAGAGAAACAAAATAAAAATAACATCTTACTTCTCAAAAACCATGAAAGCAAGAAGAAAGCAGAGTGAAATACTTAAAGTATTGAGAGAAAAAGTACCCCATCAATCTGGAATTCTGTAACCTGTGAAATTATCCTTCAGAACTAGTGGAGAAATAAAGACTGTCAGTCAAAAAAAAAATTGAGGAACTTTTCTGCCAGTAGACTTGCCTTGCAAGAAATGTTAACAGTTCTTTGGAGAGAAGGAGAATAATAAACATAAAGAAAGAGAATTGAAGAAGAAAAAATAAGGTAAAACAAAACTTCTATTTTTCTTATTCTTAATTAAGCTAACATTTTTTCCAAAATGATAAAATTAAAATTAACAAAATTCTTCAAAATATTAATAGTAGTAACCTTTATTGTGTATGCTTATGTGTATATATTAATATATGTATATATGTTTGTAACATATATACATATATATGTAACATATATGTGTTTATAAATGCTTATATATAAGTGAAATGAGTGACAACAATGATGCAAGAGATGAAAGATGTTAGCAGTATTTTGTAGCTATAAGATATTCACACTACCCATGATAGTTAATTAAAAGTAGACTTAGATTGCTTATAAATGTATTCTGCAATTTCTAGAGCAATTACTTTAAAAAATAAAACATGTGCTAAGAAAGAAAAGAACACGGAATTATAAAAAGTGCTCAATTAAAACAATAAAAGGCAGAAAAATAGTGGAAGACAAAAATAACAATAAAGAACAAAGCAATAAATGTAAAACAGTAACAAGTATGGTACACATTAATCCAACTATATCAATAATCATTTTGAATGTTAAAGATCTAAACGCACAAATTAAAAGAGATTTTCAGAGTGGATCAAAAATACTCCATCATATGTTGCTTACAAGAAGCCCATCTAAATATAAAAAACAGATATAGATTAAAACTAAACGGATGGAGAAAACATATTATGCTAACACTCATCAAAGGAAAACAGGAGTAGCTATATTAATTTCTGACAAAACAAGCTTCAAAATAAGAAAAGATATCAGGGATAAAGAAGGGCAATAAAAATGATAGAAGGGTGACTTCTCCAAGAAGATATAATTAGATATAATTATATATATATATATATATATATATATATATATATATATAATAGATAGCTAATAAGGACCTCCTGTACCGCACAGGGAGCTCCACCCAACACTCTGTAATGACCTGCATGGGGAAAGAATCTAAAAACCAGTGGATAAGCATGTGTAACTGATTCACCTTACTGTACACAGGAACGAACACAACTTGAAATCAACTAAACACCAATACATTTTTTAAAAAAGACTCGAAAGCGCTCAGGTCTCTTGGCTTTCAATGAACTGCGTTATACACAGCTTTAAGTGGTTGGGTATCCATGTCCACTGTTGAAACAAGACCATACTTAACACGTACCTATGGCAAACAGCTCTACACCAGATTCACGGAGGTTTCTGGATGGTGGAATAATATCATCTTGGGACTTTCCATCTGTGATTAAAATGCCAATTTTGGACACTCCAGTCCTTGCTCCTGCTTCCGGTTTAAAACTGTTTTCAAAAATGTAATTCAAAGCCAGACCTAGGAGAAAACAAGAAAACATAAAGACAAGCCAACCATTTCAAACAAAAAGGCTTTCAGTTCTCCCAGACGTAATCACAAGATGAGAAAGAAGAGTTTTTATTAGATGTGAACTTTTATCTTCATTTTTACAATGAACTATTCTTTAACGAATCGGATGAAACACTAAAATCCACCAAAACAGAGGTAATAAAAATTCTGAATCCTGCATCATTTCAGAAACTAGTATTTATAAAGAACAATGGATTCCTAGACAATGAATGCTGACAGGTTTGCATACAAGAAATCGACACCTTGGGACCTCCTTGGTGGTCTAATGGCTAAGACTGCCAGCGCAGGGGATGTGAGTTTGATCCCTGGTTGGGNGTTTGGATATTTCCATATGATCCTATGGACTTCCCTGTTACCTCAGTTGACAAAGAATCCAACAGAAGACCCCGGTTCAATTCCTGGGTTGGGAAAATTC
This sequence comes from Raphicerus campestris, assembly GCA_006410735.1. Taxonomy (NCBI): domain Eukaryota; kingdom Metazoa; phylum Chordata; class Mammalia; order Artiodactyla; family Bovidae; genus Raphicerus; species Raphicerus campestris. The sequence goes on from SJYW01001289.1 coordinate 111,918, forward strand.
ACTGGAGAAAGGATAGACCACCCAATCCAGTATTCCTGAACTTCCCTGTGGCTCAGCTAATAAAGAATCCACCTGCAATGTGGGAGACCTGGGTTCAGTCCCTGGGTTGGGAAAAGGAAGTCCCCAGGTTGGGAAAATTCAGTCCCTGGAGAAGGGAAAGGCTATCTACTCCAGTATTCTGGCATGGAAAATTCCATGGACTGTATATCCATGGAGTTGCAGAGTCGGACATGACTGAGCAACTTTCACTTTCACTTCATGATCCTATAAAAAACTTAAAGTTATTGGCCAATCCAGCCCAATATATGACTAACAGAATAGTGTCAAAATGCCTGAAGCAAAAACTGAAAAGATGTGCAAGTTTGATGCATGCAGAAAACATGCATCAACTAGCAAAAACATGAAGAGCAGTGCAAGTTCGCTGCATGAAGCACAGCACTCAAAACCAGGGCTCTGGGACAACCCAGAGGGATGGGGTGGGAAGGGAGGTGGGAAGGGGGTTCAGAATGGGGGAACACATGTACACCTGTGGTGGATCCATGTCAATGTATGGCAAAAAAAAATCACAATATTGTAAAGTAACTAGCCTCACATTAAATGTATTTTNAAATAATGCTGCAATGAACATTGGGGTACATGTGTCTCTTTCAGTTCTGGTTTCCTCGGTGTGTATGCCCAGCAGTGGGATTGCTGGGTCATAGGGCAGTTCTATTTGCAATTTTTTAAGGAATCTCCACACTGCCCTCCATAGTGGCTGTACTAAAAAAAAACACGACAATGACAAAGAGAAATAGATGAATCCACTATTATAGTTGGAGACTCCAACACCCTTCTATCCAAAATGGACAAATTCGGCAGGCAAAAATCACTAAAGACATAGTTGAACTTAACATCATTATCAATTAACTCAGTATGATTGACATTTTTTATAGACTACTTTATCCAACAATAGCAGAGTACACATTCATCTTAAGTTTACACTAAACATAAACCAAAATAGCCCAAATTGTGAGTTATAAAGCAATTCTTACTGCAATATTACTTAGCCATTAATAGGAACACATTTGAGTCAGTTCTAATGAGGTGGATGAACCTAGAACCTCTTATACAGAGTGAAGTGAGTCAGAAAGAGAAAAATAAATACCATATTCTAATGCATATATACAGAATCTAGAAAAAATGGTATTGAATTTTACAGGGCAACAATGGAGAGAGACATAGAGAATGGACTTATGGACATGGGCAGAGGATAGGAGAGGGAGAGATGTATGGAAAGAGTAACATGGAAACTTACATTACCATATGTAAAATAGATAGCCAATGGGAATTTGCTGTATGTCTCAGGAAACACAAATAGGGGCTCTGTATCAACCTAGAGGGGTGGGATGGGGTGGGAGATGGGAAGGAGGTTCAAAAGGGAGGGGATAGATGTATACCTGATTCGTGTTGATGTTTGACAGAAAACAACAAAATTCTGTAAAGCAATTATCCTTCAATAAAAAATAATTAAATAAAAAGACAATTCTTACCAAATTTAAATAGTAAAAATTATACGTCTGATCTCAGACCACAATGGAACTAATCTAGGAATTGCTATAAGAAAGATAAATGAAAAATCCCCAGTGAATTGAACAGTAAACAACATATTTCTAAATAACACATGCATCAAAGAAAAAAAGTCAAGAGAAATAAAATATTTTGAAAGAAAATGAAAACACAACTTACCAAAATGTGTTAGATATAGTAAATGCAAAGAATAGAGGGACATTTATACCATTGAATACATACGTTAGAAAAGAATATCTAAAATCAATCANGAGGGAGGGGAGGGTGGGAGATGGGAAGGAGGTTCAAAAGGGAGGGGATAGATGTATACCTGATTCGTGTTGATGTTTGACAGAAAACAACAAAATTCTGTAAAGCAATTATCCTTCAATAAAAAATAATTAAATAAAAAGACAATTCTTACCAAATTTAAATAGTAAAAATTATACGTCTGATCTCAGACCACAATGGAACTAATCTAGGAATTGCTATAAGAAAGATAAATGAAAAATCCCCAGTGAATTGAACAGTAAACAACATATTTCTAAATAACACATGCATCAAAGAAAAAAAGTCAAGAGAAATAAAATATTTTGAAAGAAAATGAAAACACAACTTACCAAAATGTGTTAGATATAGTAAATGCAAAGAATAGAGGGACATTTATACCATTGAATACATACGTTAGAAAAGAATATCTAAAATCAATCATGTAAATTTCCAGATTAAGAAACTAGAAAAAAAAGGGGGGATTAAATCCAAAATGAGAAAGAAAATAACTTACAAATATTAGGACAGAAATAAGTAAAAGTGCAAATAAAAAATCCATGGAAAAAAATAAGCAAAACCAAAAGCTGGTTCTTTGAAACAATTAATAAAATCAATAAGACTTTAGCCAAGTTAAATAAGAGAAAGAGAGAAGTGGCATAAATTAGTAACATCAGAAATGAAAGAGAAGACAACCACAGATTCCATGGAAATTATGAGAATAATAAAGGGACACTATAAATAATTCTATGCCCATGAATTTGATATGTGTGTGTGCTCACTCAGTCTTGTCCAGCTCTTTGCAGCCCTACAGATTGTAGCCCACCAGGCTTCTCTGTCCGTGGGATTTTCTAGGCAAGAATACTGGAGCAGGTTGTCATTTCCTACTCCAAGATATCTTCCTGACTCAGGGATCAAACCCAAGTCTCTGGAGTTTCTTGCACTGGGAGGCAGACTCCTTACCACTGCACCACCTGGAAAACAAACCTGATAACCTTAGATTAAATAGACTAATGTCTAGAAAGAAAAACCAGCCAAATTCATAGAAAGAAAAACAAAATCTGAATAGGCCTATATATTCTAAACAAATAAAGTCACCAATTAAGAAACATCTGAAACAGAAAGTGACATGCCCAGATGGATTCACTCGAGAACTCTACCAAACATTAAAGGAAGAGATTATACCAATTCTTTATAATCTCAGTTTGAGGGTAGAAGTTAAGGAAATGCTTCTTAACTCAGTCTCTGAGGCCAACACTGGTGGTGGTGTTTAGTCCCTGAGTAGTGTCTGATTCTTGCAACCCCATGGACTGTAGCCGCTGAACCCCTTTGTCCATGGGGTTTCCCAGACAAGAATATTGGAGTGAGTTGCCGTATCATTCTCCAGGGGATCTTCCCGACCCAGAGATCAAATATGTATCTCCTGCATTGCAGGTAGATTCTTTACCACTGAGGGCTCATTACCCTAATTTCAACACCAGAAAAATATATTACAAGATTAAGAAAAGAAAAACAGTATCTCAGGTGAACATGGGTGCAAAAAATATCAACAAAACATTAGTATACCAAACCTCCCAAATCATTAAAAATCAATTATGCACCACATGTAGGTGAGATTTGTTCAAGTATTTAAGAATGGCTTAATAGTAAAAATAAATTAATGCAACTCATATTATCAACAGACTAAAAAATAAAAATCACATGATCATATCATTCAGTTCAGTTGCTCAGTCGTGTCCGACTTTTTGCAACCCCACGAATCGCAGCATGCCAGGCCTCCCTGTTCATCACCATCTCTCAGAGTTCACTCAGACTTATATCCATCGAGTCTGTGATGCCATCCAGACATCTCATCCTCTGTCGTCCCCTTCTCCTCCTGCCCCCAATCCCTCCCAGCATCAGAGTCTTTTCCAATGAGTCAACTCTTCGCATGAGGTGGCCAAAGTACTGGAGTTTCAGCTTTAGCATCATTCCTTCCAAAGAAATCCCAGGGCTGATCTCCTTCAGAATGGACTGGTTGGATGTCCTTGCAGTCCAAGGGACTCTCAAGAGTCTTCTCCAACACCACACTTCAAAAGCATCAATTCTTCAGCGCTCAGCCTTCTTCACAGTCCAACTCTCACATCCACATATGACCACAGGAAAAACCATAGCCTTGACTAGACGGACCTTAGTCGGCAAAGTAATGTCTCTGCTTTTGAATATGCTATCTAGGTTGGTCATAACTTTGCTTCCAAGGAGTAAGCATCTTCTAATTTCACGGCTGCAGTCACTATCTGCAATGATTTTGGAGCCCCAAAAATAAAGTCTGACACTGTTTCCACTGTTTCCCCATCAAACTCATGTCAATCGAGTTGATGATTCCATCCAGCCATCTCATCCTTGGTCGTCCCCTTCTCCTCCTGCCCCCAATCCCTCGCAGCATCAGGGTCTTTTCCAATGACTCAACTCTTAGCCATAGGTATGGACCTAACAGAAGCAGAAGATGTTAAGAAGAGGTGGCAAGAATACAGAGAACTGTACAGAAAAGAGCTTCACAACCCAGATAATCACGATGGTGTGATCACTCACCTAGAGCCAGACATCCTGGAATGTGAAGTCAAGTGCGCCTTAGAAAGCATTACTACGAACAAAGCTAGTAGAGGTAATGGAATTCCAGATTAGCTATTTCAAATCTTGAAAGATGATGCTATGAAAGTGCTGCAGTCAATATGCCAGCAAATTTGGAAAACTCAGCAGTGGCCACAGGACTGGAAAAGGTCAGTTTTCATTCCAATCCCAAAGAAAGACAATGCCAAAGAATGCTCAAACTACCACACAATTGCACTCATCTCACACACTAGTAAAGTAATGCTCAAAATTCTCTAAGCCAGGCTTCAGCAATGTGTGAACCATGAACTTCCTGATGTTCAAGCTGGTTTTAGAAAAGGCAGAGGAACCAGAAATCAAATTGCCAACATCTGCTGGATCATGAAAAAGTAAGAGAGTTCCAGAAAAACATCTATTTCTGCTTTATTGACTATGCCAAAGCCTTTGACTGTGTGGATCACAATGAACTATGGAAAATTCTGAAAGAGAAGGGAATACCAGAGCACCTGACCTGCCTCTTGAGAAACCTGTATGCAGGTCAGGAAGCAACAGTTAGAACTGGACATGGAACAACAGACTGGTTCCAAATAGGAAAAGGACTATGTCAAGCCTGTATATTGTCACCCTCCTTATTTAACTTATATGCAGAATACATCATGAGAAATTCTAGGCCATTCAGGTATGATCTAAATCAGACCTCTTATGATTATAGAGTAGAAGTGACAAATAGATTCAAGGGAGTTGCTCTAATAAAGTGCCTGAAGAACAATGGATGGTGATTCATAACATTGTACAGGGGGCAGTGATCAAAACCATCCCCAAGAAAAAGAAATGCATCAAGGCAAAGTGGTTGTCTGAGCAGGCTAAGTCATATTCAGCTCTGCAACCCCCATGGACTGCAGCAAGCCAGGTTTCCGTCTTTCACCATCTCCATGAGTTTGCTCAAACTCACGTCCATTGAGTCAGTGGTGCCACCAGCCATCTCATTCTCTGTCATCCCCTTCTCCTTGCACCTTCAGTGTTTCCCAGCATCAGGGTCTTTTTCAATGAGTGGGCTCTTCACATCAGGTGGCCAAAGTATTGGAGCTTCAGCTTCAGCATCAGTCATTCCAACAACAATTCAGGATTGATTTCCTTTAGGATCCACTGGGTTGATCTCCTTGCAGTCCAAGGGGCTCTCAAGAGTCTTCACTAGCACCCCATTTCAAAAGCATTAATTCTTCAGTATTCAGCTTTCATTTTGGTCCAGCTCTCACATCCATACATATCTACTGGAAAAACCGTAGCTTTGACTATATGGATATTTTTCTGCAAAGTGATGTCTCCGCTTTTTAATATGCTGTCTAAGTTTATTATAGCTTATCTTCCAAGGATCATCCATCTTTTTAATTTTGTGGCTGCAGTCACTGTCTGCAGTGATTTTGACCCTTAAGAATACAATATTTGCCACCGTTTCCACTTTTTCCCTCATCTATTTGTCATGAAGTGATGGAAGCAGATGCCATGATCTTCACTTTTTGAATTTTACTGTGGCATATGATTTCATATTTCATGTGGCACACATATACAATCGAGTATTAGCCATAAAAATTCCATTTGTGGCAACATGAATAAACCTAGATATTATTATATGAAATAATGTAAGTCAGGAAGACAAGTACAAATACCATGATCATTTATATGTGGAATCTAAAATATGACACAAATGAATTTAGTTACAAAGAGAAACAGGCTCACAGCCTGTTTATGGCCGTGAGACAGCAAATTTATGGCTACCAGAAGAGAAAAGGGGTAGGGTGGGGAAGGGATAATTTAGGAGGTTGGAGTTAGTATATACAAACTGCTATACATAAAATTGATTAAGAAAACCAAGGTCATACTGTATAGCACAGGGCACTATATTCAATATCCTGTAATAAACCACAATGGAAAGGATATGGTTATATACATATATATATATATAATTTGCTTCACACAAGAAACTATTTATAACACAACATTGTAAATAAACCATACTTCAATAAAAATAAAAATTTAAAAATTCTCATTTACATTAAAAAAATAAAATACCTAGGAGTAAACTTAACCAAAGAGGTGAAAGACCTATACTCTGAAAGCTATAAGACGTTATTGAAAGAATGGAAGATGACACAAATAAATGGAAAGATAAACCATACTCATTGATTAAAAGAATTAAAATTGTTAAAATGGCTATACAACCCTATACGTTCAATACAAAATACCAAAGAAAATTTTCACAAGGTAGAACAAGAATCTTAAAGTATGTATCAAACCACAAAAGACCCCAGATAGCCAAGACAATCTTCAGAGATGAGAATAAAGCTGGATATTTACTACTCTTGAATTTACTACAAGATATAATAGTCAAAGCAGTGCGATACTGGCATGAAAAGAAACATATACATCAATGAAGTATAGTAGAGAGTCCAGAAATAAATCCATGCACTTATAGCCAATTAATCTCCAAAAATGGAAGCAAAAATACACAATGGAGACAAGATAATCTCTTCAATAAATAGTATTGAAGAAACTGGACAAAAACTTGCAAATGAATGAAACTGAACCACTATTTCACACCATGTACAAAAATAAATTCAAAAGGTATTAAATACTTGAATGTAAGACCTGAAACCATAAAAGTCCTAGAAAATAAAGGCAATATCATCTTTTATATTAGTCTCAGCAATATTTTTTATCCTTGCCTTCTCAGGCAAGGGCAATAAGAGCAAATGAACAACAAATGGGATTCTTCAAACTAAAAATTTCATACACAGCAAAGGAAAAATCTAGCAGAACACAGAGACAGCCTACTCAGTGGGATAAGGCATTTGTATTTCTTATTTTCAGTAAGGAGTTAATATCCAAAATATAAAAGAACACAAATAATAAAAAATTAACCACCTCATTAAAATATGTGCAGAGAACATGGATAGATATTTTTTGAAAAAGTGCATACAGCCAACAGGAATATGAAAAGATGCTCAGTTCAGTTGAGTCGCTCAGTCGTGCCTGACTCTTTGCGACCCCATGAATCGCAGCACACCAGGCCTCCCTGTTCATCACCAACTCCCAGAGTTCACTCCACTCACGTCCATCGAGGCAGTGATGCCATCCAGCAATCTCATCCTCTTTCGTCCCCTTCTCCTCCACCACCAATCTCTCCCAGCATCAGAGTCTTTTCCAATGAGTCAACTCTTCACGTGAGGTGGCCAAAGTACTGGACTTTCAGCTTTAGTATCATTCCTTCCAAACAAATTCCAGAGCTGATTTCCTTCAGAATAGACTTGTTGGATCTCCTTGCAGTTCAAGGGGCTCTCAAGAGTCTTCTCCAACACCACAGCTCAAAAGCATCAATTCTTCAGTGCTCAGCCTTCTTCACAGTCCAACTCTCACATCCATACATGACCACTGGAAAAACCATAGCCTTGAATAGATGGACCTTAGTCGGCAAAGTAATATCACTAATCATCAGGGAAATGTAAATCAAAACTACAATGAGATATCCCCTTACACATGTCAGAAGGTCTATTATCAAAAAGATAAGAAACATTAAATTTTGACAAAAATGTAGAGATAAGGGAACACTTGTATACTGCTGATTGGATCATAACTTGATGCAGGCACTATGGATAACTTTATGAAGTTTTCTCAAAAAATTAAAAATAGAAGTACCATGATTCAGCATTTCCAGTCACAGGTATTTATCTGAAAAAAAAAAAAGAAACACTAATTTGAAAAATATATATATGCACAACAATGTTCATTGTAGCATTATTCCCAATAACCAAGGTACAGAAGCAACCTGCAAGTACATTAATAGATGAATGGATAAAGAAGATATGATGTGATACATATATCTATATATATCACACATACACAGACACACACATACATAATGGAATATAATTTACCCATAAAAAGAAAGAAATTCTGCTACTTACAAAAACATGGATAGACCTAGAGTATATTATACTAAGTGAAATAAGTCATACAAAGACAATTAGAGTATAATTTCACATATGTGTAAAATTTATAAAACAAAATGAATACAACAAAACAGAAAGAGACTCACAGGTATAGGAAACAAACTAGTGGTTGCCAAAGGAAAGGGGTATTGGGGAGGCAGGTGAAAAATGTGAAGGGGATTAATGAGGCACAAACTTCCAGCTATATAATAAATGTAATGGGGAGGAAAGCTATCATATAAGGTACATAGCCAATAATATTGTAACAACTTTGTGTCGTGATTCATGATAATTAGATTTATTAAGAGGATCATTTTAATTGTACATAAATATCAAATAGCTGTATTGAGGCACACCTGAAATGAATATGATATTGTATATCAATTATACTTCAAATAGAAAGAAAGCAAGGTAGGAAGGTGTTAAGTACAAGAACAGGTGAAAATGGGAAACAAACATTTACTCAGGTAAAATAAATCTGTGGTCCTTTTAGACTATAGTTTCTGAAGAACTGTCTGTACTTTGGCTCTGAAAGGGTTACACTATACAACTGCTTTCTGTATAATTCAAGAAAAGGAACTGTGAGACTTAGACAATTTTTGCGTGTCATTAGGTACTTGGCAGCTTTATGGATGCCCTCTTAAGCTTAAGTGTGTTTTCTCCTCTTTTTGCCTCAATATTTTCCACTTTTTAAAGGTTATGAGTTGTTGTTGTTGTTGTTCAGTTGTCCAGTTGTATCTGACCCTTTGTGACCCCATGGACTGAAGCATGTCAGGCCTTCCTGTTCCTCAACATCTCCTGGAGTTTGTCCAAGTACATGTTCATTGCATCAGTGATGCTGTCCAGCCATCTCATCCTCTGACACCCTCTTCTTCTGCCCTCAGTCTTTCCCAGAATCAGGGATTTTTCCAATGAGTTGTCTGTTCGCATCAGATTACCAAAACACTGAAGCTTCAGCTTAATCATCAGTCCTTCCATTGAATATTCAGGTTTACTCTCCCTTAAGATTGACTGGTTTGATCTCCTTGCTGTCCACGGTACTTTCAGGAGCCTTCTCCAGCACCACAGTTCAAAGTCATCAATTCCTTGGTGTTCTGCCTTCTTTATGGTCCAGCTCTCATAGCTGTACATGACCACTGGGAGGACCATATCCTTGACTATATGGACCTTTGTCAGCAGTTTCTCTGCTTTTTAACACACTGTCTATGTTTGTCATTGCTTTTCTGCCAAGAAGCAATCGTCTTCTGATTTCATAGCTGCAATCAACATCAGCAGTGATTTTGGAGCCAAGAAGAAGAAATCTGTCACTATTTCCAACTTTCCCCCTTCTATTTGCCAAGATGTCATGATCTTACTTTTTTAAATATTTAGTCTGAAGCCTTCTCCTTCACTCTCATCAAGATACTCTTAATTCCTCTTCACTTTCATTGGAGTGGTATCATCCACGTACCTGAGGCTGTTGATGTTTCTCCCACCTATCTTTATATCCTTCAAGGATCACTGCATTGCCATGGTGAAGCAGGCTTGCATAACTCAATGAAGTCATGAGCCATGCCAAACAGGACCAGCCAAGACGCATGGGGCCTAGCAGAGAGTTCTGAGCAGAGAGTTCTGACAAAACGTGATACACTGGAGGAGGGAGTGGCAAGCGCTCCAGTATACTTGCTGTGAGAACCTCATGAACTGTATAAAAAGCCAAATAGGTTATGAGAGGTGACCCTTAAAGTCATGTTTAGGGAGATTTAAAGTTTTATCAATACAGATTTATCTGACTTCAGGGAGAAATGATGAAAAACAACATTTCTTACCACAGAATCATTCAGATGACTACTCTGGGCAGTACTGCAAACATCACCAACTTCCATAAGTTATGAAAATGTAACCTTAGAAAATAATCCCTTTTGTAAAATCTCTCTTACAGACTTCTAGCATATTTCAGTCAAAATATGTAAAAACAAGGTTTGAGTGACATTTGAAGCAGCAACAAACAAATTTAGAATTGTATTTTTATTACTATGTAAAAATAAAGAAGTGACATTTAGAACTATTTTACCTGAATGCTTTTCTGTTCTCTCTAAACAAAATGTGAAGTTTTCAATTTGCTGGACCTGAATTTTGTCTAAGGAAATTTAATTCATTTTGGGTCCAAGGAAATAAATATTTTAAATATCACATAATGAACCTCCTTAAAAGAAGTAGATGTTTTGTTAAAGTTGGTTGTTAGGGACTTATAAAAAAAGAAAAGAAGTAGATATAAGATGATGTACATTTTCTTCTTTGTATTTTCCAACATTTCCAAAATTTTATAATAAATAAACATAGTTTTTATATGGAAAAAGTAACTTAATGGGGTAAGAGATAAAATTACACTAAGGTAGCTCTCCACCAGTACAAGATGAGGGTTGATGCATACCAAGGGAGTTTGTTATGTACAGAAGAGAGGGGAAAAAATACCAGAAAAAATCCCCATTTTCTTGCAACTCCTTAACCTGAATTATTGATATATTACTAGTTTCATTTGTGGATATCTCAGTTAAGTATTTTAAAAGTATAATAATAACCAAAATGCAGAATATTCACCCTTTCTGTGCTCTGACACCACAACAGTAAACTAAAAAGAAAGTAACTCAGCATCCAGAACAATTAAGAAATTGATATTACTGTCATCTTCTTCGGTGGATCATAAGTAACAAGACTGGGAAACAGAGACCTCCAGGACAATATGAAACACTCCAACATTCGAATTATAGGAGTCCCAGAAGAAGAAGACAAAAAGAAAGACCATGAGAAAATACTTGAGGAGATAATAATTGAAAACTTCCGTAAAATGGGGAAGGAAATAATCACCCAANAACTGCCTTATGACCCAGCAATCCCACTACCTGTCTCTTATACACATCTGTCCCAGAAGAAGAAGACAAAAAGAAAGACCATGAGAAAATACTTGAGGAGATAATAATTGAAAACTTCCGTAAAATGGGGAAGGAAATAATCACCCAAATCCAAGAAATCCAGAGAGTTCCAAACAGGATAAACCCAAGGTGAAACACCCCAAGACATATATTAATCAAATTAACAAAGAACAAATATTAAAAGCAGCAAGAGAAAAACAACGAATAACACACAAGGGGATCCCCATAAGAATAACTGCAGATCTTTCCATAGAAACTCTTCAGGCAAGGAGGGAATGGCAAGACATACTTAAAGTGATAAAAGAAAATAGCCTACAGCCCAGATTACTGTACCCAGCAAGGATCTCATTCAAATATGAAGGAGAAATAAAAAGTTTTACAGACAAGCAAAAGCTGAGAGAATTCAGCAC
>SJYW01001289.1:148248-215682 GCA_006410735.1 Raphicerus campestris
GTTAAAATGTTTAAAGAAAAGAGAAGTGAAAAGTTTACAAGGAAAACAAGTAAACTTTGGAATATTACATCAAGAAAAGAATTTACACAAAAAGCAAAATTGTAACAAACCTGTTAATGAAAGCTAAATGCGAAATGAAAGCATAACATAGATAGTCCTCTACTCATTGAACAACATAACAACAAAACATAGATAGAAAACTGTTAGAAAAAAAAATACTAAATTTGAGAGGAATGCCCTTAGTGTATAAAAACTAAAAATCCAGTAATCATTTTATGAGAGATCTAGTAGAAGTATGAAGAAAAAATAGGACTATAAGCAAAGTGAGTCACTCAGTGGTGTCTGACTCTCTGTGACCCCATAGACTGTAGCCCTATACAACATAACAAATAAGGGAAAATGTCAATATATATGTATTTTGATCTTCCCACATAGAAAATATGTCTTTAATTTTTCCACAAAACATTATCAGAAAAGTGGTTATAAACAGGAATACAAATAAAACAGCCTCGAATTTCCAAAACATAAACGATATTTGTTAGAATTAACATTAATAACAAATATTTACAGTTTATAAATTCAAACACTTGAAAATTTTAAAACTTTCCTGAATTATAGAACTAAATAAGAAGATTCCTTTTAACTCCAAGTTTCCAGGGCTTTATGGATTGAAAAAAATACTCTGGTGAGTATATTATTAAGTTAATAAGCCCTAGTATTTTTAAATTAAGTGAAAGTATTTGTATTCATGTTTAAAATTAATAACCAATTTATTTTTATTTTTTTTTTTTTATTTATTGGCCACGCTGTGTGGCATGTGGGATCTTACTTCCCTGATCGGGGATTGAACCTGGGCCCCCTGCATTGCAAGCCCAGAGTCCTAACCACCAGACCACCAGGGAAGCCCCAATAACCAATTTAATAAAGATGTTAAACACATATTTTGGATTTAATAAATCTGCTGTAATCAATTATCTATTTTATAACCCCAACTTGTTTTATTCTATACCATATTTTCTAATACATAAAAGAACCTATTTCCTCATATTAAATTTGTTTCAAAAATTGATGTTGACTAGAAGGTATCACACATGATGAAAAGGTGAATCAAATAAGATAAGAAAGAAGGAGTCAATATGACTATATCTTAATTGAATTCTACATTAATGCTTAACTCAGATGAGAATGATAAAAAAAAAAAAAATTATCTAGTCTTATCTTCACATCTCAGACATTTAATCTTTCCTCTTAGATACTAAAGCTATGTTTCTCTCAGATAATTCCTAAATACAATCAATTTGTCAAATGAACATGGCAAATCCTGTAACTACTAGAGGGCAGTAAAGTCTTGTTATGTGCCCAGAAGGATCGCCAGTACAATCAGTCCCTTGCAAAACCCACATGGGGTGACTGCATGATGCAACTTTCAGCTTTGTTTTCTGCCAAGTAGTAAAGTCTGAGAAATCAGTGTGGCTCGAATATTTGCAATTTAAACAAACTCAGTCATGTGATGCATCCCAATCGATAAACACTAATTAGCAAGTCAGCCTTTGTAATTAGGTTACAAGTTGGTTAAAGTGATGTATTTCTTTTACATATCAGATATTAGCACTCTTCCTATAAAATTCTCTATTTAAGTTGTTTTAGGACTTTTTAAAAAGTCATTCTAAATTTAAACAATTGTCTCATTTAAGATGTCAATGTAAGTATTTACTATAAAATGATGTATCCAACAAACTTCTCAACATTTAAGTATTCATTGGAAAAAAATAGCCAGAACAGACTTTTGGTGCTCTGAGGAATAAATATATATAAATTATATAGTTGCCTAGCAACACTCCCCAAAAAGGAAGATGAGAAATTTTGTATACTGTTTAGCCATTTTTAAAAAATGCTATTCCTGTCATGCAGCATATTACATCAGGCCGCTTTGTGAACAGGATTTGAACAGTGAGGAGATGTGACTGTGTTTAAGATTCCTTTTTCCAGTCACTAGTTCATTGTCAGCGGCAGCTACAGAGCAGCTTTATGTGCATTCAGAGACCGCCAGGAAATTAGTTCTGCATGACTGAGTCAGCACTGTAGCTCAGAGAACCAGGATCACCCCTTTCCTTAGGCAATTGTTTATTCCTTGTTGTGATAACAATATTAAATATTATAGTTCTAGTTTACAGAATAGTCATGCCATCTTATTTCATGTAAAAATTTAGCTGCCCCTTAAAGAGTGGCCCATACTATAGACTTCACTCAAGCTTAAATATAACTTGTCAAGTGTTTCTTTGCTTCCTGTTTCATTCCAAAGTCCTGGATGGTTGTTGATAGCTGATTTAGTGTCTTCAAATCTTTTCCTAAACTCTATGAGGCAAAGAAGCAAAATGTCAGTAAAATGAATTCAGAGAAAATGAACATCACAAACAAGCAAAAGCTAAAATTAAACTGATATTTAAAATTAAGGCAAATGTTTTTGTTTCTATGGTTTTCCAGGGGAAAAAAATAGCATGGCATTAAGATTTTCCTCTCTGGGCTAATTAGTCAGTAGGCTGCATCCCAAAGTAAATGTACACCATTGAATGTACTACACTCCTGCCCATTCCTGTTCACCCAGTCCCTTCCAAGTTGCCATCCAAATCACTCTCCATCTCATTCTCTCTGTAACAAGGCAATACAAAACCTTCCTAGACCCAGTCCTACAGATCCATCACTATTTCCTAATTAAATTCTAAGCTGTTTATCCAGATAAGGCTTGGGACTTCTATGGTCATCCACTGGTTAAGGTCCCCCATTTTCACTGCAGGGGACACAAGTTCAATCCTGATCAGGGAATGAAGATCACACCTAAGAACAAATAAATATGTAAGGTTTTCCCATATTCCTGAAGATTGAGTAGGAATATTTTCATCATTATTATACATTTTGTATATACCAGCATGAAAATAATTTGTTTCTTTGCTATATTTCCTAATCATATATTTTAAAAATATGGTATATAATCTCAAAATATTATACACCCCCACAGGCACACATACATTCACACATAACTTTTTGAGTTTGGGCAGATTATCCTTGCCTGGATGTCACAGTATAACCTATTCAGAGTTTAAGGCCTAAGAGTTTTCTGGGGGAATGTCTAGGTATTTTAAGGCGGAATTCCTATTTTCTATTCCTCAGTGTACACCATATCTGTACATGAAACTATAATCTAGAACGTGGAAAAGAAATTCAATTCCACAGAAACTTGTTAGATGATCACTCTATAACTTGAACTTTGCAATAATGAATACATGACCCAGTTCTTTTTTTTTTTTTATGACCCAGTTCTTAACCTGATCTTTGCTTCTTTAACAACATGAAAGATACCTACTCATCTGTTACAAATTTTGGTTGAAAATATTAGATAAGAATATGTCAAGTAAAATCAGCTTATAGAATTTTGTAATAGCAAGAAGAGCAGAACAGAATTTCTCTATAATATTTTTCAAATTGATCAAACTCCAGTTTATGATGGAATGACAGGCTTCCTACTGCAGGAGAAACAAAGATGTCATATGCTGATTCTGTCTGGTCACTAACACTAGCCTGAAACAGTTTGCTCTGACGTCAGAAATGGGATAGTCTCAGGAATAAATACTAACACATTAGCCCAAGAAGGACAGAAAAGTATTTCATTAGAATCAGTTGTTTAATTTGAGCTTTGTAAATGGAAGAATAGCACAGAGTTATTCTATAGCAATCATGAGACAAGTTGCAGCAAATATCAAACTAAGAAACTGAGAGAATTTTAGTATGCAACAATTAAAGTCAGACCTGAAGGCCAGGATGCAAGAAAGGAGTAAAACCAATGCCAATAGGTTTTAGCAACATGTGCTCTTGCCTGGAAAATCCCATGGGCAGAGGAGCCTAGTAGGCTGCAGTCCATGGGGTCTCGAAGAGTCAGACACGACTGAGCGACTTCACTTTCACTTTTCACTTTTATGCATTGGAGAAGGAAATGGCAACCCATTCCAGTGCTCTTGCCTGGAGAATCCCAGGGATGGCGGAGCCTGATGGGCTGCCGTCTATGGGGTCGCACAGAGTCGGACACGACTGACGTGACTTAGTAGTAGTAGTAGCTACTTTCTAAAGAGCTGATTCCTAGTTTTTGGTTCTTGTTCTGAAAGTCTCTTAAAGCCTCTCTCCCAAATCTCCAAAAGAAGTTAAATTTTGAAGAACTAAAGGGTGGCACAATTCATTTATGAAAAATAATAAATTTGTTCACAGATATTACAGCTACCAGCCCACAGAAGAAACCAATTTAGAAAAATACCAATAGGTTGAATCCTCAGGCTTGTGAAGATAGTGTTAGGCTGTGTAAAAAGAAATAATTACAATCCATACCATTCCACATTTTGCCTGGAAAATCTGAAAATGAATATAAAGCTAGAAAGTGCAGGTAGAGGGAGGAATACTTCTGATGTTCTGTAACTCCTAAGACATGCATAGGTGATCCACAGAAGTCATCGGGGAAGCCTTTAACTGGTAAGCACTAGTAGCTGCACAAGGACTAGTCTGAGGGGTTGACTGTGGGCTGAAGTCCACCCTCGCTCAGCTCTTGAAGGCATGGGGCTGTGTTGGCCTGAAAGGAAGGGGCACCTTTTTAATACATATTCTGTTCACCTCTGATGAGTCAGTGGAGGTATAATCCTTTGTTCACTCATGGAAAACATTGTTAATTTGTGTTTTCTTGGCACTTCCTGACATTGTATAATAAACAGATACCAGCACTTTGTGCTAAGGAACATCTTACATGTTTACTGGCATTTATTAGAAGAAAAGTAATGATAAAACGAGATTTTGTCTTTTATAGTTTAATTATTTTATTCTTTTCACATTGAAATTATTTTTTAAAAATTGTAAAGCAAAATCTCTATTTAGTTAACTCAGCTCTAAGACAAATTTTAAAAAATTGTGTCTTTCTAACCATAAAACATTGTTTCTATTTCATATCTTTAATACATATGAAAGTACTTTGATCTTTGCCTTTTAAAAGTTAATATTTTTTATTTTTTTAAAAGTTGTAAGAATGAAGATATTCATAATAGCTACAAAGTTTTATTTTCTGGGTGATATTTACTAATTCTTGGAAAAAGAAAAGTATCAATTAATGCATGCAGTTACATATCACCCAGTTGATACACTGAACACAAGGCATTATGCTAAGAACTGTTCAAACCTTAAAGTAACTCTAAGCCCATTAGATGCTGACAATCTGTCACCACAAGTAATCTCTACAAGGCAACAGTGTGACAAGAGTTGCAAACATGTATTTACTTTCTAAAAACATAATCCCAATTATAAGATTTTAGAGCTCTGCTGAGAATGTAACAGTTCTAGGGATAAGAAAATGGGTATCTTATTAAGAGAATGGAAAAGGAAATTGTACAGGTAGTCTGCACAGGTGGGGTAGATGTTTAAGAGTTGAAATCCTTAAAGAGAGAAGAGAAAATAAGAGATGAGAAAATGAAGAGAAAACTAATCTTCACCTACAAAAGTAGGCCAGAAAGAAAAAAAAAAAAGGAAAATTGCTCTCTTTCTCACTTGATTGTCATTTTTTAATTTATTTATTTTTAATTGGAGAATAATTGCTCCACAATATTGTATTGGCTCCTGACACAGACCAACAGGAATCAGTGATAGGAATACATATGTCCCCTCCCTCTTGAACCTCCTCCCCACCTCTCACTCCATCCCACCCCTCTAGATTGTCACAGAGCACTGGATTTGAGCTCCCTGCATCACACAACAAATTCCCACTGGCTATGTAATTTCACATATGGTAATGTATATGCTTCAATGCTGCTCGCACCCTCTCCTTCCCTTGCCGTGTCCACGAGCCTTCTCTATGTCAATGTCTCCATTGCTACCCTGCAGATAGTTTCATCAATACCATGCTTCAAGATTCCTTATGTATATGTTAGTATACAATGTTCATTGTTCACTTTTTGCCTTACTTCACCCTGTATAATAAGCTCCAGTTTCATCCACATTATTAAAACTGACTCAAATGTGTTATTTTTAATGCCTGAGTAACATTCCATTGTATATTTGTACCACAACTTCTTTATCCATTCATCTGTTGATAGACATATAGGTTGCTTCATGTCCTAGCTATTGTAAATAGTGCCAAGATGAACACAGGGGTATATGTGTTTTTCAGTTATGGTTTTCTCAGGGTGTATGGCAAGTAGTGGTATTGTTGGGTGGTAATATGGTAGTTTTGGTAGTTTTGGTAGTTTTATTCCCAGTCTTTTAGGACATCTCCATGCTGTTCTCCATAGTGGCTGTAACAATTTGCATTCCCACGAACAGTGCAAGAGGGTTCACTTTTCTCCACAACATCTTCAGGACTTGTTTGTAGATTTTTTGATGATGGTCATTCTGACCCATGTAAGGTGATACCTTACTGTAGTTTTGATTTCCATTTCTTTAATAATGAATAATGTTGAGCATCTTTTCATGTGTTAGCCATTTGTATATCTTCTTTGTCTGTTTAGTTCTTCTGCCTACTTTTTGATTTGATTGTTTTTCTTGTATTGAGCTGCATGAGCTGCTAGAATATTTTGGAGATTAACCCTTTGTCAGTTGTTTCATTTGCTATTATTTTCTCCCATTCTGAGGGTCTTCTTTCACCTTGTTTATAGTTTCCTTCATTATGCAAAAGCTTTTAAGTTTAATTAGGTCCCATTTGTTTATTTTTTATTTTATTTCCATTACTCTATGAGGTAAGTCATAGAGGATCTTCCTGTGATTTATGTAAAAGAGTGTTCTGCCTAAGTTTACCTCTAAGAGTTTTATTATTTTTGGTCTTACAGTTAGATCTTTAATCTATTTTGAGTTTATTTTTGTATATGATGCTAGAAGAGTTCTAGGTTCATTCTTTTATGTGTCATTTTAACTTAATTGTTTCATTTCTAATCATTGCTCTCCACTAACATTTGTTAGAGGAAGGATCCACAGATAAGGCTGATTTCCACTTTTATCCTGATCCTTCACTGTGCTTTGATTGAGGTGCCCACACAAACTTGACCAACACTCAGGGATTCAGTCCTGCATCTCCTGTCTCTCTAGGAGCAAGACCTATTGATGGGACAATGCCTTGCCCAGTGTTACCTTCTGATTCTGACCATGGTCATTCCAGGCTTCAGATGACTTTCTTCAGAGGGTAGGATCAAGAAGTCCACAAAATACTGTTCATAAAAGCAGTGAAATCTCACAGTGACAAAACCCCCATGAGCTGAGACCTCTCGCAAACTGTGTTTGTGAGAGCCTGTCTCTTGGCTCAGAACCATTCTTGTGGACATTCCTGCGTCTTACAATATCACACAATACAGTACTCTCTATGTAGTAACACAGTGCATATATTGCAGCTTCCTTACAGCAGGAAAGAACACACAAATATACAAGCAGAAAATGTACTGAGAAATTATGAATACATGAGCCCTCTGGTCACTGCTAACTAAACAATGACACCAACGACAACAAAAACTAGACAGTATATAGATGTTATATGTTTGCTATTGTTTATTGGATAAGTCATGTCTGACTCTNGGTGGCACAATTCATTTATGAAAAATAATAAATTTGTTCACAGATATTACAGCTACCAGCCCACAGAAGAAACCAATTTAGAAAAATACCAATAGGTTGAATCCTCAGGCTTGTGAAGATAGTGTTAGGCTGTGTAAAAAGAAATAATTACAATCCATACCATTCCACATTTTGCCTGGAAAATCTGAAAATGAGTATAAAGCTAGAAAGTGCAGGTAGAGGGAGGAATACTTCTGATGTTCTGTAACTCCTAAGACATGCATAGGTGATCCACAGAAGTCATCGGGGAAGCCTTTAACTGGTAAGCACTAGTAGCTGCACAAGGACTAGTCTGAGGGGTTGACTGTGGGCTGAAGTCCACCCTCGCTCAGCTCTTGAAGGCATGGGGCTGTGTTGGCCTGAAAGGAAGGGGCACCTTTTTAATACATATTCTGTTCACCTCTGATGAGTCAGTGGAGGTATAATCCTTTGTTCACTCATGGAAAACATTGTTAATTTGTGTTTTCTTGGCACTTCCTGACATTGTATAATAAACAGATACCAGCACTTTGTGCTAAGGAACATCTTACATGTTTACTGGCATTTATTAGAAGAAAAGTAATGATAAAACGAGATTTTGTCTTTTATAGTTTAATTATTTTATTCTTTTCACATTGAAATTATTTTTTAAAAATTGTAAAGCAAAATCTCTATTTAGTTAACTCAGCTCTAAGACAAATTTTAAAAAATTGTGTCTTTCTAACCATAAAACATTGTTTCTATTTCATATCTTTAATACATATGAAAGTACTTTGATCTTTGCCTTTTAAAAGTTAATATTTTTTATTTTTTTAAAAGTTGTAAGAATGAAGATATTCATAATAGCTACAAAGTTTTATTTTCTGGGTGATATTTACTAATTCTTGGAAAAAGAAAAGTATCAATTAATGCATGCAGTTACATATCACCCAGTTGATACACTGAACACAAGGCATTATGCTAAGAACTGTTCAAACCTTAAAGTAACTCTAAGCCCATTAGATGCTGACAATCTGTCACCACAAGTAATCTCTACAAGGCAACAGTGTGACAAGAGTTGCAAACATGTATTTACTTTCTAAAAACATAATCCCAATTATAAGATTTTAGAGCTCTGCTGAGAATGTAACAGTTCTAGGGATAAGAAAATGGGTATCTTATTAAGAGAATGGAAAAGGAAATTGTACAGGTAGTCTGCACAGGTGGGGTAGATGTTTAAGAGTTGAAATCCTTAAAGAGAGAAGAGAAAATAAGAGATGAGAAAATGAAGAGAAAACTAATCTTCACCTACAAAAGTAGGCCAGAAAGAAAAAAAAAAAAGGAAAATTGCTCTCTTTCTCACTTGATTGTCATTTTTTAATTTATTTATTTTTAATTGGAGAATAATTGCTCCACAATATTGTATTGGCTCCTGACACAGACCAACAGGAATCAGTGATAGGAATACATATGTCCCCTCCCTCTTGAACCTCCTCCCCACCTCTCACTCCATCCCACCCCTCTAGATTGTCACAGAGCACTGGATTTGAGCTCCCTGCATCACACAACAAATTCCCACTGGCTATGTAATTTCACATATGGTAATGTATATGCTTCAA
Source organism: Raphicerus campestris (assembly GCA_006410735.1). Taxonomy (NCBI): domain Eukaryota; kingdom Metazoa; phylum Chordata; class Mammalia; order Artiodactyla; family Bovidae; genus Raphicerus; species Raphicerus campestris. Next base: position 157,449 of record SJYW01001289.1, read on the forward strand.
TGCTGCTCGCACCCTCTCCTTCCCTTGCCGTGTCCACGAGCCTTCTCTATGTCAATGTCTCCATTGCTACCCTGCAGATAGTTTCATCAATACCATGCTTCAAGATTCCTTATGTATATGTTAGTATACAATGTTCATTGTTCACTTTTTGCCTTACTTCACCCTGTATAATAAGCTCCAGTTTCATCCACATTATTAAAACTGACTCAAATGTGTTATTTTTAATGCCTGAGTAACATTCCATTGTATATTTGTACCACAACTTCTTTATCCATTCATCTGTTGATAGACATATAGGTTGCTTCATGTCCTAGCTATTGTAAATAGTGCCAAGATGAACACAGGGGTATATGTGTTTTTCAGTTATGGTTTTCTCAGGGTGTATGCCAAGTAGTGGTATTGTTGGGTGGTAATATGGTAGTTTTGGTAGTTTTGGTAGTTTTATTCCCAGTCTTTTAGGACATCTCCATGCTGTTCTCCATAGTGGCTGTAACAATTTGCATTCCCACGAACAGTGCAAGAGGGTTCACTTTTCTCCACAACATCTTCAGGACTTGTTTGTAGATTTTTTGATGATGGTCATTCTGACCCATGTAAGGTGATACCTTACTGTAGTTTTGATTTCCATTTCTTTAATAATGAATAATGTTGAGCATCTTTTCATGTGTTAGCCATTTGTATATCTTCTTTGTCTGTTTAGTTCTTCTGCCTACTTTTTGATTTGATTGTTTTTCTTGTATTGAGCTGCATGAGCTGCTAGAATATTTTGGAGATTAACCCTTTGTCAGTTGTTTCATTTGCTATTATTTTCTCCCATTCTGAGGGTCTTCTTTCACCTTGTTTATAGTTTCCTTCATTATGCAAAAGCTTTTAAGTTTAATTAGGTCCCATTTGTTTATTTTTTATTTTATTTCCATTACTCTATGAGGTAAGTCATAGAGGATCTTCCTGTGATTTATGTAAAAGAGTGTTCTGCCTAAGTTTACCTCTAAGAGTTTTATTATTTTTGGTCTTACAGTTAGATCTTTAATCTATTTTGAGTTTATTTTTGTATATGATGCTAGAAGAGTTCTAGGTTCATTCTTTTATGTGTCATTTTAACTTAATTGTTTCATTTCTAATCATTGCTCTCCACTAACATTTGTTAGAGGAAGGATCCACAGATAAGGCTGATTTCCACTTTTATCCTGATCCTTCACTGTGCTTTGATTGAGGTGCCCACACAAACTTGACCAACACTCAGGGATTCAGTCCTGCATCTCCTGTCTCTCTAGGAGCAAGACCTATTGATGGGACAATGCCTTGCCCAGTGTTACCTTCTGATTCTGACCATGGTCATTCCAGGCTTCAGATGACTTTCTTCAGAGGGTAGGATCAAGAAGTCCACAAAATACTGTTCATAAAAGCAGTGAAATCTCACAGTGACAAAACCCCCATGAGCTGAGACCTCTCGCAAACTGTGTTTGTGAGAGCCTGTCTCTTGGCTCAGAACCATTCTTGTGGACATTCCTGCGTCTTACAATATCACACAATACAGTACTCTCTATGTAGTAACACAGTGCATATATTGCAGCTTCCTTACAGCAGGAAAGAACACACAAATATACAAGCAGAAAATGTACTGAGAAATTATGAATACATGAGCCCTCTGGTCACTGCTAACTAAACAATGACACCAACGACAACAAAAACTAGACAGTATATAGATGTTATATGTTTGCTATTGTTTATTGGATAAGTCATGTCTGACTCTTTTGTGACCCCATGGACTGTAGCTTCCCAGGCTCCTCTGTCCTTGGACTTTCCCAGGTGAGAAAACCAGAGTGGGTTGCCATTTCCTTTTCTAGGAGATCTTGAGCAGGGATCAACTCCATCTGTCCTGCATTGCAGATGGACTTTTAACCACAGAGCCATCAGGGACGCCCACTGATGTTACATGCTTATACATAAAAGCAGTGATTAACTAAATGGACAACTTCCATTTGAGGTGTGTTGAAAGTATAGGCAATCAACAGAGGAATGGAAACAAAACAAGATGTGATAATATATATACCATGGAATATTACTCAACCATAAAAAGGAATGAAATTGGGTCATTCGTGGAGATGTGGATGGACCTAGAGGCTGTCATACAGTGTCAGAAAGAGAAAAGCAAATACAAATAATATACATACTAATTAATGTGTATATTGTTGCATATATGCAGAATCTGAAAAAAATGGTATAGATTATCTTATTTACAAGTAGAAATAGAGACACAGACTACAGAACAGATGTATGGATACTAAGGAAGTGAACAAGGCTTAGATGATTTGGGACATTGGGATTGACATGTACACACTATTATGTATAAAATACATAACAATGAGAACCTACTGTATAGCACAGGGGACTCTTTCCAAAATAGTGTTTTTTTAATTTGAAGTCTTATTTGAATTTGGTCAAAAAGAAATTAGTGGATTCAGTTATAGAATTTACCTGTCTAAAGACTACGTGTTTTGATAGGTCAGCTATGTATCTGTGCTTCATGCACAGTTATTTACTTTCTTGATTTATGTTTGTACACATCTATTACTTCAAATTGGAAATTTGGTTTTATAGATCTATAACAATAGAAACAGGAAAAATTACAATATAAATTAAGAATTGTAACAGATCTTCCATTGTGTAAGATTCTTCAAAGCTTCAAGTTGAAGTTTGACAGAAAACAGCAAACTTCTATAAAGCAATTATCCTTCAATAAAAATAAATAAATTTAAATACAAAAATATGTAAAAATATGGTTTCAGTAACATCTCCATCTTGACAGACCATAACTCATGTAGTTTATTCATATTATCTAGATCTAGGGATTCTATCCAGATCATGAGTTTCTCAGTTGTTGTTGTTAATTGTTGCTTTTTTCCTTCCTTAAGGTTTTCTAAATGCTCTGAATAAAAGCTTTCCTTTCCCCAGCAGAGTCTTGATATTCCATCTGGAAATTCTTGTGAGTTTTCATCATTTACTGAATAAACTGTGGAAATAATTTCTTGTTTTGTCTTCGGTAAGGGCACTAACAGATATGTGATAGACTCATAACCCTTGAAGATAATGGTGTGAAACTGCTCCAATGGACTAGAAAACTAGAGATCACACTTCAACCCATATCTCTTGATGCTCACAAATGATATACTTTTTCTATTAGAGAGTAAAACTGTCTCTTAATGAATATTCTTTAGTTTTCACTCAAAAGAAACTAAGAATTTTGAAATTTTATATGAAAAAAAACTTTTCAGTGTATGCAAAACCATTCAAATCTAAACAATGGGTGATGATAGACAAATTAGTGTTTATTCCAATCATAAAATTTTCAGATGATGATCATAATAGCACTAGCTTAACAGACACGACTGAGCAACTGAACTGAACTGAACACTTAAAAAGTCTCACTAGCACTATGCAATGTGTTTTATATATATTTCAACCCCTGTTCCCCAAGACAAGCCAGCAAGGTTAGATTCTCTATAGTATCTCTATTCTAGATAATCTATAACATTAAGATGTTTAAGTATCTTGCTCCAGATTAACTCAAAATATTCCTCCTGGTGAAATCTTATTTTGAATTGTATAATGTCTTTATATCACTTTTTAATGCCTTCATTGTAACTTTATTCTACTTGAAGTGAGTCTGATCATTAGCATGGACTTATTCCTTATACAACAAGAAATTGCCACCTTTTAAAAGTTACAAAATATTTTGACTTATGAGTATTGAATCATCTTTATTTTATGAGAGTTTAGCTGAAAACACTTACATGACAAACTCCACAGTGGATGTTTTCTGCATATCCAGGGAAAATCTGATTTCTTTCTCCCACTAGCAATTATAATTTAGTGCTTTATTTTCAAATTACTGTATCCAATAGCTGCAATATTTCTTCTTGTTTTCAAACACCACATTTTGCTTTTAATTATTTATTTTCTAAGAGCAATCTTGGTAGCTATAATATCTGTGATCAAACTACTCTTTCACTCTGCCATGAGGTGGATTGCAGGCGCACATTGTATGTATCAAAAAATTGCAGACTAGAAAAAGAACACGACATACAGCATTTCTTTATGAGCCAGAACAATTCTAAGCAAGTGGGGATATTACAGTATATCTCTGTTTTTGTAGAGTCAGTCCTGAATATTCATTGGAAAGACTGATGCTGAAGCTGAAACTCCAGTACTTTGGCCACCTGATGCAAAGAACTGACTCACTGAAAAATTCCTGATGCTGGGAAAGATTGAAGACAGGAGGAGAAGGGGATGACAGAGGATGGGGTGGTTGGATGGCATCACAGATTTGATGGGTGTGAGTTTGAGCAAGCTCTGGGAGTTGGTGATGGACAGGGAAGCCTGGCATGCTGCAGTCCATGGGGTCACAAAGAGTTGGACATGACTGAATGACTAATTACTCAAAGACTAACGTGGTCTTTGCAGAGTTAAAAATATAAAGGCACTGACAATGCTTGAAACAAATGACAAAAAAATATGACTAGTTCAAAACTAAAAGTCCTTTATTGAAACAAATTCTTGTACTGTCACTTAGAAAAAAAGAAAGAAGAAAAATTAATTAAAACTGGGGTGGGAGGGAATAAGTCTACAGAAGAATGGGTGAGAGAAGGAAAGATACTCTGGAAAGTGAATAAATTATTAGTAGAATATTCATACTACTTCCTTAACCCTACATTAAGATCCAAAAAAAGTGTAGAAAAAAAAGGAAAAAAGGCATGAGAGGTTGTTGGGGTGATTAAGGAGCCTTTGTATGAAGCCTATATTTTTCAGCTACTAATTCTTGCTATGTCAACAGAATAAGGAACTCAAATGTCTGGATCAGAAACATTTGTAAAGTCAGTTACATAATAACAATAACCATGATTTTGAGTGAGACAAATCTGGGTTTGAAATGTTGACAACACTATCGCATAAATTATTTAAGCCTTCTGAAACCAATTTTCTTATCTTAAAATGGAGATGATAATATCTGCCTCCAAAATGATGTTGCAGATTGAATGATTAAATAAAAAGTGCCAAGGAAATTATAGTCAAAGGAACAATGAAGCAAAGCTAGGATCCCTCACCATCTTGCTCCCCATGAGACAAACAATCCATCCTTGCTGAAGATTTTTTCCCTTCGTTTACATCCCCTATGATAAGACATCAACTCTGATTTACTCTGCCTTCTCATAGGACTTTAGCCAGTATCCACTCATCTGCACAGAATACATAAATAGAAGGAGTGAGAAGTATTAGAGTAAATCTATCTGATACACTTGAGTCATTGTAACTATTAGGAGTCAAGGGAGATCTCCTAACCTGACTTGCTGCAATGTGAGGACAATACAAGCAGGTGACCAGGTGCAGTTCTGATGGTGATGTTAAGCAGGAGGTTTGANATGACTAATTACTCAAAGACTAACGTGGTCTTTGCAGAGTTAAAAATATAAAGGCACTGACAATGCTTGAAACAAATGACAAAAAAATATGACTAGTTCAAAACTAAAAGTCCTTTATTGAAACAAATTCTTGTACTGTCACTTAGAAAAAAAGAAAGAAGAAAAATTAATTAAAACTGGGGTGGGAGGGAATAAGTCTACAGAAGAATGGGTGAGAGAAGGAAAGATACTCTGGAAAGTGAATAAATTATTAGTAGAATATTCATACTACTTCCTTAACCCTACATTAAGATCCAAAAAAAGTGTAGAAAAAAAAGGAAAAAAGGCATGAGAGGTTGTTGGGGTGATTAAGGAGCCTTTGTATGAAGCCTATATTTTTCAGCTACTAATTCTTGCTATGTCAACAGAATAAGGAACTCAAATGTCTGGATCAGAAACATTTGTAAAGTCAGTTACATAATAACAATAACCATGATTTTGAGTGAGACAAATCTGGGTTTGAAATGTTGACAACACTATCGCATAAATTATTTAAGCCTTCTGAAACCAATTTTCTTATCTTAAAATGGAGATGATAATATCTGCCTCCAAAATGATGTTGCAGATTGAATGATTAAATAAAAAGTGCCAAGGAAATTATAGTCAAAGGAACAATGAAGCAAAGCTAGGATCCCTCACCATCTTGCTCCCCATGAGACAAACAATCCATCCTTGCTGAAGATTTTTTCCCTTCGTTTACATCCCCTATGATAAGACATCAACTCTGATTTACTCTGCCTTCTCATAGGACTTTAGCCAGTATCCACTCATCTGCACAGAATACATAAATAGAAGGAGTGAGAAGTATTAGAGTAAATCTATCTGATACACTTGAGTCATTGTAACTATTAGGAGTCAAGGGAGATCTCCTAACCTGACTTGCTGCAATGTGAGGACAATACAAGCAGGTGACCAGGTGCAGTTCTGATGGTGATGTTAAGCAGGAGGTTTGAGACACTTCTGAGTGGACGATGTGGAGACAAGTTGAGGATTAGGAAAAACAGGAAGCATGGTCACAAGTAGTCTGGGGTCATGGAAACAAAGTCAGAAATGACTGTTTTGTCTATGTTCAATACAGGATACAGGATGCTTGGGGCTGGGGTACGGGATGATCCGGGGAGGTGGGGTGGGGAGGGAGGTGGGAGAGGGCTTTGGCATGGGGAGATCGTGTACACCTGTGGCTGATTCATGTCAATGTATGGCAAAACCAATACAGTNTTCAGAATGGACTGGTTGAATCTCCTTGCAGTCCAAGGGACTCTCAAGAGTCTTCCCCAACACCACAGTTCAAAAGCATCAATTCTTCAGTGCTCAGCCTTCCTCACAGTCCAACTCTCACACCATACACAAAAATAAGTTCAAAATGGATTAAAGATCTAAACATAAGACCAGAAACTATAGAATTCCTAGAGGAGAACATAGGCAAAACACTCTCCATTATACATCACAGCAGGATCCTCTATGACCCACCTCCCAGAATATCGGAAATAAAAGCAAAAATAAACAAATGGGGCCTAATTAAACTTAAAAGCTTCAGCACAACAAAGGAAACTATAAGCAACGTCAAAAGACAGCCTTCAGAATGGGAGAAAATAATAACNATGACCCACCTCCCAGAATATCGGAAATAAAAGCAAAAATAAACAAATGGGGCCTAATTAAACTTAAAAGCTTCAGCACAACAAAGGAAACTATAAGCAACGTCAAAAGACAGCCTTCAGAATGGGAGAAAATAATAACAAATGAAGCAACTGACAAAGAACTAATCTCAAAAACATACAAGCAACTCCTGCAGCTCAATTCCAGAAAAATAAATGATCCAAAAAATTTTCCTTCTTAATCTGCATCTGAATAATCAGTTCTTCTTTTTACTTCCTACCAAAGTTGGGCCTTGTGATAAATAAATATTGCTGAAAACCACCTAAAATGTCACTCCTTAAGCAGCTTTGAGTTAAAGAGCAGGGCTCAGAGTCTGTTTTACTTCAAGTGTCTAGAAGAAGACCCCAAGACTGAGATTCCTATGCCAAAGATGGATGTATCAAGGACGTGTTCTCAGGAGAAGAGTGTGAATGCAGCTGTGTTAGGAAAGGGAAGAAGAGTAGTTGAGGGTGTGATTTCACGGGAGGCCAATTCCACACATTTCACTACAGAGTCTGTCTCCCTAAAGCAGGGGCTTTTGCAGCCCAGCACAGTCAGAAAACTTCTGGTCTCCTAACAAGAGTGTGTGTGCGTGCCAAGTCGCTTCAGTCGTCTCTGACTCTTTGCAACCCTATGGACCATAGCCCGCCAGGCTCCTCTGTCCATGGGATTCTCCCCACAAGAATACTGGAGTGGGGTGTTGTGCCCTACTCCAGGGAATCTTCCCCCTAGTAAGTAAGGCAGCTCCAGAGAAGGTTGTAGAAAGTAGAGCCGTTAGCAGCCCCTGCAGCTGCAGTTAAAAGAGATCCTCAAGAACCCTGGGTTAGACACCAATAGTGTTATTGAGACCCATTATCAAAATCATCTAAAATGTTATCAAATGGATTCTTATATAAATCTCTAAAAAATTAAAGTGATATAAGTTTTGAGAGAATTGGAAATGAAGGAGAGCATGGGTGAGGGAGAAGCAGCCTCTTTTCTGTATCCCTGAAGGCATTTTTACAGATTTTAACCCTGATTCCTCATCAATACAACAATGCTGTTTACTGAATATCTAGACGTCCAAACAAAAGGTGAAGTCTGCAGGCGTATCTCCATGGAGTAGTTTTTAGAATATATCTGCATGCGGGTACAGATATTATACCTCTTAATAAAACAGATATTTTTCTTGAATTTCCTAATGATCCTGAGAAACAAATGGAGCTAGTAGTCATTATTTCATAAAGAGGCAAACCAAGATTTAGAAAAGACATTGACAAATGCTGGTCACTCAACTCTTAAGTGTTGCTTTCAAAACCTGACCTCACATGGCCACAACTCCCATTTCAAAGCAAGTTTCAGCTACTGATAAACCTATTTGTGGGGCAGAAACAGAGAAGCAAATGTAAAGGAAGAACTTGTGGACAGAGCGGGGGAGAGTGTGGAAGGAACTGAGAGATTAGCTTTGCTGAATATACACTAGCAAGAGTAAAACTGACAGCTAGTGGAAAGCTGCATGTAACACAGGGAGCTCAGCCTGCTGTCTGTGATGATGGGATGGTAAGGGGAGGGAGGCTCCAGAAGGAGGGGCTATATATACACAGAAGGCAGAATCACGTTGTTGTACAGCAGAAACTAACGCATTTTAAAGCAATTTTACTCCACTTAAAATACAATAAAATTTTTTAAAAGCATGTTCCCTAACCATGCTATTGAAAAAATATGTTCTGTTGTCTAAACACATCAAAGTTCATCCCTTCAGACAACACTTTGCAATAACTCTAGTGAAATAAAGAGGCAAAACACATAGACTCAAAGGAACAAGATTCATGATCTATATTTTTTGTCGCTTATTATCTATATGATTATAGACAATTCGTGCTGAAACTTTAGTATCTTCCACTGAAAAATTAAAGGCCGAAATAGTACTTTTGCCCCAAGGTTGGTTGGGTTCTATCTGCAAGAGACACAGTATTTGAATGTTGCAAAATACTATAAGGTGTTATTATAATCATCGACATCATATGGAACAGACCAGGTAATCTCTTTTCAGGGACAGTTATTTCCAGGTGACCATTGCAAAAAGCCCTTACAGCTACTATCTCTCAGGTTTTAAAATTACAAAATAATATGACTCCAGACTGAGGTCTATATCAGCCAATATCTTGTCCAAGCTAATGACAGCAAAACTCTATACTTTTATCTCCTGGGGTTGTCAGTTACCCACGGAGGCCCAAAATTTGTGCTGAACTTTCTTAATAACTTTCCCTCCCTCTTTTTGAGGTAAGTGCATCATTTCCTGCATAAGTAGCATAGTTTGATGGTACCATTTAACTTTATTTTCCTGAAGAAAATCTTCACATTCTACTGTTTCAATTTCCTGTGACCTCAATTAAAATTGTAAATGGAATTTGTATTCACAGTTTTTGGCTATAAAACATGGATACCAATAAAAGTTTTTCTTCAAAGGTTAAAGAATATATTCTGAGGCTTTAGAATGAATAAAACTAGCATCTTTACAATGCATGCCTAGTATAAATTCCCTCATGACACTGAATTATAGATTTCAAAGACTGAGTTAGATAGTGCAATAGTGCCTGCTTAATTTCTCAAGCAGAGGATTAAATTCTAGTTATAGCTGAACATTTGTACGTTTTGACTATCTAAACTCATTTCCCACCCACTGACCCCAACCTCTGATAACCACAAATTTGATCTCATTTTCTAAGAGTTTCTTTCTTGTAGTATAATTGACCATAATGATTCTATATTTTTATATATTAGAAAATGATCACCACAGTAAGTCTAGTTAATATCTGTCACCATAGAAAGATATTAAATGATTATTGAATATATTCCCCACAATGTTCAAATTGTCACATTCACAAGACATTTTAATTTAAATGCAGTATTCTATTAAAAAGTAATCTAAAGCAACCATATCTTAATTATTTTATCAAAGTAAAATATATGTTTTGGCTTAAAAAATTAACAAAAGTAGTAACCAAATATCTGAATATAATATAGCTGGTAGTAGAAGAAAATATTTTTCACACACACATAGCAATTAGCACTTGAAGAATATTCAGTTTCCCTATTGTTTTCCTATTTTTCTGAACTGGACCCAGCAGTGGGCGACCATGTGATAATGCAAATGTCTATAGATATCCTAAGTGCCTGCCATCTTAAATTTTATGGCTATGAGTCAAACTGCAGTGCAACACGTAACTCAGCTTTAATGAAAGAAAGGAAAAAAAAGAAAGAGAAGCTTTCAGTGAGCTTAAATAATCATTTTGTCACAACATTTTAGTTGGTTGAATTCCCACTGGAGTAAGGCCAAATACTGCAACAAAAGGACTAATTCTGTGAAAGATAATTGTTCTACAACGATCTTAAAATATTTAAAAGCTTATGCTACATTCCAAAGAAATGGTTCTTCTAAATCAAGCATTTGCTCAAAATTTTAAGAGTCACATATCTGTGATGAGAAACAATTTTTTTTTTATACTAACTCTCAGAACTTATCCTTTTTCTGCTCTCCTCGTCCATACTTGAGAGGGAGGATTTAAGAGTGCAGTTACATTTGTTTGTTAAATTATAGGAATAGCATAAAAATATTCTGGTGATATTAAAGTCTTTTTTTCTGCTACTAGCTTTCCAGATCCCCATGCTCATCCTGGTTTGAGGGGAGAATAGCACTGCACATTAGCCTAGACCCATTCCTTTGGTTTAGTTTGAAATCAGCAAGCAGACAACAATAGGAATTCTATATGAGACTGTGCTTATACTGGTGTAGTAGTATTTGTTAAAGAATCATATCTAACTATGAGAAAGAAAAAATAGTACTTTAGGTCAAACAGAGAATATTCATCTCTGTCCAATTAGTTTCAGCACAGGATCTTACCTACCTGTGGTCACAGACTTGGGTAATTACTCTTCATTTTTCTGACATTCTATGGTCAAACTATTGAGTGTATTTTGGCCTTGCTAAAGACCAAATTGACTCTTAATAAGAACAGCTTACTGGGACCACTATTTAATGATGTAGTTGTTTCCATCACCAAGACACATTTTATCCTGTGAAATATCTGACAAATGTTGCTAATTGCTTTGCAGTTCTGAAGTAAATATCGTTATGTATTTTGATAATTTCCATAAGTCAGTAGGAAAAATCATTTCAAATGAGGTAACAATTATTAACTCCAGTTGGCTGGATAAAATGAAGAAAGCACTAATTGTTCTAAATTGAGTCTAACAACATCCAAAGTAGAGTACCTGGACAAGAAGACACAAGCTGCTTGGTACTTTATGATGAAAGCTCGTTAATTTTTTTCTGTGGCCAAGAAATTACTAATAACATTTGTCCATCAAATTCTCCTTTAAACAGTGTTCATCACTGAAGAAAGGCAAATGCTTGTAGCTATTAGTGAATATTGCCTATCCATGGAGGAAATTCCCCCTTTACTTAAGTAATAATACTGTCATTCTTTCAACTGGGACATGAAAATTTTAAATAATTTATGTACAGAATGCTCAGCATAGAAGTAACAGTCCACTTTGTTTCATACTTCTTTGGGGGGTAAATATAATTTAATATTAATCACAAATCCCTTCTTTAACTTCCTATTGGAGACCAATTCAAGGCCTATGCTTAATAATGGTATCTCAATTGCCTTTGTGCAGTACATTAGCCAGCATATACATTTCAAAAATTGATCTTCCATATATGAGGCTTTAGTGATTTTAGAGCAAAAAAACATAGATTGCATGTAAATGTTTTTGAAAGATTGTGGCTTAACAATTCTTCCAAGCAGAATAATTCATATTTTAAAAATTCTTTATATTTAAGGATTCATTCTGTTTTATAAAAGCTATCAGACAATCACCTAGTCACGGCCATTTAATGTAAAGATTGTGTTCATGCCACATTGTGTTACTGTAACAACAGAGGAGCTTTCTCTTATTTGGTGGTTTCGCATCAGATATTAAGGTTCAATCACACAGTTGGTATGTGGGAGCAGGGCTTGTAATTTTAATTAATTTTACCATCTTTTTATGCTTTATTGATTCCTTTCTATCCCTTGCTGCTGCTGCTGCTGCTGCTGCTGCTAAGTCACTTCAGTTGTGTCTGACTCTGTGCAACCCCATAGACAGCAGCCCACCAGGCTCCCCTGTCCCTGGGATTCTCCAGGCAAGAACACTGGAGTGGGTTGCCATTTCCTTCTCCAATGCATGAAAGTAAAACATTCTATCCCTTACTCTTCCTCAATCTCTCTGCCAAGGCAATCCTTTAATCTATCTGACTGTGGTTTCTCAAAATGTATATAACCATTTTGTGTGCTGCTATTATTCGCTTTCATAAGAGACTAGCTTGTGTGCGCATAGCTAGGTCTTTCTCAGCTTTTTCACCCTTATTGTCACGGGGACTTCAATTGTATCTAACTATGCATCAAGTATGTCTTTTTCACTCCATTGAAATGGAGATACAAGATGCTTACAACTGCTCGTTTCCACAGTTAATTTGGAACACGTACACAATCCGCCATGGAACTGTATAAAAGTTACTCTAGATCTTATGTTCAGGAAGGTAAATGATGACTAAGCAGTAGCACACTTACCTTAAAAACAACTGCACCAAACTGCAACTCCACCAGAGCACACAGACACCAAAAGTTTTCCTTTTGGGTTAGGCTGAGAGAGTTGTAATGAAATTACAAGGCTTTCTTTAACTTGGATTTATATGATTACAATAACTTTAAACTCTCTTCATAGACTAGTGAAGTTTGGGGTTTACTTTTCTGGTCATTACTTTTACATAATCATTTGCTCATTTTCTGTTTTGCATGCCTTCTTCATTCTAATATAAGAATCAATTATATATTTCAGATATACAATATAATGTTATGTTGTCTATAAAAATAACATTATGCTTTGTTATGACAGTGTCTTCTTCCATTCTATGATCTGTGTAATCTCTTTCACATCAAAAAAATATTTTTTACATAATTCCAATGGTTTTTTTTTACATAATGTATGCTTCTGAAGATTTTTTAATATTTTCCCATACACTGACCACAAATATTGCATTATAGGTCTTTAAACTATCCAGAGTCTTTTTATGAATAATTTTTCCTATAACATACAGTGTATACAATTTTCTCAAAAGAGTGGACAGGTATAAAAATGGGAATGCAACATTCAGAAAGTGACTGACAAGAAAATATACTCATGATGGGAAAAACAAGTTGGTGAGAGAATAATTTTTAACAAATTCACTTTCTGAAGAAAGTTTATTTTCAGATTTTTGCAGATGCATTTTAAAACAAATACAAGGATAAAGACACTTTGCAAAGAACTATATATGAATTCAAACAGATTTCAACCAGTATCATGTGACAATATTCCACAGAAAGCCAGCTGTTCATTAGAGTTACATGAATATTTCTTGGTACTAGCAAGGAACGCACACACTATGCTTCCCCTTCCACTAGGCTTTCCTATCTCACAGCTTTTAACTGACATGTACACTTAGTATAAAAGAAAAATTAATAACACTATATACATATATATATATTCCCCTATGGCAATTTGCTTTTCAAGCCTTTCTCCTAACACTGAACAAAAATAGATTTTAAAATTGTTAACTATGTTGACCTGAAACCATCAGACTACCAGAAGTTTTTCCATTACGGATGCGTTTATTCATTCAGGATCAGCAGAGAACTGCAGTTCCGGGCCTGCAAACATGGAGTGAAAGTGAAAGTGCAAGTCACTCAGTTGTACCTGACTCGGTGACCCCAGGGACTATACAGTCAGTGGAATTCTCCAGGCCAGAATACTGGGGAGGGTAGACGGTCCCTTCTCAGGGGAATCTTCCCAACCCAGGGATCGAACCCAGGTCTCCCACATTGCAGGCAGATTCTTTACCAGCTGAGCCACAAGGGAAGCTCCTAATTTGCAAACATGGAGAGTCACAAGCAAGTCCCCAGCAAAAACAGAGAAGAGAATAACTTTATAGATGGGAAAAGAAGCTGGGAGGATGGAGGAAACAGTCCATGGTTTTTCATTGGCTGATCCCTTGCCAGGAAGGAAGAGGAGCCTTTCTCCTTCCTGTTGGGTTTAGCTATCATCATAGGGTGTGAGAGCTCCCCCTGCTGGTCTCCCAATTATAATTTAGGTTTCTGTGTATTAGTTTTATTATTAGAGGTTGGAATAATGGATGAATATCAGCTTATCTCTAAAGGTAATAGATTATATATCTCATCATATTAAGCTTTCAACATTGACACCTAAAAACAACTTAAATTGCTTCAGAATAAAAGGAGCTAATGCTATATATACACAACCACAAACTCTTGATGGCATAAAAAGCAAGCATTTATTTTCCCATACACCTGAAGATCTATTTATTAATATGCTCAACTTCCATCCACTTCATTTTTTAAGTTTTTCATGAAGTGTGGTTGATTCACAATGTTGTGCCAATCTCTGTTATATGCAAAGTGATTCAGTTATATATGCATATCTATTCTTTTTAAATACTCTTTCCATATTCCCTTATCACGGGATATTGAATATATTCCCCTGTGTTGTCCATTAGGATCCTGTTCCCTATCCATTCTAAATGTGACAGTTTGCATCAACCAAACTCCCAGTCCATCCCTCTTCCTCCCCACCTCTGCCTTGATGCAGCAGAAAGCTTAGCTTTTCTGTGCACTAGTGTCAAATCAAATATCAGAGGCAGAGTTTTAGGTGAAGTCAAAAGGATAGTTTTTTTTGGGGGGGGTTGCCAGGCAAAAGGGGACAAGGCAAGCTCCTGCTTCAAAAAAATATATGTCCTCAGTTGGAGAGGAGAGTGAGAAGTGATCACTCAAATAAGGCATGATCAGTTCATGGATGTTCTTCTGATGGGTTGATGGTGAGGTAAATAGGAGTCAGCATCATCAACCTTCATGTTCCAGCTGCTCTGGGTTCTGAATGATTGTGGCAGCATACTATCATTAATCATTAACTTCTCCCATCTGGAGTAGGTTTCAATATCTGAAAATCAGGTCAAAGATATTGTTGTGTATATCCAGGACACTACCCCAAGGCTGTGCTATTGTTTCCTGACTGCTCCTCCTTGGTCTCCTATCCCTATCCTTCACTAATTAACAACTGCCTGGATCTCTCTGTTGGAACTTAGAGAAGGTCTTGGAGGCTGAATAAAGCCTGTTTTCTATAATCAAAGAAAAGGGGGACATAGAAGGGCTTTGTGCCCAAGAGCTCCACAGGGCCTTGCTTGGCACCATTAGCAACCACGCGTCTATTCTCTGTGACTATGAGTCTGTTTCTGTTTTGTGGATAAGTTCATTTTTGCAAATTTTAGATTCTATGTGTAAGTGATATCATTACATTTGTCTCTCTGACTGCCTTTGTTTGATATGATAATCTCTAGCTGCACCGAGGATCTATGTTAAACTGACTCCAGATAGGGGTCTCCTTATGGCTTGTTGATGTCTCCTTCACTCAATATGTTCTCATTCAGAGGCTTGGGATGAAGGGGAACAGTGGTGGAACAGCAAGCCCTACTGTGAGAACACAATCTAAATTTTGCTTGCATCATGACTACTCCGATCCAATGGTTACAGCAAATCAGATGGCCAAACCTAGAGTCAAGGGTTACATTCAGCCTAACACGAGGCCAAGAAAAAACACGTGGCCAAATCCAGTACATACTGAGAGAGGAAGTACATTCTACCCAAAGGGGGAAGAGAAGAGAGTCAAAATCTTCTGAATAATCCAAACTATTATAGAAATTCTTAAAGAGATGCCAGACCGCCTGACCTGTCTCCTGAGAAATCTGTATGCAGGTCAAGAAGCAACAGTTAGAACTGGACATGGAACAATGGACTGGTTCCAGATTGGGANCAGAGGCAGAGTTTTAGGTGAAGTCAAAAGGATAGTTTTTTTTTGGGGGGGGTTGCCAGGCAAAAGGGGACAAGGCAAGCTCCTGCTTCAAAAAAATATATGTCCTCAGTTGGAGAGGAGAGTGAGAAGTGATCACTCAAATAAGGCATGATCAGTTCATGGATGTTCTTCTGATGGGTTGATGGTGAGGTAAATAGGAGTCAGCATCATCAACCTTCATGTTCCAGCTGCTCTGGGTTCTGAATGATTGTGGCAGCATACTATCATTAATCATTAACTTCTCCCATCTGGAGTAGGTTTCAATATCTGAAAATCAGGTCAAAGATATTGTTGTGTATATCCAGGACACTACCCCAAGGCTGTGCTATTGTTTCCTGACTGCTCCTCCTTGGTCTCCTATCCCTATCCTTCACTAATTAACAACTGCCTGGATCTCTCTGTTGGAACTTAGAGAAGGTCTTGGAGGCTGAATAAAGCCTGTTTTCTATAATCAAAGAAAAGGGGGACATAGAAGGGCTTTGTGCCCAAGAGCTCCACAGGGCCTTGCTTGGCACCATTAGCAACCACGCGTCTATTCTCTGTGACTATGAGTCTGTTTCTGTTTTGTGGATAAGTTCATTTTTGCAAATTTTAGATTCTATGTGTAAGTGATATCATTACATTTGTCTCTCTGACTGCCTTTGTTTGATATGATAATCTCTAGCTGCACCGAGGATCTATGTTAAACTGACTCCAGATAGGGGTCTCCTTATGGCTTGTTGATGTCTCCTTCACTCAATATGTTCTCATTCAGAGGCTTGGGATGAAGGGGAACAGTGGTGGAACAGCAAGCCCTACTGTGAGAACACAATCTAAATTTTGCTTGCATCATGACTACTCCGATCCAATGGTTACAGCAAATCAGATGGCCAAACCTAGAGTCAAGGGTTACATTCAGCCTAACACGAGGCCAAGAAAAAACACGTGGCCAAATCCAGTACATACTGAGAGAGGAAGTACATTCTACCCAAAGGGGGAAGAGAAGAGAGTCAAAATCTTCTGAATAATCCAAACTATTATAGAAATTCTTAAAGAGATGCCAGACCGCCTGACCTGTCTCCTGAGAAATCTGTATGCAGGTCAAGAAGCAACAGTTAGAACTGGACATGGAACAATGGACTGGTTCCAGATTGGGAGAGTATGTCAAGGCTGTATATTGTCACCCTGCTTATTTAACTTATATGCAGAGTACATCATGAGAAACACTGGGCTGGAGGAAGCACAAGCTGGAATAAAGATTGCCAGGAGAAATATCAATAACCTCAGATATGCAGATGACACCATATAACAGAAAGTAAAGAAGAACTGAAGAGCCTCTTGATGAAAATTAAACAGGAGAGTGAAAAAGTTGGCTTAAAGCTCAACATTCAGAAAATGAAGATCATGGCATCTGGTCCCATCACTTCATAGCAAATAGATAGGAAAACAATGAAAACCATGACAGACTTTATTTCCTTAGGCTCCAAAATCACTGCAGATAGTGACTACAGCCATGAAATTAAAACGTGCCAGCTCCTTGGATCAAAAGCTATAACAAATCTAGACAGCATATTAGAAAGCAGACATAACTTTGCCAACAAAGGTCCATCTAGCCAAAGCTATGTTTTTTTCCAGTAGTCATGTATAGATGTGAGAGTTGGACCATAAAGAAGACTGAGCACTGAAAAATTGATGCTTTTGAACTGTGGTGTTGGAGAAGACTCTTGAGAGCCCCTTAGACAGCAACAAGATCAAACCAGTGCATCCTAAAGGAAATCAGTTCTGAAAATTCATGAGAGGGACTGATGACAAAACTGAAGCTCCAATACTTTGGCCATCTGATGAGAACTGACTCACTGGAAAAGACCCTGATGTTGGGAAGGACTGAAGGCAGGGGGAGAAGGGGATGACAGAGGATGAAATGGTTGGATGACATCACCAGCTCAATGGACATGAGTTTGTGTAAACTCCAGGTGTTGGTGATGGACAGGGAGGCCTGGCGTGCTGCAGTCCATGAGGTCACAAAGATTCGGACATGACTGAGTAATTGAACTGAACTGAACTGATTATATATATTCTTATTAGAGTATAATTGACGTACAATACTACATCAATTGGGGCTTTCCTAGCAGCTCAGTTCACAGCTAAACCATTACCAGCACTACATGAGTTACAGGGTACAATATAGTTAATCACAATTTTTAAAGCTTGTATTCCATTTACAGTTACAACAAAATACTGATTATATTCTATGTGTTGTACAATAATATGTCCTCATAGTTTGTTTATTTATTAACTATTATATATTTTTTTGAAACAGGTACTCAGAGATTTTATTCTTACATTCTTGCATGGTTAAGCAATTGGGAAAAAAAAACATATTTTTATTACTGGTAATTTATAACATGCAACATGGTTCTTTAACATAAGATAAGGAGCATGGTAATCATGTAGAAAGTCCTTGTTTCAAGCTGCTCAGGCTGCCATGACAAAATACTATAAACAGGGTGGCTTAAACAGCAGAAATTCATTTTCTCACAGTTCTCAAGGTTGGAAGTCTGAGATAATAACCCAGCATTGTCGAGTCCTGCTGAGAGCCCTCACCCTGACTTGGGGATGACTGCTCTTTCTCTGTGTCCTCACATGAAACAGGTGAATCAAACTCTCATCTCTTTCTCTTCTTGAAAGGACATTAATCCCATCATGAGGACTGAAGATCATCACATCATCTAAACCTAATTATCTTCCAAATACCATCACTTTGGCATTGAACTTGGAAATATGAACATGAACATGACTTCCCATGCTCTGATCCCTGGAAAGGCCTCAAGCAGTCATATCACAATTGCAATGCACACATCCAGGGCCCATGTTTGCTTTCTATGTGCCTTTCATCAGAAAAAAGGGAGTGGGGAAGGAATGCTGGAGAAAAGGCAGATTGCAGGACTGAACTGTGAATGGTGCAAAAAGTAAGATAAGCCAAAATATCATGCTACTATGCTGAGAGTGAGAGGATATGTTGTAAGACCGATGCCAGCTTGAAGGAGTTTCTATCCAAAACACTTTGAACATCACAAATAATATTGACAGTAATGAAGCATCATACATGGAATGTGTGTGTGTATTAACTGAGTCATTAGTGATTCTTTAAAATGCAATGGAAGTGATAAGAGAAGCATTTCTAATAGAAGAATGGTAAATCATAATTGTAGAAGGAAGATGGATTAAAAATTACATTTTGTTATTGGTCAGTTGCTCACTCTTGTTTGACTCTTTGCAACCCCATGGACTGCAGCACTCGAGGCTTCCCTGCCCTTCACTATCTCCCAGAATTTGCTCAAACTCATGTCCATTGAGTTGATGATGCCATCCAACTGTCTCATTCTCTTTCATCTTCTCCTCCTCCCCTCAATCTTTCCCAGCATCAGGGTCTTTTCCAATGAGTTGGCTCTTCGCATCAGGTATCCAAAATATTGGAGCTTTGGCTTCAGCATCAGTCCTTCCAAAATGCATTCAGGAATTAATATTGACTAATTTGATCTCTGTTTTCAAAGGAACTCTTAAGAGTCTTCTCCAGCACCACAGTTCAAAACCATCAATTCTTCAGCACTCAGTCTTCCTTATGGACCAGTTCTCACATCTGTATGTGACTACTGGTAAAACCATAGCTTTAACTATATGAACCTTTGTTGGCAAAGTGACGTCTCTGTCTTTTTTTAATGCACTGTCTAGTTTTGTAATAGCTTTTCTTCCAAGGAGCAAGCATCATTTAATTTCATGACTGCAGTCACCATCTTTGATTTTGGAGCCCATGAAAATAAAGTCTATCACCATTTTCACTTTTTCCCCCTTCTATTTGCCATTAAATGATGGGACTGGATACCATGATCTTCGTGTTTTGAATGCTGAGTTTTAAGCCAGCTTTTACACTCTCCTCTTTCACTGTTATCAAGAGGTTCTTAAGTTCCTTTCAGCTTTCTACCATTAGGGTGATGTCATCTGCATATGTGAGATTGCTGATATTTCTCCTGACAATCTTGATTCTAGCTTGTACTTCATCCAGTCAGGCATTGTGCATGATGTATTCTACATAGACGTTAAAGAAACAGGGTGACAATATACAGACTTGACATATTCCTTTCCCAGTTTTAAACTAGTCCATTGTTCCATGGATGGTTCTAACTGTTGTTTCTTGACCTGCATACAGGTTTCTCAGGAGACATGTAATGTGGTCTGGTATCCCCAACTCTTTAAGAATTTTCCACACTTTGTTGTTATCCACACAGTTAAAGGCCTTAGTGTAGTCAACAAAGCAGTGGTAGATGTTTTTTCTGGAATTCTCTTTCTTTTTCTATGATCCAACAGATGTGGCAATTTGATCCCTGTTTCCTTTGCCTTTTCTAAATCCTGCTTATACTTCTGGAAGTTCTCATTTCACATATTGCTGACGCCTAACTTGAAGGATTTTGAGGATTACCTTGCTAGCATGCAAAAATTACCTTTAGAAACCACAAAAATAATAAATGATGTACATAGGATTCATCAGTTGATACTAAAACCATTAAGTGAATGAGTATTGGGAATGAGATTTTCACATAGGTCTGATAGTTTTTATATTTATATATTACTTGTTAATTAAAAAGTGAAAAGGACACATTTGTAATGTAAAGCCTTCAAAATTAAAGATTTTCAGTACAGAAAGAACACACAAATATTGTGTGTTTATTGCTGTGATACACAGAGAAGGATACTACATATTTAGTGTTATTTTCAAATGAATATTTAACCCAAATGTCCTAATAAGGTACTAATCAGACAAATTCAAATTGAGGGGCATTCTATAAAACAACTGGCCTGAAATGTTATTTTTTTAATGCCAACATCATGAAACGCATTAAAAAAGGAGATGATAGCTCTTCTAAATAAAAGGAGACTTTACAGCTAAAGGCAATGTTTTCAATTTAATTGGGTTATGGATATTTTTGAAGCTAAAAGAATACTGATAGAAAAATAAAAATTTTTCAAAATGAATTGTATGTTAGATGAGTGTGTCAATGTTAAATATTTCTTCTGGTTATTGTGATAGAGTTTCATAACTACAATTCCCATTGTTGCCAAGTATTGTATATCAAGTAAGACAAGTTTTATGATTTATAAATGTCTTGGCAATGTCTGAATATGATCAGTAAACAAGCAATTATTCAGAGCCTATTATTTACCAGGTCAACAATTGCCACATAGGCATTGTGACAATCTCTGTGACTGACAGCTAAAAGGTTAACTAGGTAGGAAACAATAAACAATTATACACAGGTGATATAACTCCCAAAACATCAAGTTTCATGGTATAGAACTTCTTAAATTTTTTATGTACCTATTAATTACCAAGGATCTCCTAAAAAGGCACACTCAGGTTACATAAACCTGTAGTAGAGCCTGATAGTCTTCATTTCTAATTAGTTCTGGCCCTTGGATCACAATTAAGTAGTTGGTATAGGATGTAAGTTATAGAAGAAAGAAATCTTTAGGAATTAGAGTAACTATCATTGGGTCTCTTGAAAACAAATTATAATTAAAGCTAACAGATTAATTCAATTTCTTTAAATTCTTTGCCAATACAGTATAACTATTTGAAAAATGCAAAGCAATNAGATGTGGCAATTTGATCCCTGTTTCCTTTGCCTTTTCTAAATCCTGCTTATACTTCTGGAAGTTCTCATTTCACATATTGCTGACGCCTAACTTGAAGGATTTTGAGGATTACCTTGCTAGCATGCAAAAATTACCTTTAGAAACCACAAAAATAATAAATGATGTACATAGGATTCATCAGTTGATACTAAAACCATTAAGTGAATGAGTATTGGGAATGAGATTTTCACATAGGTCTGATAGTTTTTATATTTATATATTACTTGTTAATTAAAAAGTGAAAAGGACACATTTGTAATGTAAAGCCTTCAAAATTAAAGATTTTCAGTACAGAAAGAACACACAAATATTGTGTGTTTATTGCTGTGATACACAGAGAAGGATACTACATATTTAGTGTTATTTTCAAATGAATATTTAACCCAAATGTCCTAATAAGGTACTAATCAGACAAATTCAAATTGAGGGGCATTCTATAAAACAACTGGCCTGAAATGTTATTTTTTTAATGCCAACATCATGAAACGCATTAAAAAAGGAGATGATAGCTCTTCTAAATAAAAGGAGACTTTACAGCTAAAGGCAATGTTTTCAATTTAATTGGGTTATGGATATTTTTGAAGCTAAAAGAATACTGATAGAAAAATAAAAATTTTTCAAAATGAATTGTATGTTAGATGAGTGTGTCAATGTTAAATATTTCTTCTGGTTATTGTGATAGAGTTTCATAACTACAATTCCCATTGTTGCCAAGTATTGTATATCAAGTAAGACAAGTTTTATGATTTATAAATGTCTTGGCAATGTCTGAATATGATCAGTAAACAAGCAATTATTCAGAGCCTATTATTTACCAGGTCAACAATTGCCACATAGGCATTGTGACAATCTCTGTGACTGACAGCTAAAAGGTTAACTAGGTAGGAAACAATAAACAATTATACACAGGTGATATAACTCCCAAAACATCAAGTTTCATGGTATAGAACTTCTTAAATTTTTTATGTACCTATTAATTACCAAGGATCTCCTAAAAAGGCACACTCAGGTTACATAAACCTGTAGTAGAGCCTGATAGTCTTCATTTCTAATTAGTTCTGGCCCTTGGATCACAATTAAGTAGTTGGTATAGGATGTAAGTTATAGAAGAAAGAAATCTTTAGGAATTAGAGTAACTATCATTGGGTCTCTTGAAAACAAATTATAATTAAAGCTAACAGATTAATTCAATTTCTTTAAATTCTTTGCCAATACAGTATAACTATTTGAAAAATGCAAAGCAATTTGGCTTCCATTACTCATAGTTTGCATTTGTTAAAAGGTAAGAACTTTTAAACAAACAGCATCTCCTACACTTGCTTGAATTACATCCATGGGTAATATTTTAATGTTTGTAGTTGTATACATTATTTGAGCTCAATGGCAGTATTTAGGCATAAAATGTATTTTTTTAATTAGAATAACTAAATTAGAATTAGATTAACTAAAGAAGATTTTGGAGAGGAAATGAATCTTGATAACTCTTTTTCAAAGTGAAGGAGCAGATGGAAAGGTAGAAAGATATTTATATTAGCATTATTAATTTACTCATTCTTTATCTTGTACATCTTCTCAGTAGCCAGCATGTAAAAGACTCTGCAGCAATGAAGACAGTATTTGAATTCATTTTAGCTTCTCTTACAGTTTCCTCTATAGAAGAGGAGCTCAGTGAATATATTTATTACACTCAATTTAATTTATGGCTAAGAAATAGCCAGAAAAAAAAGAAATGGAGACAAATTATCATAATGCAGTTATGGGCTATAAAACGAATAGTCTGACTCAAGAGAAACATAACTGTGCCTGGGAAGATAGGGTGAAGAAAGATTCTGAACATCTTAAAGAAGTAGCAGAAAAGTGTACAATTTTTTTCTTTTTTTGTCACTTTATTTTTTAATTGAAGGATATTTGCTTTGTAGAATTTTGTGTTTTTCTGTTATACATTTGATATGGTTAAACTTCTATGAATTGGGAAATAACATTCTAAATATAATTCTTAACAGCAGTTTACCAGCAAGAGATCTTGATTGGAGGAGAGTATACTGGAGGCCTACTGAAAGCTATTGCATAATCCAGAAAACCATCTCTCCTAATATATCAATCTTCTCCTGGCTTCAAGAAGTTCCTTTGCCAGTTTCTCTTTTGTCTGTATGGTCAGAGGTTGTGTGATTGAGTTATTTTAATAAAACTAGGTCCCTGGTAAAGGTGAGACCCTGGTCATTTCTTCCTTTACTCGTGCCAAAGTTTTCATAGTCTGCCAGGAAGCATTTAACAGGAGGCTTCCTGTGTGCTGTTTTGGATCTGTCAGGAATTCTCTGTTCCTTATTACTTCCTGAATATTCAGGAATTAAGAGGAGAGGCAAGCCTCTCCCAGGGGCTGAGGAATCCAGGCATTTCCTTCATTAGTTTTTCTATATAGTGATAAGTACCCTATTCCTTCTTATGAACCATATGGTAAAAGTGATTATTTACAACCGTCTCTCTTTCATATGGATGACCTGATGTTTCCTTGATAACTTGTAAATTTTTATTTTATCTCTGCTGAAAATAGCTATCTTGTAAGACAGTATAAATACCTACACAATGTTGAATAAAACACCTTTGCTCCATCAGAGCTTTGGTCCCTGTGTCTGTCTTTCTCTCTCTCTCAGGCTATTTCTTTGGAGTACAGAGGCTCTCTGAGTTCACTTTCCTGCCCAAGCTTCTAAGATCCTCTTGAGAAGGCACTCTGCACTTTCAACCCACCAAGAGGGCGCCTGAGGCCTCCATGAACAGAGCAAGCCCCGTGTCAGGGACTTTATTGGCTTTCTGCAAAAACCAAGGAATATCAGCCTCTTTCTCACACCTTTACTTTCCTATTGGTCGACTCCAGACTACCGGTTCCGGTCCATTAAAGGACCTCAACAATAGTCACACCTGTTTTTTTTTTTTTTCCCTCAACTTTTTACAAAAGTTCTAAAAATTGCTTTTAAAGGAATTTCATATCAAAGATAAGACACTGTGCTAATTATTTTAATCAGATTCTTTCTTAAATCATTGAAAAAGTTCCAGGCATTGAACCTGGGTCTCCTGCACTGCAGGCAGATTCTTTACCATCTAAGCCACCAGAGAAGCTCCATAGTTCAATTAGCTAGGCAATTGATGTTAGCCTTTTAGTGCACGCTAAGTTGCTTCAGTTGTCTCCAACTCTTTGCAACCCTATAGACTGTAGCCTACCAGGTTCACTGTCCATGGAATTCTTCAGGCAAGAATATTAGAGTTGGTTGACATTTCCTTTTCCAGGGGATCTTCCCAACCCAGAGACTGAGCCTACATTTCCTGTGCAGCCTGCATTGTAGGCAGATTTTACCACTGAACCACTGGGGAAGGTTGTTAGTACAAACATTTAAAAGTCTTTGTATGTTATACTTACTTCTGCTAGTAAATACTACTCCCATGTATATTGTGAATAATTTCTCCCTGCTCATGGCTTGCATTTTCATTTTCTTACTGCTATTGTTATTGTTAAGAATAATTTATCCACTCTTTTATCTATACCTAATATCAAGGCTATGGTTTTTCCTGTGGTCATGTATGGATGTAAGAGTTGGACTGTGAAGAAAGCTGAGCACCAAAGAATTGATGCTTTTGAACTGTGGTGTTGGAGAGGACTCTTGAGAGTCCCTTGGACTGCAAGGAGGTCCAACCAGTCCATCCTAAAGGAGATCAGTCCTGGGTGTTCATTGGAAGGACTGATGCTGAAGCTGAAACTCCAGTACTTTGGCCACCTCATGCAAAGAGCTGACTCATTGGAAAAGACCCTGATGCTGGGAGGGATTGGGGGCAGGAGAAGGGGACAACAGAGGATGGGATGGCTGGATGGCATCACCAACTCAATGGACATGAGTTTGAGTGAACTCCAGGAGTTGGTGATGGACAGGGAGGCCTTGTGTGCTGAGATTCATGGGGTCACAAAGAGTCAGACACGACTGAGTGACTGAACTGAACTGAATAAACTGTTGAAAATTGCTTAGACATTTTAGAAAAGAGTGTAATTTGAATCACCAGATTAAATCATATAATATGATTTATATATGCATAAAGTCATAATTATAAGGTTAAGCAATTTAAACACATTGATTCTTCCTAGAGACTCAAGGATATATAAATATTCAAAAATTGAAAATGTGGGGTTTGGGTTATCTATTAGGAATCCATGAATAGTGCTGAAAGTATACAATAAGGAGTATTAATTATCCATTATGAAATAACAAATTACCACAAGTTTGGTGGCTTTACAAAACACAAATGTATCATCTCAGTTTCTTTGAATGTGAAGGCTGTATACACACTGGTTACTCTGTTCAGGATCTCAGGAAGCTGTACTATAACTGTAACCCAGGCTGCTACCTTATCTGATGTTCATGGTGCTCATCCAAACTAACTGGTTGTTACAGAATTCAATGCCTTGTGGCTGTAGGATTGAGGTCTGCACTCTTGAATCTCACTTGTGGCTCCTGATACATGACCTTCTCCACAAGATGCCAGACGGTTCACTCAAGGACAACAGCATCTCTTCCTGCTGAAATCTCTCTGACTTCTTCCATCTCTGGCCTCTACACTCTCTTTGAAAGGACTCATTTGTGTCCAATTTATCCAGGATAATCTTTCTGATTAACTTAGTTGATTAAAAATCCAAATTTCATCTTCAAGATATTAATCTTGCCCTGTTACATAATCTAATCATTAGAGTACTTTCTTATTATAACCACAGGTATCACCCACAATCAAAGATTTGGNAGATCAGTCCTGGGTGTTCATTGGAAGGACTGATGCTGAAGCTGAAACTCCAGTACTTTGGCCACCTCATGCAAAGAGCTGACTCATTGGAAAAGACCCTGATGCTGGGAGGGATTGGGGGCAGGAGAAGGGGACAACAGAGGATGGGATGGCTGGATGGCATCACCAACTCAATGGACATGAGTTTGAGTGAACTCCAGGAGTTGGTGATGGACAGGGAGGCCTTGTGTGCTGAGATTCATGGGGTCACAAAGAGTCAGACACGACTGAGTGACTGAACTGAACTGAATAAACTGTTGAAAATTGCTTAGACATTTTAGAAAAGAGTGTAATTTGAATCACCAGATTAAATCATATAATATGATTTATATATGCATAAAGTCATAATTATAAGGTTAAGCAATTTAAACACATTGATTCTTCCTAGAGACTCAAGGATATATAAATATTCAAAAATTGAAAATGTGGGGTTTGGGTTATCTATTAGGAATCCATGAATAGTGCTGAAAGTATACAATAAGGAGTATTAATTATCCATTATGAAATAACAAATTACCACAAGTTTGGTGGCTTTACAAAACACAAATGTATCATCTCAGTTTCTTTGAATGTGAAGGCTGTATACACACTGGTTACTCTGTTCAGGATCTCAGGAAGCTGTACTATAACTGTAACCCAGGCTGCTACCTTATCTGATGTTCATGGTGCTCATCCAAACTAACTGGTTGTTACAGAATTCAATGCCTTGTGGCTGTAGGATTGAGGTCTGCACTCTTGAATCTCACTTGTGGCTCCTGATACATGACCTTCTCCACAAGATGCCAGACGGTTCACTCAAGGACAACAGCATCTCTTCCTGCTGAAATCTCTCTGACTTCTTCCATCTCTGGCCTCTACACTCTCTTTGAAAGGACTCATTTGTGTCCAATTTATCCAGGATAATCTTTCTGATTAACTTAGTTGATTAAAAATCCAAATTTCATCTTCAAGATATTAATCTTGCCCTGTTACATAATCTAATCATTAGAGTACTTTCTTATTATAACCACAGGTATCACCCACAATCAAAGATTTGGATTATCTTACAGGTACATGGAGGACATGTGCACGGGAGGAGAAAATCAAATAATTAAGTAATTAGGTTAAAATAAAGATGCACATTTAAAATTCATCCTACTATGGGGAAAACATTCTCTGAATGTAAAAAGAAAAAAAAAAGGAAAAAAGAGAGACAGAAATCACACACACAAAAAAAGGACAATAAATTTGTTTATAAAATACATGTGAATTATGTAAATTGACATTAGAAAAACTTGAAAACTGAGGAAAACATGTTTCCATTTATAATTTAATTGTTCATATGGAAACGTCTCTTACAAATTAATTCAAAAAAATAACCTTAGTGGAAAAATGGAATGATTTTATGAGCAAGAACCTTAACTCATAATACTAGCTGATATTGATATTGATTTTACTCAGCCACATTCTGTGCTAAGTACATGCCAGCAATTAATCTTCACAATGAGCTTATCATAAGATAATATTATTCCTGTTATGAGTTGCTTGCATCCCCTCCAAAAAGATGCTGGAGTGCTAACCCCAGTACTTTGGAATGTAAGCTTATCTGGAGTTAGGGTCCTTAGAAAGGTAACCAGGTTAAAATGAAGTCATTAATGTGAGCCCTAATCCAATATGTCCAGTGGCATTACAAAATGGAAAAGCTTGATATAGAGGTAGATATACATAGAAGAAAGAATATGTGAAGAGACATTGAGAAGACAGCCATATATAATCCAGAAGAGAGGCCTCAAATGAATCTCCCTCACAACCTTCAAAAGGAATCAATACTGCTGACGTTTTGATTTCAAATCTCTAACTTCAGAACTGTGAAAAGATAACTTTCTGTTTATAGGCCATCCAATTTGTGGTACTCTGCTACAGCAGCCTGAACAAAGTAATTCTTGCCTAGAGAATTCCATCAACAGAGGAGTCTGGCAAGCTATAGTCCATGGGATTGCAAAGAGTAAGACACCACAAAGTGACTAACACTTCTCATGTACCTCTTGACCATTTATGTCTTCTTTGGAGAAATATCTATATAGATTTTTAACCCATCTTTAGTTCATTTATTTTTTGACATTCAGTTCCATGGGCTGTTTATGTATTTCAGAGGTTAAACCCTTGTCAGTTTTTTCATTTGGAAATATTTTCTCCCTTTCTGAGGGTTGTCTTTTCATCTTGTTTAGGGTTTCCTTTGCTGTACAAAAGCTTTTATTATTCATTAGGTCATATTTGCTTATTATTATTCTAGGAGGTGGATCAGAAAGGATCTTGCTGTGATTTATGTCAAAGACTGTTCTGCCTATGTTTTTTGCTAAGTTTTATAGTGTCCAGCTTAAATTTAAGTCTTTTAATCCATTTTGAGTTTACTTTTGTGTGTGGTATTGGGAAGTGTTCTAATTTCATTCTTTTATTTGTAGCTGTCAAGTTTTCCCAGCACCACTTATGGAAGAGACTGTCTGAAGAAACATTAGCATTCCTGAAGGGAGATATAGACATAATGTAATAAAAGTAGGGGGTTTCAATAACCCATATTTAACAATGAATGGATATTCCAGACAGAAAATCAATTAGGAAACACTGGACTTTAAACTTTAAACCAAATGGATCTAACCTACAATTATAGAGTATCGCATCCAAAAGCAGCAAGATGCAAATTTGTCTCAACTTCACATGGAACTTTCTCTATCATAGATCGTATATTAGGTCACAAACAAATCTTAAGAAATTCAAGAAGATTGAATTAATATCATGTATCTTTCCCCAAAACATTGGTGTGACACTAGAATAAATAGAAAAAGGAAAATTAGAAAATTCGCAAGTATGTAGACATTAAACAGTACAATCCTCAAAAAATAAAAAATAGATCAAAGATAAAGTCAAAAGGAAATTTTAAAAATATCTAGAAACAACCAAAATGGAAAAAAAAGATAAAATAGAAACACAATATACAAAAGTTAAGGTATACATTAAAGAGTATCCTAAGAGAGAAGATTACAGTAATAAATATCTACATTAATAACACCAAAAATGATGCCAAATAAAAAACTTATCTTTACACCTAAAGGACCTATGAAAAAGAACATACTAATCCCAAAGAGCAGAAAGGAGACAATAAGTATCAGAGCAGAAACAAATTCAATAGAGGCTAAAAATTAATGTAAATGATTAATGAAATTAAGAACTTGTTTTTTGAAGGTATAAACAAAATCGGCAAAACTTTCAGTTCAATTCAGTCATTCAATCATGTCCAACTCTTTGCGACCCCACGGACTCCAGTACACCAGGCACCGGAAAGTTCCACTCCCGGAAGTTGCTCAAACTCAAGTTCATCAAGTTAATGATGCCATCCAACCATCTCATTCTCTGTTGTCCCCTTCTCCTGATTTCAATATTTCCCAGCATCAGGGTCTTTTCCAATGAGTCAGTTCTTCGCATCAGGTGGCCAAAATATTTGAATTTCAGCTTCAGCATGAGTCCTTCCAATGAATATTCAGAACTGGTTTCCACTAGGATTGACTGGTTGGATCTCCTTGCAGTCCAAGGGACTCTCAAGAGTTTTCTCCAACACCACAGTTCAAAAGAATCTATTCTTCAGTGCTCAGCTTTCTTTATAGTCCAGCTTTCAAATCCATACATGACTACTGGAAAAATCATAGCTTTGCCTAGATGGACCGTTGTTGGCAAAGTAATGTCTCTGCTTTTTAATATCCTTTCTAGGTTGGTCATAGTTTTTCTTCCCAGGAGCAAGCGTTTATTTAATTTCAAGGCTGCAGTCAGCATCTGCAGTGATTTTGGAGCCCCCATAATAAGCTCTGTCACTGTTTCCATAGCTACTCATCTATTTGTCATGAAGTGATGCAGATGCCATGATCTTTGTTTTTTTGAATGTTGAGTTTGAAGCCAGTCTTTTCATTCTCCTCTTTCACTTTCATCAAGAGGCTCTTTAATTCTTCTTCTCTTTCTGGCATAAGGGTGGTGCCATCTGTATATCTGAGGTTATTGATATTTCTCCAGGTAATCTTGACTCCAGCTTGTGTTTCACCCAGCCTGGCATTTTGCATGATGTACTCTGCATATAAGTTAAATAAGCAAGGTGACAATATAGAGCTTTGACATACTGTTTTCCCAATTTGGAATAAGTCTGTTATTCCATGTCCAGTTTTAAGTGTTGCTTCTTGACCTGCATACAGACTTCTCAGGAGGCAGGGAAGGTGGTCTGGTATTCCCATCTCTTCCAGAATTTTCCACAGTTTGTTGTGATCCACACAGTCAAAGGCTTTGGTGCATCAATAAGGCAGAAGTAGATGTTTTTTGGAACTCTCTTGCTTTATGATGATCCAACAGATGTTGGCAATTTGATCTCTGGTTCCTCAGCTTTTTCTAAATTCAGCTTGGACATCTGGAAATTCATAGTTCAGGTACTCCTGAAGCCTGGCTTGGAGACTTTTGAGCATCACTTTCTAGTGTGTGAGATGAGTGCAATTGTGCAGTAGTTTGAACATTCTTTGGCATTGCCTTTCTTTGGGACTAGAATGAAAACTGACCTTTTCCAGCCCTGTGGCCACTGCTAAGTTTTCCAAATTTGTTGGCATTTTGAGTGTATCACTTTCACAGCATCATCTTTTAGGAGTTGAAATAGCTCAACTGGAATTCTACTACCTCCATTAGCTTTGTTCGTAGTGATGCTTCCTAAAGTCCACTTGACTTTGCATTTCAGGATGTATGGCTCTAGGTAAGTGATAACACTATCATGGTTATCTAGGTCATGAAGATTTTTTTTTTTGGTATAATTCTTCTGTGTATTATTGCCACCTTATCTTAATATCTTTCTTCTGTTAGGTCCATACCACATCTGTCCTTTATTGCACCCATCTTTGCAAGAAATGTTCCTTTGGTATCCCTAATTTTCTTGAAGAGATCTCTAGTCTTTCCCATTCTGCTCTTTTCCTCTATTTCTTTGCATTTATCACTGAGGAAGCCTTTCTTCTCTCTCCTTGCTATTCTTTGGAACTCGGCATTCAAATGGGTATATCCTTCCTTTTCTTCCTTGCCTTTATCTTCTCTTCTTTTCTAAGCTATTTGTAAGGCCTCCTCAGACAATCCTTTTGCCTTTTTGCATTTCTTTTCCTTGGGGATTGTCTTGATCCCTGCCTCTTGTACAATGTCACCAACCTACATCCATAGTTCTTCAGGCACTCTATCAGATCTAATTCCTTCAGTCTATTTATCACTTCCAGTGTATAATTGTAAGGGATTTGATTTAGGTCATACCTGAATGTTCTAATGGTTTTCCCCTACTTTTTTCAATTTCAGTCTGAATTTTGCAATAAGGAGTTCATGATCTGAGCCACAGTCAGCTCCACATATTGTCTTTTTCTGATTGTATAGAGCATCTCCATCTTTGGCTACAAAGAGTATATCAATCTGATTTCAGTATTGACCATCTGGTGATATCCATGTGTAGAGTTTTTTCTTGTGTTGTTGAAAGAGGGTGTTTGCTATGACTAGTGTACCTTGGCAAAACTCTGTTAGCCTTTGCCCTGCTTCATTTGGTACTCCAAGGCCATATTTGCCTGTTTCTCGAGGTATCTCTTCCTACTTTTGCTTTCCAGTCCCCTATGATGAAAGGGACATCTTTTTTGGATGTTTGTTCTAGAAGGTCTTGTAGGTCTTCATAGAACCATTGAACTTCAGCTTCTTCAGCATTACTTCTTTGGCAAAACTTTAGCAAAACTAATTAAGGGGAAAAGAGAGAAGAATCAAAATAAAAATGAAGCTGGAGTTACTATAACTGACAGTGCATAAATTCCAAGGATTATAAGAGACTACTATGAAAAATTATATGACACAAATTGTATAACCTAGAGAAAAACAGATAAGTCCCTAGGAACATACAACCACAAAGACTGAATCAAGAAAAAACTGAGAATATGGACACTCCATTATGGAATATGGAAATTAAATCTGTAATCATAATTCTCCTAACAAAGTTAAAAAGAAAAGCCTAGGACTAGTTGGCTTCACTGGTGAGGTCTATCAAATATTTAAGTAGGAAGTAATATCAGTTCTTTTCAAACTCTTCCAAAAAATTTAAAGCAAGGAATATACTGATATCAAAGTCAGCCTAAAACACTAAAGAAAATAAAAGTATTAATATCCCTGTTTTATATAGATACAAAAATTTTCAATAAAATACTAAGCAACTGAATTCAACAGAACATTAAAAGGATCATACATCATGATCAAGTGTTATTATCCCTGGACACAAGGATGAATCAATATAATGCAAATCAACAATGTGATCCACCACATTAAGAGAATAAAGGATAGAAATCCTATGATAATCTCAAATAATAAAGAAAAGTATTTCACAAAATTCACCATCTTTGAATGATAAAACCCCTCAAAAAATTGGTTCAAAAGTAGTGCATCTCAACATAATAAAAGACATATGACAACTCACAGATAACATAACAGTCAACTGTGACAGGCTAAAAGCTTTTCCTCTATATTAGCAATAAGGCAAAGATGCTCATTCTTGCCAATTCTACTGAATATAGTACTCAAACTCTTAGCCAGAGTAATCAGGCAAGAAATGTAAATAAAGATATCCAAATTAGAAAGAAAGATGTAAAATTACTGGTTTGTAGACACAATCTTATACACAGAAAATCTTAAAAATCCAACAAATGAGTTAGAACAAATAAATAAATTCAGTAATTTGAAGGATACAAAATAAATGTACAAAATTCTGTTGCATTTTAATGTACAACAATGTCCATCAGAAATTAAAATAATCCAATTTTTAATAGTATTAAAAGGAATAAATACTGAGGAATAAATATAACCAGGAAAGTGAAAGATCTGTGCATTGAAGATTATAAGACAACGAAAGAAACTGAAGACCTCAATATATTGAAAAATATATCATATTCATGGAAGAATTAATCTTGTTAATTTTATACTACTCCAAAACATCTGCAGATTTAACATACTCCTTATCAAAATCCCAGACAGTTTTCACAGAAACAGAAAAAAAAAAAAAACCTAAAATTCATATGGAACCAATAGAAACTCTAAAATCTCAAAATGCTTTTGAGAAAGAAAGAAAAAAATGTAGGCATCACACTTTCTGATTTCACACTTTATTACAAAGCTGTAGTAATCAACACTGTGTGGCACTGGCATAAAAACAGAATAATGAAAACACAGTGAACCCTGAAACAATGCCGTGCCTAGGTGCTTTTTTCTCTCCACGCAATTGAGAATCGAAATATAATTTGTAATTGGCTCCCAAATATCAGTTCCTCTATATCCACAATGGATTGTGCAGTACTAAAGAATTTGCTATTGGAAAAAAAAAACCCATATATAACTGAATTTGCACAGTGCAAATCTTTGTTCGAAGGTCAACTATAGTCTGATTCAACGTGTCAAATTTTTTCAATATATCCCATAGGTTATCTTACAAAGAAATAAAACTTAGATACAGTTTTAAATCCTTCCTATCACTATCCTTTACTTTTTTCCTCTTATTCAGAGTTAACCCTCACCTGGAAATTGCTATTTGTTTTCTGACTGTGCTGTTTACATTTACCCTTATTATTCTTTGCCATATATTATATGATTTTGAAATTTTACATAAATTGTTTTATAATGTAATGCTAGTTTCTCCCCTTTATTGC
Source organism: Raphicerus campestris (assembly GCA_006410735.1). NCBI lineage: Eukaryota > Metazoa > Chordata > Mammalia > Artiodactyla > Bovidae > Raphicerus > Raphicerus campestris. Next base: position 191,671 of record SJYW01001289.1, read on the forward strand.
TTCGAAATTCAAAAAGTATATCTCTTTACATCACTCACTTTATTAATGTATTTCAAAATATTTTAATTAAAAATATAAAATATTATACACAGGATAATACAATTGTGCAAAGCTACTTAGATGTACTTATGCATAGGCAACAATGCAAATAATTATAAATACAAATTTTACCTTATTTAGTTCTCAATATTTTCTTCTTCAAACTGATCATAGTCTTAACAAACATATGTTTCTTATTAAATGATATATATTATTTGTATATCATATCCATAATATGAACATACAAATTAAGGGACTTATTCATCTGTTAGTATTATGCAAGTGAGAATGGGGTCCAGAACTTTTAGTTTTTGCAAAGGACTTAATTTACAAGCCAAAGTGATTTAAACATATATGAGATCTGTATTGATGTATATTAAATCAAGTGAACTTGGAACCAAAAAAATAATAATAATACAGCATATTAGTCCACTAAAGAGAAAGAAAATATTTGAATAAGTATAAGAAAGCAATGAGCTAACACAAAATGTAGCTTATATTTAAGAAAAATGACATTAAAAAACCTGAACTTTATAAATAAAGCAGTAAAATTCTTTAAAATTGTCAAGCCACACACAGAGACTGGAATAAGAAAGTAAATGTATTTAATTATCATAGTAATTGCTGAAATGATGAAGTGAGTTCTATGACAAAAACTCAGACAGCTATTATTAGCACAGTAAAATCTATCCCAATAACCAGAGGAGAGCCTCCAAGTGCTCAAAGAGTTTAAAAAGCAGCTGTTCAACCAGATGGCACAGCGGTGCCCTGGAATCCAGAATATTTCTGTTTGTTTGTTTGGAACTTCAGTGTTGGTCTTCAGAGTTCCCTCTGACTTCATCTTTCATCAATAGCCTTCTGTTCGAGTACCTCATTCCTAAGTTTGGGCTTAAGTTGCATTTCCTACGGCAAACATATAACCTCTTATTGCCAGCTCCTGGGCACCGATACATGGGTTGTGGAATGTGATTCCTGTTGTCTCGGTTTTCCCTCTCACATCATTTCTACTCCTTGTAGAGTTCAGATATTTAAGTAGTTAAACACTAAAATAGCATCTATGCAATCATACCAAATAAAAATATAACTCATCCTCTGTCATCCTCTTTTCCTGCCTTCAGTCTTCCGAGCATCAGGGTCTTTTCAAACGAGTCAGTTCTTCACATCAGCTGGTCAAAGAATTGATGTTTCAGCTTCAGCCTCAGTCCTTCCAATGAATATTCAGGACTGATTTCCTTTAGGATAGACTGGTTTGATCCCCTTGCTGTCCAAGGGGCTCTCAAGAGTGTTCTCCAACACTTCAGTTCAAAAGCATCATTTCTTTGGCACTCAGCTTTTTTTATAGTCCAACTCTCACATCCATACATGACTATTGGAAAAACCATAGTTTTGACTGGATGGACATTTGTTGGCAAAGTAATGTCTCTGCTTTTTAATATGCTGTCTAGTTTGGTCATAGGTTTTCTTCAAAGGAGCAAGTGTCCTTTAATTTCATGGCTGCAGTCACCATCTGCAGTGATTTTGGAGCCCCCTTCCAAAATAAAATCTGTCACTGTTTCCATTGTTTCCCCATCTATTTGCATTGAAGTGATGAGACCAGATGCCATTATCTTAGTTTTCTGAATGTTGAGTTTTAAACCAACATTTTCACTCTCCTCTTTCAGTTTCATCAAGAGGCTCTTTATTTCTTCTTCACTTTCTGCCATATGTGTGATGTCATCTGCATATCTGAGATTATTGACATTTCTCCCAAAAATCTTGATTCCAGCTTGTGCTTCATCCAGTCCAGCATTTCTGATGATGCAGTCTGCATACAAGTTAAATAAGCAAGGTGACAATATACAGCCTTGGTGTACTCAAATACTGAAATAAAAATCCTAAATTATTAAATATTATCTTAAATGTAAATTTTTGATGTTTTATCTAGGCAGAGTATATGTCTTAAACCTTTGACTGTATTTTATTCAGTTGATGAATGAAAATGGAGGATTAAATTATAAAGGAGAGTAAGATTGATGGCATAAAATTAAGGATATATAATATAACCTACTTTATCCTGAACTACCTTAAAGAGATAGAACATTCTGAAATGCATTTCCATTGGGGTAGTAAGAGAGGATGCTATCCATTTAAATGAATTTTAATTCATTCTAAATTATAATTGAAACACAGAGCCCATGAGGTGACCACATTAAAGAATCGCTGTTGAGCAAGATAGAGCTTGATGGCAATTTTGCCGTCTGCTTGGGAATGCTGAACAGAGATAATGGGGCTTCTGCTAGGAAATCTGGGAAAGCACATTTTATGGACATCTCTGAGGAGCAGTTACACAAATTGAATTCAATTAAAAATTGGCTTGAAACCAGGCGGATATGAACTTAGCTAAGAGAATAAAGCTATGAGATTAAAAAAAAATTTTTTTTTTAATCCAAGGCTTGTAGGCAACAGGGAGAGCATTGCACTTATTCATGTGGATGTTATCTAGAATGAGATTGTGTTGTTGCCATAATAGCAAATCTTTTTAATAAGCAAAGACCTTTACAAATTATTTCCAGGTTATTACTTCAAAAGCTAAACTAAGCAACTGAGTATGAACCTAGACAAAGGATTTACTTAGAATATTATTAAAGTTATTTTCCTTTCTGATGGCCATTTGGCAGATACTAGACTTGCCTGAATCTTCTTCCATGACACCTTTAAGATGACCTATACTTTCTTAAGTTACCTGTTTTGATATAATTTATTATCATGATTGATATATTTTTTCTATTTTATTGCTCCCTCTATTAGCCTTGATAAAATACATATGCGTAAGAAACAGTAATTCATGAACTATATCAAGAATATTATCATTCTATTATAAATATTTGAATAGATTATAAGAATCACAGATAATCTTTTTTTCTTAACATGAAACTTACTACTAAATAATGGTTTGGACATTAAGAACTATGAAATGGAAACTCTGTGAGTGAGTTAGTGAGTGAAAGTCACTCAGTCACGTCCAACTCTTTGCGATCCCATGGAATTAGTCCATGGACTTCTCCAGGCCTAAATACTGGAATGGGCAGCCTTTCCCTTCTCCAGGGCATCTTTCCAACCCAGGGATCAAACCCAGGTCTCCCACATTGCAGGCAGATTCTTTATCAGCTGAGACACAAGGGAAGCCCAGGAATACTGGAGTGGATAGCCTATCCCTTCTCCAGGGGATCTTGCATCTCAGGAGAATTCTTTATCAACTGATCTATCATAATTATGTATATTGGCTATTAAATACATGCTAATGTATGAGTTCAAAATTTTAAACCCAGTAGAATGACTTATTTATAGGTTGGACAATAATAAACTGATTTAGCATTATGTACAAAAGTGCTATTTAAATAATATAAATCATGAACAATTATTGTTTCAATTAATTGCTGTACATATTCAATGTATAGTATGTAAAAAAATGATATTGAGTTATCCCTAAGAGCAATAGCAATAAATATATTGCTCACTACCATGCCCTATGCTAGTAATACTTACTGTCCTGAGTGTTTTAGTTGTATTTTTTTCACTCTTTCCTCACAAAAACACTTCTGAAGTAGATACTATTATTACCTCTGTTCTATATTTGAGGTAACTGAATACTTTTGATACACTGAGGATAGTAATCAGTACTTAATACACTTTACCATTAATTCTACAACAACTGTATTAAGATGAGCATTACTCTCTTCATTTTATTGATGGAGAAACTGGGATTCAGGAGATGTTAAGAAACTCAAATAAGAGTTAGAACTACAAATTAGACCCAGTATCCTTTTCTTCAGAATTCAACCTCTTAGCCAATACAATATGCAAAATGATAAGCAATACCAATTCTACTATTCATATTGAATTAACTATATAAGATTTAAATAGTCTTTATAGCTGATAACACAGCATTGCTAAGGGAAGAAATATTTTTATTAATATTGGAAAAATACACCGGTGAGCTACTTAGAGGTAAAACTTGAAAATAGGGGTCAGCTTATTTCAGTTCAGTTCAGTCACTCAGTCATGTCTGACTCCTTGCAACCCCATGAATCACAGTATGCTAGGCCTCCTTGTCCATCACCAACTCCTGGAGTTCACCCAAACTCACCTCCATTGAGTCGGTGAGGACATCCAGCCATTTCATCCTCTGTCGTCCCCTTCTCCTCTTGCCCCCGATCCCTCCCAGCATCAGGGTCTTCTCCAATGAGTCAACTCTTCACATGAGGTGGCCAAAGTATTGGAGTTTCAGCCTCAGCATCAGTCCTGCCAATGAACACCCAAGACTGATATCTTCTAAGATGGACTGGTTGGATCTCCTTGCAGTCCAAGAGACTCTCAAGAGTCCTCTCCAACACCACAGTTCTAAAGCATCAATTCTTCGGCGCTCAGCCTTCTTCACAGTCCAACTCTCACATCCATACATGACCACAGGAAAAACCATAGCCTTGACTAGACAGACTTTTGTTGGCAGTGTAATGTCTCTGCTTTTCAACGTACTATCTAGGTTGGTCATAACTTTCCTTCCAAGGAGTAAGTGTCTTTTAATTTCATGGCTGCAATCACCATCTGCAGTGATTTTGGAGCCTAAAAAAATAAAGTCTGACACTGTCTCCCCATCTATTTCCCATGAAGTGATGGGGTCAGATGCCTTGATCTTAGTTTCCTGAAAGTTGAGCTTTAAGCCCACTTTTTCACTCTCCTCTTTCACTTTCAACAAGAGGCCTTTTAGTTCCTCTTCACTTTCTGCCATAAGGGTGGTGTCATCTGCATATCTGAGGTTATTGATATTTCTCCTGGAAATCTTGATTCCAGCTTGTACTTCTTCCAGCCCAGCATTTCTCATGATGTACTCTGCATATAAGTTAAATAAGCAGGGTGACAATATACAGCCTTGATGTACTCCTTTTCCTATTTGGAACCAGTCTGTTGTTCCATGTCCAGTTCTAACTGTTGCTTCCTGACCTGCATATAGGTTTCCCAATAGGCAGGTCAGGTGGTCTGGTATTCCCATCTCTTTCAGAATTTTCCACAGTTTATTGTGATCCACACAGTCAAAGGCTTTGGCATAGTCAATAAAGCAGAAATAGATGTTTTTCTGGAACTCTTGCTTTCTCCATAATCCAGCAGATGTTGGCAATTTGATCTCTGGTTCCTCTGCCTTTTCTAAAACCAGCTTGAACATCTGAAAGTTCATGGCTCATGTACTGCTAAAGCCTAGCTTGGAGAATTTTGAGCATTACTTTACTAGCATGTGAGATGAGTGCAATTGTACAGTAGTTTGAGCATCCTTTGGCAATGCCTTTGTTTGGGATTGGAATGAAAACTGACCTTTTCAGTCCTGTGGCCACTGCTGAGTTTTCCAAATGTGCTGGTGTATTGAGTGCAGCACTTTCACAGCATCATCTTTCAGTGTTTGAAATAGCTCAGCTGGAATTCCATCACCTCCACTAGCTTTGTTCATAGTGATGCTTTCTAAGGCCCACTTGACTTCACATTCCAGGATGTCTGGCTCTAGGTGATTGATCACACCATTGTGATTATATGGGTTGTGAAGCTCTTTTTTGTACAGTTCTTCTGTGTATTCTTGCCACCTCTTCTTAATATCTTCTGCTTCTTTTAGGCCCATCCCATTTCTGTCCTTTATCAAGCCCATCTTTGCATGAAATGTTCCCTTGGTGTTTCTAATTTTCTTGAAGACATCTCTAGTCTTTCCCATTCTGTTGTTTTCCTCTATTTCTTTGCACTGATCACTGATGAAGGCTTTCTTATCTCTTCTTGCTTTTCTTTGGAACTCTCCATTCAGACTCTTACATCTTCCCTTTTCTCCTTTGCTTTTCACTTCTCTTCTTTTCACAGCTATTTTTAAGGCCTCCTCAGACAGCCATTTTGCTTTTTTTGCATTTCTTTCCTGTCTCCTATACAATGTCACAAACCTCCATCAATAGTTCATCAGGCACTCTATCAGATCTAGTCCCTTAAATCTATTTCTCACCTTCACTGTATATTCATAAGGAATTTGATTTAGGTCATACCTAAATCAAATGGTCTAGTGGTTTTCCCCACTTTTTTCAATTTAAGTCTGATAAGAAGTTCATGATCTGAGTCACAGTCAGTTCCTGGTCTTGCTTTTGCTGACTGTATGGAGCTTCTCCAGTTTTGGCTGCAAAAAATATAATCAGTCTGATTTTGGTATTGACCATCTGGTGATGTCCATGTGTAGAGTCTTCTCTTGTGTTGGTGGAAGAGAATGTTTGTTATGACCAGTGCGTTCTCTTGGCAAAACGCTATTAGCCTTTGCCCTGCTTCATTCCATACTCCAAGGCTTAGTCATGTCCAACTCTTTGCAATCCCATGGAATGTAGCTGGCCAGGCTCTTCTGTCCATGGGGATTCTCCAGGCAAGATACTGGAGTGGGTTGCCATGCCCTTCTCATGAATGTGTAATGTCAAATTGTTTGTTGGGTGGTTTGTGATATCTAATCACTTCACAGATGTGAAATTGGGTTTTTGAAGTATTCTTTTAAGATATCAGGACCCAAAGAATACTCCTAATGACATCTGCACTGGCTCTCTAGCTATGTCTATCATCTGGTTCTCATCCATCTGTTTGCATGTATGTATGTACATATCTACCTGCCATCCATCTCTCATCTCTCTCCATCACCTATCTCTCACCTATCACTTTCTCTAGCTGTCATTATAGCAGAGGCTATGGTAACAAAGCTCCACTACCTTATTTACCAGATCACTTAAGCCAACTGGCTCTTTCTCATTTCTAGGGGTTTATTCAAATATTTCCTTCTCATATATAGGTTTAAAGTGCTCTTTTATCTGATAAATATATCTCTTAGATAAATTTATAGCTAAACAAGCTGAGAAAAAGTGGAAATAAAATACCTGTGCTAAAAAGAAAGCATACATTAAAATACTGAAAAAAGCAAACAGATGTTTTAGGGTTTTAATAAAAAATGAGGTCTGTTAAACCTAAAATCTGTCTCCTGTCCACATTCCAACAGACATGAAACTACAAAGAACAAAAAGTCTTCTGCTGCAGTATACTAGATCTGATATGCTATTCAGATCTCAATGTTAATTTTCTTTAGGTAACAAGGGAGACAACCTGATTCTAAAATTCCTATTGCATTTCAGTGAAACTCTGAAATCTTATGAACTCCACGAGCAATGATATAAGAATTTAATGTCATGGTTACATGGTGATTATTTACAGAGAAACCACTCCAGTGTTCTTGCCTAGAGATTCCCAGGGATGGAGGAGCCTGCTGGGCTGCCGTCTATGGGGTCTCACAGAGTTAGACATGACTGAAGTGACTTAGATGCAGCAGTAGCAGCAGCAGAGGGGTAACAAGTATTTGCCTGACAATTTCCAAAACATTCTTTTCAAAAGTGCCCATGAGTGCTTTTTTTCTTTTCACACGAAAATAATTGATATATTTAACAATTTGATCCAGAGAAATGATATGGGGTGGGAGGTGGGAGGGGGATGCAGGATTGGGAGCTTGTATACATCCATGGTGGATTCATGTCAATGTATGGCAAAACCCATACGGTATTGTAAATAAAATAAAGTAAAAATAAAATTAAAAAAATAATTTAAAAAATGAAAATGTTGGTGGTTATATCAATTAACACTTACCCTAGTAATTGCTTGAAAAGTATCACTATTTAGTAGCACATAACAGTGGGCACTTAAAACCATCTAACATCTTCTAAAAGTCATACCTAAAAACAGCTAGAGTTTAATATTAAATTTTAATTCATATAGACTAAGTTTTCAATGATTATTAGAATCTACTTTTTACTGTAAGAACACTATGGAAATTTAATTTTCCAATCACTTGGGTTTTATTATGGAAGCACTCAATTATTCTACCAAAGTCACATTCTCTGAAAGTTTTTCAGGAGGTTATGAATAGCTTGACATTAGCCAGAAATGCTCATCTCAGACCAGAACTTTACTTTCAAAGGCTCTTTCAGCAAACTTTTTAATCACATAGATTGTAAAATATAAAAATTCTTACCTACCATATGTCTTGAATCCATTCTTCAACAACCTTGAAAATTAAGGTTTTATATTAAATAATTAAATAATCAGAAATGAAAAGTAGGTTAAAAGAGTCCAGTATCATTTTCTTACCTGTAGAAGAATTTTAATAGATTTCTTGATATTTTATTTTTCTTATTTTCACAGATATAAAAGAAAATTTAAGTTTAAAATGACAACATTGTTCCTGAATTATTATTCACTAGTCTAGTCTCATTATATAAAAATATTCAACATAAATAGGAATATATCTGAATACTGATTTCATATGTCACTAAAAATTAAATGGGCTTCCCAGGTGACTCAGTGGTAAAGAGTCCATCTGCCACTTCATGAGATGTAAGAGATGCAGGTTCGATTCCTGATTGGGAAGATCTCTTGAGGTGGAAATGGCAACCGACTCATTTCTGCGTGGAGAATTCCATGGACAGAGGAGCCTGGCGGGCTATAGCTTATGGGGTCACAAAGAGTCAGACATGACGAGCAACTGAGCAAGCACACAATAACTGAATACTATATCCATGTATGAAGACAGATTTATGTTTAGNCTGGAATTCCATCACCTCCACTAGCTTTGTTCATAGTGATGCTTTCTAAGGCCCACTTGACTTCACATTCCAGGATGTCTGGCTCTAGGTGATTGATCACACCATTGTGATTATATGGGTTGTGAAGCTCTTTTCTGTACAGTTCTTCTGTGTATTCTTGCCACCTCTTCTTAATATCTTCTGCTTCTTTTAGGCCCATCCCATTTCTGTCCTTTATCAAGCCCATCTTTGCATGAAATGTTCCCTTGGTGTTTCTAATTTTCTTGAAGACATCTCTAGTCTTTCCCATTCTGTTGTTTTCCTCTATTTCTTTGCACTGATCACTGATGAAGGCTTTCTTATCTCTTCTTGCTTTTCTTTGGAACTCTCCATTCAGACTCTTACATCTTCCCTTTTCTCCTTTGCTTTTCACTTCTCTTCTTTTCACAGCTATTTTTAAGGCCTCCTCAGACAGCCATTTTGCTTTTTTTGCATTTCTTTCCTGTCTCCTATACAATGTCACAAACCTCCATCAATAGTTCATCAGGCACTCTATCAGATCTAGTCCCTTAAATCTATTTCTCACCTTCACTGTATATTCATAAGGAATTTGATTTAGGTCATACCTAAATCAAATGGTCTAGTGGTTTTCCCCACTTTTTTCAATTTAAGTCTGATAAGAAGTTCATGATCTGAGTCACAGTCAGTTCCTGGTCTTGCTTTTGCTGACTGTATGGAGCTTCTCCAGTTTTGGCTGCAAAAAATATAATCAGTCTGATTTTGGTATTGACCATCTGGTGATGTCCATGTGTAGAGTCTTCTCTTGTGTTGGTGGAAGAGAATGTTTGTTATGACCAGTGCGTTCTCTTGGCAAAACACTATTAGCCTTTGCCCTGCTTCATTCCATACTCCAAGGCTTAGTCATGTCCAACTCTTTGCAATCCCATGGAATGTAGCTGGCCAGGCTCTTCTGTCCATGGGGATTCTCCAGGCAAGATACTGGAGTGGGTTGCCATGCCCTTCTCATGAATGTGTAATGTCAAATTGTTTGTTGGGTGGTTTGTGATATCTAATCACTTCACAGATGTGAAATTGGGTTTTTGAAGTATTCTTTTAAGATATCAGGACCCAAAGAATACTCCTAATGACATCTGCACTGGCTCTCTAGCTATGTCTATCATCTGGTTCTCATCCATCTGTTTGCATGTATGTATGTACATATCTACCTGCCATCCATCTCTCATCTCTCTCCATCACCTATCTCTCACCTATCACTTTCTCTAGCTGTCATTATAGCAGAGGCTATGGTAACAAAGCTCCACTACCTTATTTACCAGATCACTTAAGCCAACTGGCTCTTTCTCATTTCTAGGGGTTTATTCAAATATTTCCTTCTCATATATAGGTTTAAAGTGCTCTTTTATCTGATAAATATATCTCTTAGATAAATTTATAGCTAAACAAGCTGAGAAAAAGTGGAAATAAAATACCTGTGCTAAAAAGAAAGCATACATTAAAATACTGAAAAAAGCAAACAGATGTTTTAGGGTTTTAATAAAAAATGAGGTCTGTTAAACCTAAAATCTGTCTCCTGTCCACATTCCAACAGACATGAAACTACAAAGAACAAAAAGTCTTCTGCTGCAGTATACTAGATCTGATATGCTATTCAGATCTCAATGTTAATTTTCTTTAGGTAACAAGGGAGACAACCTGATTCTAAAATTCCTATTGCATTTCAGTGAAACTCTGAAATCTTATGAACTCCACGAGCAATGATATAAGAATTTAATGTCATGGTTACATGGTGATTATTTACAGAGAAACCACTCCAGTGTTCTTGCCTAGAGATTCCCAGGGATGGAGGAGCCTGCTGGGCTGCCGTCTATGGGGTCTCACAGAGTTAGACATGACTGAAGTGACTTAGATGCAGCAGTAGCAGCAGCAGAGGGGTAACAAGTATTTGCCTGACAATTTCCAAAACATTCTTTTCAAAAGTGCCCATGAGTGCTTTTTTTCTTTTCACACGAAAATAATTGATATATTTAACAATTTGATCCAGAGAAATGATATGGGGTGGGAGGTGGGAGGGGGATGCAGGATTGGGAGCTTGTATACATCCATGGTGGATTCATGTCAATGTATGGCAAAACCCATACGGTATTGTAAATAAAATAAAGTAAAAATAAAATTAAAAAAATAATTTAAAAAATGAAAATGTTGGTGGTTATATCAATTAACACTTACCCTAGTAATTGCTTGAAAAGTATCACTATTTAGTAGCACATAACAGTGGGCACTTAAAACCATCTAACATCTTCTAAAAGTCATACCTAAAAACAGCTAGAGTTTAATATTAAATTTTAATTCATATAGACTAAGTTTTCAATGATTATTAGAATCTACTTTTTACTGTAAGAACACTATGGAAATTTAATTTTCCAATCACTTGGGTTTTATTATGGAAGCACTCAATTATTCTACCAAAGTCACATTCTCTGAAAGTTTTTCAGGAGGTTATGAATAGCTTGACATTAGCCAGAAATGCTCATCTCAGACCAGAACTTTACTTTCAAAGGCTCTTTCAGCAAACTTTTTAATCACATAGATTGTAAAATATAAAAATTCTTACCTACCATATGTCTTGAATCCATTCTTCAACAACCTTGAAAATTAAGGTTTTATATTAAATAATTAAATAATCAGAAATGAAAAGTAGGTTAAAAGAGTCCAGTATCATTTTCTTACCTGTAGAAGAATTTTAATAGATTTCTTGATATTTTATTTTTCTTATTTTCACAGATATAAAAGAAAATTTAAGTTTAAAATGACAACATTGTTCCTGAATTATTATTCACTAGTCTAGTCTCATTATATAAAAATATTCAACATAAATAGGAATATATCTGAATACTGATTTCATATGTCACTAAAAATTAAATGGGCTTCCCAGGTGACTCAGTGGTAAAGAGTCCATCTGCCACTTCATGAGATGTAAGAGATGCAGGTTCGATTCCTGATTGGGAAGATCTCTTGAGGTGGAAATGGCAACCGACTCATTTCTGCGTGGAGAATTCCATGGACAGAGGAGCCTGGCGGGCTATAGCTTATGGGGTCACAAAGAGTCAGACATGACGAGCAACTGAGCAAGCACACAATAACTGAATACTATATCCATGTATGAAGACAGATTTATGTTTAGATATTTAGAACTATGAAAACATAATTCATATCCTATCATATAAGTAATATTTTGGAAAATAATTTAAATATGTTTAGGATTTATTGATAATAATTCAGATGGCAAAGTTTATTACCTGAATGCTACCATATTACCTGAATGCTACCATCTCTAGAAAAATAAATCAAATATTTTTCTATATATGGATTTTATTTTGTTTTTCAAGGAAAAAAATATATGTAGCCAAATAATCTTAAATAATTATATTTTAACAGTGTGATGTTAGCTCAATTTAACTTTTCTCTGTCAAGTGCTCAGAATATTTGATACAACAAGCCCAGCCTATTGTCTAAATAAAATATAACTGGGGCTCATACAATATCCCAATGGGTCCCTCTTCCTGCCTACTTGGTTTCAGCTCTGGTGTTCTGAGTCTAACCTCTCCTTGGCCCTGAGAACATGAAACTCTTGTTTTCAGACTTATATCACCACTGATTGACTCAGCATGAGTGCATCAATATAGATGACTCAGAGTTATACAATATGCTTGTAAATAGTACTAATCTTTACTATTTATTACAATAAGTAAAGTTAGTTAAGTTGCTCAGTTGCGTCAGACTCTCTATGATCCCATGGACTGTAGCAGGCCTGGCTCCTCAGTCCATGGAATTTTCCAAGAAAGGATAATAGAGTGGGTTGCCATTTCCTTCTCCAATTTATTATAATAGTAATTTATTACAATTATATAACCCATAATTATAATAATTATGTATTCTTATAAATGAAGCCCTTCTTTCCTCCACCATATTTAGCACTTCCCATGTCATCACTAATCTACAAGACAATGATGTGAAATAAGTGGTATTGTTTTAATAACTGATTTTTGAAAATACTAAGACTCAGATGTGCAGTGACTTGCCTGTGCCTAAACAGTCACTAGAAAGCCAAGTCAGAATTCAAATATTGGTCTGTCTCAAAACCCATGCTATAGCACTAATGCATTTGGTTATCTTTGCCTTATAGGTTATGATGATCTTTTGATAATTTCAAATACAGCAAGTATATTTCAGGAAAAAAGACATAATAAATATTCTTCTTAAATGAAAGCATTAAAAATTTATTAGTTTTAAGAATAGCCTTCTTCTACTTCCATGAATTCCATCAACAATTTTAATTAATTTCAAAGTGCACCATCAAAGCTCTCAGTGGTTACAAGATATTTATGCAATTCTCTGTCCAGGCTCGGTTAAAAGTGATCACCAGATGGCTTCCTGCCATGTGAAGGTTGTCCACTCTCAGGAGCTATAATGCAGATCCCAGTGCAACAAGATAAGCAGTGCCTATATCCTAGCATCAAGTAAGAGAAAGTAATACAGTATATTTTTTGTTCAAATAATCTTATATAATGGAAAAAAAAGTCTGCTTAGCAGAACTGGATGAATAATCATGTTTCAGGAATTGAGATATAAATGTCAAAACAGAAATGATTTTGGAAATGGGAAAGAGTAAGAGGCCATGAATAACCAACCATCTTCCCATCTCAGCTCAGTTATCACCCAGCTGGGTAACAATGGGCAGTTCACTATTCAAACCTATGTCTGTTTCCTCAGCTGTAAAGTGAGGACTTTGAGCTATGCTGTTATTTCCCAAATTTGTCTGATCAACTCAACAGTGGCCACAGGACTGAAAAGGTTAGTTTTCATTCAAATCCCAAAGAAAGGCAATGCCAAGGAAAGTTAAAACCACCGCACAATTACACTCTTCACACGTGCTAGCAAAGTAATGCTCAAAATTCTAAGCTAGGCTTCAAATGTATGTGATCTAAGAACTTCCAGATGTGTAAGCTGGATTCAGAAAAGGCAGAGGAACCAGAGATCAAATTGCCAACATCCACTGGATCATCGAAAAAGCAAGAGAATTCCAGAAAAACATCTACTTTATTGACTATGCCAAAGCCTTTGATCATAACAAACTGTGTGGAAAATTCTCAAAGAGGTGGGAATACCAGACCACCTGACCTGTCTCCTGAGAAATCTGTTTGCAGATCAATAAGCAACAGTTAGAACCGGATGTGGGACAACAGACTGGTTCTAAATTGGGAAAGAAGTACATCAGGTTGTATACTGTCACTCTGCCTTTTTAACATCTGTGTAGAGTACATCATGTGAAATGCTGGGTTGGATGAAGCTCAAGCTTGAATCAAGATTGCCAGGAGAAATATCAATAACCTCAGATATGCAGATGACACCACCTTATGGCAGAAAGTGAAGAGGAACTAAATAGCCTCTTGATTAAAGTGAAAGAGGAGAGTGAAAAGGTGGGCTTAAAACTCAACATTCAAAAAAAAGAAAAAGATCATGGCATCTCGTCCCATTGCTTCATGGCAAATAGATGGGGAAACAATGGAAACAGTGACAGACTATTTTCTTGGGCTCCAAAATGACTGGACGGTGACTGCAGCCATGAAATTAAAAGACAGTTGCTCCTTGGGAGAAAAGCTATGACCAATTTAGACAGCATATTAAAAAGCAGAGACATTGCATTGCCAACAAGTCTGTCTAGTCAAAACTATGGTTTTTTCAGTAGTCATGTATAGATGTGAGAGGCAGACTATAAAGAAAACAGTGGTATTGGAGAAGACTCTTGAGTGTCCCTTGAACTGCAAGGAGATCCAACCAGTCCACCCTAAAGGAAACCAGTCATGAATATTCATTGGAAGGACTGATGCTGAAGCTGAAGCTCCATTACATTGGCCACCTGATGAGAACTGACTCACTGCAAAAGATCCTGATAGTGGGAATGATTGAAGACAGGAGAAGGGGACAACAGAGGATGAGATGGTTGGATGGTATTATTGACTCAATAGACATGAGTGTGAGCAAGCTCCTGGAGTGGGTGATGGACAGGGAGGCTTGGCGTGCTGCAATCTATGGAGTCACAGAAAGTACAATATGACTGAGTGACTGAGCTGAACTGAAATGTCTGATCATAAGAATCGCTTGAGTTTGAGGTCAAAACTTTAACTCTGGATAATCTAGAGAATCAGAATCCTTGAGGAAGGGTCTTAGGAGTGTACATTTTAATGAAAACCCTCATTGACACTGATGATGGGGCTGCTGCTGCTGCTAAGTTGCTTTAGTCATGTCCAATCCTATGCGACCCCATGGACAACAGCCTACCAGGCTCCCCCGTCCCTGGGATTCTCCAGGCAAGAACACTGGAGTGAGTTGCCATTTCCTTTTCCAATGCAAGAAAGTAAAAAGTGAAAGTGAAGTCGCTCAGTTGTGTCTGACTCTTGATGGGGCAAGTTTCAGAAATACAGGAGTAAATTGTTTCTGGTGTTGCTTATACTTATGAAAATCCATAATCTATCTTATAATTCCATAGAGTTTTCTGTAGAAAAATGGAGAGTGGATAAACTGAATGATTTATCACTGCTAATACTTATGCTTAATCTAGATTTTCTTTCTATTTTATAAATTAATTTCTAGAAGAAAATAAAATTGAGACTCAGTATATACTCTGTTATTACTGGAGTTTCTGACATATGGACAGCATGAAATTTTGAGTAAAATAAAACAGAGTTGAATGTGTGAGGCATCAAATTATTCCTATGTTTGACATATTCAGTAATTCAGAGGGTAATAGACTCAATGAGGATACTTCATTTTTAGCCTATTAGAAAACTTAATACATTGGTAGGAATCTGCATCCTTTTGGAAGTTTAAGTTGAGTTTTACCAGTTCTAATTTGGAGAAGGCAATGGCACCCCACTCCAGTACTCTTGCCTGGAAAGTCAAGGACAAGGAAAGTCAAGGACAGAGGAGCCTGGTGGGCTGCAATCCATGGGGTCGCTGAGGGTCGGACACGACTGAGCGACTTCCCTTTCACTTTTCACTTTCATGCTTTGGAAAAGGAAATGGCAACCCACTTCAGTGTTCTTGCCTGGAGAATCCCAGGGATGGGGGAGCCTGGTGGGCTGCCGTCTATGGGGTCGCACAGAGTCGGACAGGACTGAAGTGACTTAGCAGCAGCAGCAGCAGCAGTTCTAATTCAGTGTGATTCAAGAGAGGCACAGCGAAAAAAGATTAATAAAATCCATGGTGTGTCTTATTCCCTTTCCTAAAAAGAAAATATGAAGATGCAGTTAGATAACTCATATCATATTTGTATTTTGTTTGTCTTTTTAAGTTGCTGAATAATTCCTTTATAGTTAGTGTTCTAAGGATTAACATGTCACCTGGGTGCTCTGCCTGCAATCTGGAAAACAAACTGCCGTGCAGACTCTGGGATGTAAAGAAATTCTTCCAGATGTTTACACTGAAAGCATCAATTAAAAAGGTTAGGTAGGTTTTGAAAAGAGAATTTTGGAAGGAGTTGTTTACCAATTTTTACCTTAGTAGAGCAACTAAGATCATAGAGAGACAGTGCTGACATGGAAATGGCAGATTTGCATGAGACTTAAATTTCAAAAGCAAAATCAAAGAACAGCCTAGGTGAGGAAATGCGTTCTCTGTAAGTTGGAACTGTCAAATTCTATACAGTATTAAAATGCAGGTAATGCACAAGAGGTTTCAGTAAACAAATCTCGCTCCAAAAGGCACTGAAATTTTTAATTGATCATTTTATTTTATCTTCCAGAAAAATGTTTTTAAAGTATTAAGAAAACTCCAAAAAGGACTTAGTGTACAGCACAGGAAACGATACTCAATGTTTTATAATAACCTATAAAGGAAAAGAATCTAAAAAGGAATGATATTACACATATATGTATATGCACAAATGAATCATTACTCTGTATACCTGAAACTAACACAATATTGTAAATTGACAATACTTCAAGAGAAAAGGAAAAATGTATTAAGAAAGTACATTGGCCCCAGTGGGTAATCTATGTAACTCTGGTTCAGTAAGGCCAAAATTAAAGGAGATAGTCAATTGTATCACTAGGACAAAATAATTTAAAATAAAATTCTGTAAGGATGAGAAAAAGATGACCCCATAAAGAAAGATAAAAGAAACAAAATGTTCAAATGTGTAATAATAAAAAGTTTGAAGAAGACACTGCCTTCATAGCCCAGAATGCTTAATGATAATAGAGATAGAAGAAAAGCAGCATTATTAAATCTCTTCCTTGATTTTTATCTCCCACTAAAGAGAAAATGATCTTTCACCCTAAAAGTATGGTATGACAATATTTGAGTGAAATGATACTCAAGAAATCAAGAAAATATTCAAAGGATCCTTAAATCCTTTATATAGATTCAAATGCCCTAGTCTTGAAAAATTGCATCACAGTACAAAGAAAGAATAAGTGTTCATATGAAAGCATTTTCAGTGATTTTTGAAGAATCTTGGAAAGTATTCCTCAGTGATTATTGCAAACAAATAGAGGAAAATAATAGAATGGAAAAGATTGGAGATCTCTTCAAGAAAATTAGAGATACCAAGGGAACATTTCATGCAAACATGGGCACAATAAAGGACAGAAATGGTATGGACCTAACAGAAGCAGAAGATATTAAGAAGAGGTGGCAAGAATACACAGAAGAATTGTACAAAAAAGATCTTCATGGCAAATAGATGGGGAAACCAAGAAAACAGTGAGAGACTATTTTCTTGAGCTCCAAAATCACTGCAGATGGTGACCACAGCCATGAAATTAAACAATGCTTGCTTCTCCAAAGAAAAGCTATTACCAACCTAGACGGCATATTAAAAAGCAGAGACATTACTTTGCCAACAAAGGTCTAGTCAAAGCTATGGTTTTCCCAGTAGTCATGTATGGATGTGAGAGTTGATCTATAAAGA
Organism: Raphicerus campestris; assembly: GCA_006410735.1. NCBI lineage: Eukaryota > Metazoa > Chordata > Mammalia > Artiodactyla > Bovidae > Raphicerus > Raphicerus campestris. The sequence continues at coordinate 209,308 of SJYW01001289.1, forward strand.
AAGCTGAGCAGGAAAGAATTGATGCTTTTGAACTGTGGTGTTGGAAAAGACTCATGAGAGTCCCTTGGACTGCAAGGAGATCCAACCAGTCCATCCTAAAGGAGATCAGTCCTGGGTGTTCATTGGAAGGACTGATGTTGAAGCTGAAACTCCAATATTTTGGCCATCTGATGAGAAGAACTGATTCAATGGAAAAGATCCTGATGTTGGGAAAGATTGAAGGCAGGAAGAGAAGGGGATGACAGAGGATGAGATGGTTGGATGGCATCATCGACTGAATAGACATAAGTTTGAATGAGCTCCAGGAGTTGGTGATGGACAGGGAAACCTGGCTTGCGGCAGTCCACAGGGTTGCAAAGAGTTGGACATTACTAAGAGACTGAATTTTACCTAACAGGAAAGTAAAAATAGGCACAGGAAGAATACATCTTTAAATGGTACATAAGCGAAAGTGAAGTCACTCAGTCGTATCCGACTCTTTGCGACCCCATGGGCTGTAGCCCACCAGGCTCCTCCCTCCATGGGATTCTCCAAGCGAGAGTACTGGAGTGGGTTGCCATTTCCTTCTCCAGGGGATCTTCCCCATCCAGGGGTCAAACCCTAGCCTCCTGTGTAGACAGGTGGATTTTTTACCACTGAGTCATCAGGGAAACCCTAGTTAGTGGACTAGCCAACAAACAATCATCAGGTGATACTCATCAAATCACTTCTAGTGGTACATATTGACTCTTAAAAGGGAAAAAGAACTAATTCCTAGATATTATAGTTTAACAAATTCAATATTGATCCCTGGAAAAATTATGGAATAAATTATTGAATAAGTGGTTTGTATAGAATATAAAATGATGACAAAGAGGAACCAACCTGGATATACTAAGAAACAATATTGTTAATCTAATGGTTACTTCTTAGGATGTTACAGGAGAGGAATGTCATTAGAATAATGCTTATGCTTGTGATTACAAGATTTTTGGCATAATCTGACATATTCTTGGAGAAAGGAAAGATAAGCATGGGTAGTTTGGTTAAAAAGCATTCTATAACAACTAAAAGAATGACAGTTAGTTGGGTGGTGGTAGTGTTTGGTCACTAAACTGTGTCTGACTCTTTTACAATCCCATGGACTGTAGCCCACCTGTCTCTTCTGTCCATGGAACTTCCCAGGCAAGATTTCTGGAGTGGGTTGCCATTTCCTTCTCCAGGGGATCTTCCCCATCCAGGGGTCAAACCCTAGCCTCCTGTGTAGACAGGTGGATTCTTTACCATTGAGTCATCAGGGAAACCCTAGTTAGTGGACTAGCCAACAAACAATCATCAGGTGATACTCATCAAATCATAAGACAATATCCCTTCTTTCCAGAAATTTACATTCTAAAGGGGAGAAGCTTCTAGTGGTATCTTATTGGACACTCTATTTGAACTTGATCAATTTAACACAGTCCGCTGACTTGATAAGCACATCAGACATGCATACGTCACTGAGTGTGGAACAGTGTTGAATGATATTATCCACTAACAAGATGTCAATAAACAGAGTGGGCACCACGTATCACATATTCTTTAACACTCCTTCCACTGAGAGGTGATTAAGCCAAGACATTCCTCTTAACCATCCCCCGTACCAGTTCCACAGGCACCTTGAATCCGGGCAGGCTTAGTGACTGTTTTGATTAGTAGAATAACGTTGGATGTGATGTTTTCGGATATAGGCCTTGAGATCCCGGCAGTTTTCTTTTCCTGTCTCAGGGAAGACAGCTGCAGTGCTGCCTGGAAGACCGAGCAGCCTTGAGGGTGCCAATGCAAAGAGGCACTGACACCTTCTGCCAATGGCTCCTTCTGAGCCCCGATCTCCAGCCAACACCGAACGCCAGTTACCTAGGGCACCATCATGGAAGCAGCGTACCGGCCAACAGTCCATCCCAGTGGGCACTGCAAGGCCAGAGGAATGACTTCCTGCCAGCTGAGCCCTCCTCAGACTGTCTTTATGAGGAAAAGAAGTGACTGTTATTAAACTACATGTGGGGACCCCTGCCTTCTCTTCTCATAGAAACGTGCAGACATACACATAGGATAAAATACTCAATTGTATAAATAAAAACAAACACAAATGCATCGATCAAACTGTCACTGAATATGAATCAGTGGTATGCAAATTTGCCCTTATCTAAATCGTCATTATTGCTGCATATAATCATTGACAAATTTTATTGATTTTAACTCCAAATGTCTCTTGGATACGTCTCCTTCTCTCCATCTTCACTCAAGCCACCATTGTCACAAAGTAGTCTCCTAAGTTGATTCCTCATGTCCATTCTTACCCTCCTCAAACTGCTCAAGTTGAGGTGAGAATGAGCTATTAAAAAGTAAACACAAATGACTTACTTCTCTGTTTACAATTCTTCAATCAATATTGCTATCAGATAAACACCTCTGATTTTTACTCTCATCTTTATCAACAGCATCAACCGCCATGACACCATTCTTTGTTTGTTTGTTTTTCACTCTCCACAATTTTATTTTCTTTTTCTGAACCTGTTCTGCTCCCACCTCAGTGTATTTGAACCCTCTGTTCCCCTTGGCGAAGATGACTAGTCACCTCTCACTGTCCTTCAGATCTCTGATTAAATGCCACTTCCTCAGAAAACTGTTCTCTGCCTGCCCATACCTGGTCGTACACCCTCCTCCCCCACCACGTGTGCTCCTCACTTTTCAGAAGATGATTTCTTTCTCTTCTGAGACATTCGATACATTTTCAACATATAATTAAGTGTGGCTAGATATTCACTGGTTACCTCTACCAACAGAGACAATCATAGCAATGGCGGGACTCTTACCACCTCTGACTCCCAACAAGTTAAAACATGCCTTAAGGGGAGTATCTGCTTAGTGATTATGTGTTAAATAGATCAATGATTGATTTATTTCAGGATCTTTAAAGCCTTCTCTGTAAATGGTAGAACATGAAATATTATTCATCTTGCAACTACAGAGGTTGGTTAAGTAGTGCTCAGTAAATGTTTATTCATTTAAACTGAATAAACAGCCTTATTATACATGTGAAAGTTAAAGTATGGAGCAATTTTAAAAATCAGGGCATCCAAGAAATGTGGCAAACTGAAATAAAGTCAACTGAAAGCAGCCATATAGATGGAGAGTCTGGAGACAAGGCACATGAGAAGTGACTGCAAGAAATAAAGTCCAGGGAAGAGAGAACTCTAGCTGAGCTGTGACACGTATATGTGCTACACAGCTATTAAAACAGAAAGTACTACAGTGGGTGCAGCTAATATCAACCTATGGGGTTTATCATGTTGCAAATTTCAACCAACTCATTTGCTTAATAAAGTAAGCCCCTTACATATGAACAATTTTCATTCTGAGAGCATGTTTGTAAGTCCAATCTGTAAGTCCAACAAAGTTAGCCTAGGTACCCAACTAGCACAATTGGCTATATAGCACTGTACTATAGTAGGTTTACAATACTTTTCCCACAAGTAACACATAAAAGCAAGTACAAAAAATAAAGAAAATGGTTTTGACAGTACAGTACCTTGAAAAGTACAGTAGTACAGTATAACAGCTGGCATACAGGGACTGGCATCCAGTAAACAGGCAAGAAGAGACACCGACTGGAGGAGGGAGAGAAGGAAGGTATTGGGAGCTGAAATATCCTCAGCACTAGAAGACAGAGGGCAAACTGCAAATTCACTCATGCCTGAGGTTGATGGCACAGGTTCTGGTTCCTTGCTGGATTCAATTCTGTTGACTCTCTTGGGAAGAAAAAAAAAGAGACAGAGAGAATGATCCAGTAATGCCTGGGTTGAAGCTCCTTTTCTCTTATAGATAACACAGTAGGCCTGGATTGCATTCTGAATGGCTGATACAACCTTTCTATACTGTTCTGTGTTCTGACACTGTGCCTCAAAAACTAACAATACTCCATCAAATAAAGAAAATTCCCTTGCCATTTCCTGCGTCCTGAATCTCTTCAGTCACCTCTTCTTCCTCCTGTCCCTCTTCATTCTTTCTCTGGGCCTCCAATTTCTTGGTGTCTTCATCAGTAAGCTCCTTGTGTGCACAGCAAGGAGTTCAACAAAGTCATCCTCTTGCAGCTCTTGCTGAGGCTGACTCTAACTTCTCACTGCGGCTCACTGAGTTGCTGAAGACCTCTTTGGACTCCTCACCCACTTTCTCAAATCCAAGAAAATCATGAATAACCTGCGGGCAGAGTTTCTTCCAAACCCTATTCATGGTGATGGCACCATGCAATTTTTTATGACCTTTATAGATTTTCCAAAATTATCACAATGCTGTTCTTGATTTGTCTCTCACTGTACTGCCTGACAAAGAGTGTGATGTGAATAGTATTTCTTGAAAGTCGCTGTAACTCCCTGGTCCATAGGTTGGATGAGTAACGTAGTATTCGGTGGCAGATATACTACTCTGATACTGGGATGAAAATTGTCCATGAATGGAGGGTGGCCTGTAGCATTGTTAAGCAACAAAATAATGTTGAATGAGATGTCATTCTTCAAGAAATGTTTCTCTACCTCCAGGATAAAGTGCTGGAAAAACAAGTCCTGGTAAATGGCCTGTGTAAACCTGACTTTGGGGTTACACTTATACACAACAGGAAGAGAGCCCTTGGCTATGTTTTAAGGGCTCTTGGGTTCTCTGCATGATAAACTAAGAGAGGCTTTGGCTTCATATCACAGAAGCATTGCCACCAAGTGACGGAGTTAGCTTATCCTTTGCTGCTTCTAGCCTGGCATCAACTTTTCTTCCTTCTTGATATAACTTTGGTCTGGCATTCTCTTTCAGTACAGTCCTGCCTCATCCACATTAAATGCTCATTCATGTATATATGTGCCTTCATTAATAATTTCAGGAAGCATTTCAGGAAATTCCTCTGTAGCTCCCGAATCTGCATTCACCACCTTGCCACTTATTAAACTAAGTGAGATTTCAGCTTCATATCACTGTAAAGATTGCCACCAAACAACAGATTTAGCCTACTCTTTGCTGCTTTATAGCCTGGCATTAACCTCTCCTTTTCCCATTTGGTCCTATCTCATCTATACTAAAAACCTGCTCAGGTAAATATCCACCTTCATCAATAATTTCTTGAAGCAGTTCAGGAAATTCTCAGGCAGGTGCCAAATCCGCACTTGATTCCTCACCCCTGACTTTTACATTGTGAAGGTTGGCTCTGGGCTTGAACAGATGAAACCAGCCACAGCTGGCATTAAAAGATGAGCCCTCTGATTCTTCCCTGTGTCCCTGTGTTTCTTCTTAAGGTTTTTGGCTTTCTCTTGAATCATCATTCAGCTGAGTGAGACTCAGTGCTGACACTGATCCAGCACCCACACAGAGAAGCTTCTCCATCACCTCCATCACTTTTTCAATATTATTGCTGACATCATTAGCGCAACAAGCTTTATATGTTCCATAATCTTGTCCTTGTTTTTTAGAATCTCTGAACAATTCATGTTATAAGGAGGAGTGACAGCTACCATCTTTTTTGCCTCATGCCACTCTATTATTTTCACTTTTTTTTCCATTGTTATTACTTGGCAGTTCTTAGCAGTACCAAGTATATCACCACTGCTTTTACACCTGCTTCCAGACATTGTGAGCATGAATTAAAGATGCTGTACTGCCGTACTTTATGTAGCACTATACAGTAAAATTCACATGCTAATAAAGTAATGCTCAAAATTCTCCAAGCCAGGCTTAAGCAATACGTGAACCATGAACTCCCTGATGTTCAAGTTGGTTTTAGAAAAGGCAGAAGAACCAGAGATCAAATTGCCAACATCCGCTGGATCATGGAAAAAGCAAGAGAGTTCCAGAAAAACATCAATTTCTGCTTTATTGACTATGCCAAATCCTTTGACTGTGTGGATCACAATAAACTGTGGAAAATTCTGAAAGAGATGGGAATACCAGACCACCTAACCTGCCTCTTGAGAAATCTGTATGCAGGTCAGGAAGCAACAGTTAGAACTGGACATGGAACAACAGACTGGTTCCAAATAGGAAAAGGAGTACGTATATTGTCACACTGCTTATTTAACTTATATACATAGTACATCATGAGAAATGCTGGGCTGGAAGAAGTATAAGCTGGAATCAAGATTTCCAGGAGAAATATCAATAACCTCAGATATGCAGATGACACCACCCTTATGGCAGAAAGTGAAGAGCAACTAAAAAGCCTCTTGATGAAAGTGAAAGAGGAAAAAGTTGGCTTAAAGCTCAACATTCAGAAAATGAAGATCACGGCATCCGGTCCCATCACTTCATGGGAAATAGATGGGGAAACAGTGGAAACAGTGTCAGACTTTATTTTGGGGGGCTCCAAAATCACTGCAG
>SJYW01001289.1:231177-241843 GCA_006410735.1 Raphicerus campestris
ACCTGCCTCTTGAGAAATCTGTATGCAGGTCAGGAAGCAACAGTTAGAACTGGACATGGAACAACAGACTGGTTCCAAATAGGAAAAGGAGTACGTATATTGTCACACTGCTTATTTAACTTATATACATAGTACATCATGAGAAATGCTGGGCTGGAAGAAGTATAAGCTAGAATCAAGATTTCCAGGAGAAATATCAATAACCTCAGATATGCAGATGACACCACCCTTATGGCAGAAAGTGAAGAGCAACTAAAAAGCCTCTTGATGAAAGTGAAAGAGGAAAAAGTTGGCTTAAAGCTCAACATTCAGAAAATGAAGATCACGGCATCCGGTCCCATCACTTCATGGGAAATAGATGGGGAAACAGTGGAAACAGTGTCAGACTTTATTTTGGGGGGCTCCAAAATCACTGCAGATGATGATTGCAGCCATGAAATTAAAAGACGCTTACTCCTTGGAAGAAAAGTTATGATCAACCTAGATAGTATACTCAAAAGCAGAGACATTACTTTGCCGACTAAGGTCCGTCTAGTCAAGGCTATGGTTTTTCCTGTGGTCATGTATGGATGTGAGAGTTGAGCACCAAAGAGTTGATGCTTTTGAACTGTAGTGCTGGAGAAGACTCTTGAGAGTCCCTTGGACTGCAAGGAGATCCAATCAGTCCATTCTGAAGATCAACCTTGGGATTTCTTTGGAAGGAATGATGCTAAAGCTGAAACTCCAGTACTTTGGCCACCTCATGCAAAGAATTGACTCATTGGAAAAGACTCTGATGCTGGGAGGGATTGGGGGCAGGAGGAGAAGGGGACGACCGAGGATTAGTTGGCTGGATGGCATCACAGACTCGATGAATGTGAGTCTGAGTGAACTCCGGGTGATGGTGATGGACAGGGAAGCCTGGCATGCTGTGATTCATGGGGTCACAAAGAGTCGGACATGACTGAATGACTGAACTGATCTGAACTGATACAGTAAAATACACAAAATCACATGTGTATTGTCAATACATGATAATATACACCAGCCATGTGGATTCACTTATGTGATCTGACATGAGAAGGCATGCTTTTATGTTTGAGAGTTTGAAGGATCATATGTAGGGAATTCACTGTATCTAGCAATCACTTACTGTGTGTCTTGTGCTGTGTTAGGGAAGAGTATACAATCACGGAGCTTGTAGGCTACTAAAAAAATCAAAGAACAATTAAATAATTAAAATTGTTGTTATTCAGTCACCCAGTGGTATCTGACTCTTTGTGACCCCATGGACTGCAGCATGCCAGGCCACCCTGTCCCTGACCATCTCCCAGAGTTTGCCCAAGTTCATATGCATTGCATTGGTGATACCATCCAGCCATCTCATCCTTTGACACTCTCTTCTCCTTCCCCTCAATCTTTCCCAGCATCAGGAACTTTTCCAATGAATCATCTGTTCGCATCAGATGACAAAAATACTGAAGCTTCAGCTTCAACATCAGTCCTTCCAGTGAATATTCAGGGTTGACCTCCCTTAAGATTGACTGGTTTGATCTCCTTGATGTCAAAAGGACTTTCGGGGGTCTTCTCCAGCACCACAGTTTGAAGGCATCAATTCTTTGGCATTCTGCCTAAATTAGCAAATACTAAGAAACAGACAAATAAGTATCTGGGAAAGAATATAAATTAAGAAACCATAGATTGGGTGGTTAAAAAAAAAAAAGCTTCTTTAAAGAAACGATTTTCAGATGAAACCTGAAGGATGAGAATAGGACAGGCCAATAAAATTTTGCCACACATCAAGGGATGGGAAGTCCATTCCTTATGTGGGGAGGCTATAAGGAATGGAAAAGCTTGGTGTCTTTGAGACACTGAAAGATTTAGTAGTGTGGGCAGCCTAAGTAAGCAGGATGAAAGGGAAACAGGAGTCACATGATGTGAGTCCTTTAGGCTGTGATTAAGGGTTTGGACTTATTTAATATATGTACCATGGAAAGCAACTAGGGTTTAAACAAAAAGACTATTTTAAATTATGTTTTAAAAGAACACATTTTGCCTTGAGCATAATTGATTGAAAGTGGATTATGAAGAATATTTGATACCAGGTAGAAGCTTACTACAGTCAATTGAGTAAAAATGACATGATTTGGAAAATAGAAGTGTTAAGTGAAAGCAGAATTAGTTAGATTTGAGATACATGCCTTTGAAATGTTTTATGGATTGAATATAGGCTTCCCAGATGGCCCAAGGTAAAGAATCTGCCTGCCAATGGAGGAAACACAGCTTCAATCCTGTATCGGGAAAATTCTCTGGAGTGGAATGGCAACTGACTCCAGTATTCTTACCTGGAAAATTCCATGGACTGTAGTCTGTCAGGCTCCTCTGTCCATGGGGTTACACAGAGTCTGACACAACTGAGTGACTGAGCATGCACGCTTGCATGGGTTAAATAATTTCCCCTTAAAATTCATATGCTCTGTAAGATGAAGGAGCTCCCATCCAACCACATCTCTTTATCAATGAAGAATGCAGAAAGTTATCAGAGTTGATGTATTTAACTGAAGTTTTATGTTTTAGTCATCAAGTAAAAATTACAAAATATTCATCAGTTCAGTTCAGTCACTCAGTTGTGTCCGACTCTTTGTGGGCCCATGAAGCACAGCACGCCAGGCCTCCCTGTTCATCACCAACTCAAGGAGTCCACTCAGACCCATGTCCACTGAGTCGGTGATGCCAGCCAACCATCTCATCCTCTGTCATCCCCTTCTCCTGCCCTCAGTCTTTACCAGCATCAGGGTGTTTTCAAATGAGTCGTTCTTCGCATCAGGTGGCCAAAATATTGGAGTTTCAGCTTCAACATCAGTCCTTCCAATGAACACCCAGGACTGATTTCCTTTAGGATGGACTGGTTGGATCTCCTTGCAGTCCAAGGGACTCTCAAGAGTCTTCTCCAACATCACAGTTCAAAAGAGTCATTTCTTCAGTGCTCAGCTTTCTTTATAGTCCAACTCTCACATCCATACATGACCACAGGAAAAAACATAGCCTTGACTAGATGGACCTTTATTGACAAGGCAAAATATTCTTATGGGGGTGTAATGGGCAAGTCAGCTTACAAGTCTTTTGTTATGATAGAGTAACAGCCCATGGGTTGAGGCCATGTGAACCCAGTGAATATACAGGGACATTAGGATGCCCAAGGGTGTGGATTTCTTCACCAATGTTCTGTTGCATGGATGCTGGCTCAGGAAGGCAGTTTTACAGTACATTCAGCCAGGAAAATATATGCAAGAGCTGATGGTTTTAAATAAATTACTATAGTAATGGGTATGGAATCTATAGGGTTATGTATCAGTTATCTATTGTTATATAACAAGCTATCCCTAAACTTTGCAAATGGAAACAGCAAATATTTGGTGTCTTTTTTAAATAAATTAATTTATATATTTTAATTGAAGGCTAATTACTTTACAATATTGTAGTGGTTTTTGCCATACATTGACATGAATCAGCCACAGGTGCACATGTGTTCCCCATCCCATACCTCAGGGTCATCCCTGTGTACCAGCCCTGAGCACCCTGTCTCATGCATCGAACCTGGACTGGTGATTCATTTCACATATGATAATATACACGTTTCAATGCTACCCTCTCAAATCATCCCACCCTCGCCTTCTCCCACAAAGTCCAAAAGACTGTTCTTTACATCTGTGTCTTTTTTGCTGTCTCACATATAGGGTCATCATTACCATCTCTCTAAATTCCATATATATGTGTTAGTATACTGTATTGGTGTTTTTCTTTCTGACTTATTTCACTCTGTATAACAGGCTCCAGTTTCATCCACCTCATTAGAACTGATTCAAATACATTCTTTTTAATAGCTGAGTAATAATGCATTGTGTATATGTGCCACAGCTTTCTTATTAATTCATCTGCCAATGTGCATCTAAGTTGCTTCCATGTCATGGCTATTATAAACAGTGCTGTGATGAACATTGGGGTACCATGAGGTACCATTTCACACCAGTCAGAATGGCTGCTATCAACAAGTCTACAAACAATAAATGCTGGAGAGGGTATGTAGTGCATACAGCCACTATGAAGAACAGTGTGGAGATTCCTTCAAAAATTGGAAATAGAACTGCCATATGACCCAGCAATCCCACTGTTAGGTATACACAATGAAGAATTGAAAGAGGCATGTGTACCCCAATGTTTATCACAGCACTGTTTATAATAGCCAGGACATGGAAGCAACCTAGATGCCCATCAGCAAACAAATGGATAAGAAAGCTGTGGTACATATAGAAAACTATAAAACACTGATGAAAGAAATCAAAGATGACACAAATAGGTGGAGAAATATACCATGTTCATGGATTGGCAGAATCAGTATAGTGAAAATGAGTACTCTATCCAAAGCACTCTATAGATTCAATGTAATCCCTACAAAGCTACCAACAGTATTTTTCAGAGAACTAGAACAAATAATTTAACAGTTTGTATAGAAATACAAAAAACCTCAAATAGCCAAAGCAATCTTCAGAAAGAAGAATGGAACTTGAGGGATCAACCTGCTAGACTTCAGACTATTCTTCAAAGCTACAGTCATCAAGACAGTATGGTACTGGCACAAAGACAGAAAAATAGATCAATGGAACAAAATAGAAAACCCAGAGATAAATCCACACACCTATCTTCCACAAAGGAGGCAAGAATATACAATGGAGAAACGAGAATCTCTTTAACAAGTGCTGGGAAAACTGGTCAACCACTTGTAAAAGAATGAAACTAGAACACTTTCTAACACCATTCACAAAAATAAACTCAAAATGGATTAAAGATCTAAATGGAACACTATAAAACTCCTAGAGGAAAACAGGGCAAAACACTTTTTTGACATAAATCACAGCAAGATTCTCTATGACTCACCTCCCAGAGTAATGGAAATAAAAGCAAAAATAAATCAGACCTAATTAAACTTAAAAGCTTTTGCACAATGAAGGAAACTATAAGCAAGGTGAAAAGACAGCCTTCAGAATGGGAGAAAATAATAGCAAAAGAAGCAACTGACAAAGAATTAATCTCAAAAATATACAAGCAGCTCATGCAGCTCAATTCCAGAAATATAAATGACCCAATCAAAAAATGGGCCAAAGAACTAAATAGACATTTCTCCAAAGAAGACATACAGATGGCTAACAAACACATGAAAACATGCTCAACATCACTCATTATCAGGGAAATGCAAACCAAAACCACAGTGAGGTACCATCTCACGCTGGTCAGAATGGCTGCCATCAAAGTCTACAAACAATAAATGCTGGAGAGGGTGCAGAGAAAAGGGAGCCCTCTTACACTGTTGGTGGGAATGCAAACTAGTACAGCCACTATGGAGAACAGTGTGGAGATTCTTTCAAAAACTGGAAATAGAACTGCCATATGACCCAGCAATCCCACTGCTGGGCATATACACTGAAGAAACTAGAATTGAAAGAGATACGTGTACCCCAGTGTTCATCACAGCACTGTTTATAATAGCCAGGACATGGAAGCAATCTAGATGTCCATTGGCAGATGAACGGATAAGGAAGTTGTGGTACAGATACACAGTGGAGTATTACTCAGCTATAAAAAAGAATATATTTGAGTCAGTTTTAATGAGGCAGATGAAACTGGAGCCAGAGTGAAGTAAGCCAAAAAGAGAAATACCAATACAGTATATTAATGCATATATGTGGAATTTAGAAAGACGGCATTGATGACCCTATATGCAAGACAGCAAAAAAAACCCACAGATGTAAAGAACACATTTTTGGACTCTATGGGAGAAGGTGAGGGTGGGATGATATGAGAGAGTAACATTGAAACGTGTATATCACCATATGAAAAATAGATGACCAGTGCAAGTTCAAAGCATGAAGCATGGCACCCAAAGCTGGTGCTCTGGGATAACCCAGAGGGATGGGGTGGGGAGGAGGAGGGACGAGGTTCAGGATACGGGACACATGTACACCCATGGNACCATTCACAAAAATAAACTCAAAATGGATTAAAGATCTAAATGGAACACTATAAAACTCCTAGAGGAAAACAGGGCAAAACACTTTTTTGACATAAATCACAGCAAGATTCTCTATGACTCACCTCCCAGAGTAATGGAAATAAAAGCAAAAATAAATCAGACCTAATTAAACTTAAAAGCTTTTGCACAATGAAGGAAACTATAAGCAAGGTGAAAAGACAGCCTTCAGAATGGGAGAAAATAATAGCAAAAGAAGCAACTGACAAAGAATTAATCTCAAAAATATACAAGCAGCTCATGCAGCTCAATTCCAGAAATATAAATGACCCAATCAAAAAATGGGCCAAAGAACTAAATAGACATTTCTCCAAAGAAGACATACAGATGGCTAACAAACACATGAAAACATGCTCAACATCACTCATTATCAGGGAAATGCAAACCAAAACCACAGTGAGGTACCATCTCACGCTGGTCAGAATGGCTGCCATCAAAGTCTACAAACAATAAATGCTGGAGAGGGTGCAGAGAAAAGGGAGCCCTCTTACACTGTTGGTGGGAATGCAAACTAGTACAGCCACTATGGAGAACAGTGTGGAGATTCTTTCAAAAACTGGAAATAGAACTGCCATATGACCCAGCAATCCCACTGCTGGGCATATACACTGAAGAAACTAGAATTGAAAGAGATACGTGTACCCCAGTGTTCATCACAGCACTGTTTATAATAGCCAGGACATGGAAGCAATCTAGATGTCCATTGGCAGATGAACGGATAAGGAAGTTGTGGTACAGATACACAGTGGAGTATTACTCAGCTATAAAAAAGAATATATTTGAGTCAGTTTTAATGAGGCAGATGAAACTGGAGCCAGAGTGAAGTAAGCCAAAAAGAGAAATACCAATACAGTATATTAATGCATATATGTGGAATTTAGAAAGACGGCATTGATGACCCTATATGCAAGACAGCAAAAAAAACCCACAGATGTAAAGAACACATTTTTGGACTCTATGGGAGAAGGTGAGGGTGGGATGATATGAGAGAGTAACACTGAAACGTGTATATCACCATATGAAAAATAGATGACCAGTGCAAGTTCAAAGCATGAAGCATGGCACCCAAAGCTGGTGCTCTGGGATAACCCAGAGGGATGGGGTGGGGAGGAGGAGGGACGAGGTTCAGGATACGGGACACATGTACACCCATGGCTGATTCATGATGATGTATGGCAAAAACCATCACAATATTGTAAAGTAATTAGCCTTCAATTAAAATAAATAATTTTTTAAAGGCTTTCTTAAATTAAAAATGCAAAGAAATAGAGGAAAATAATAGTATGGAAAAGACTAGAGATCTTTTCAAGAAAACTGGAAATACTAAGGGAAAATTTCATGCAAGGATGAGCACAATAAAGGATAGAAATGGTATGGTCAAAACAGAAGAGGAAGAGATTAAGAAGAGATGGCAAGAATACATCAAAGAACTATACAAAAAAAGGTCTTAATGACCCAAATAACCATAACGGTATGGTCATTCACCTAAAGTTGGACATCTTGGAGTGAAGTCAAGTGGGCTTATAAAGCATTACTATGAACAAAGCTAGTGGAGGTGATGGAATTCTAGCTGAGCTAATTCAAATCCTAAATATGATGCTGTTAATGTGCTCATATGTGTGTACTCAATATGTCAGCAAATTTGAAGGACTCAGCAGTGGCCAAGGACGGGAAAAGGTCAGTTTTCATTCCAATCCCAAAGAACGGCAATGTCAAAGAATGTTCATATTGCTGTACAATCGCAGTCAATTCACATGCTAGCAAGAAAATGCTCGAAATCCTTCAAGCTAGGCTTTAGATACCAACAATCCTGTGTTCATAGTAATTCTTCCTAAGTTCGCTTGACTTCACACTCTAGAATGTCTGGGTTTAGGTGAAAGGCCACATCATTGTGGTTATCTGGGTTACTTAAATGAAAATTACTTTATACATTAATCTGGCAGTTTAGAGGCAAGAGTACCATGAGTGCTTGTTCAGTCATGTCTGACTCTGTGACCCCATGCATGGACTGTAGCCCACTAGGCTCCTCTGTCCATGGAATTCAACAGGTGAGAATACTCAAGTGGGTTGCCATTTCCTTCTCCAGGGGATCTTCCCAACCCAGGGACTGAAACTGTGTCTCTTGTGAAAGGCCACGGGAAGGCTGATGATTATTCTTTGAAATGGTGAATTTAAATTGCATTAAAGTATGAAATAGTCCAATCCCAAGAGGGAGACAGGACACAAGAGTCTCAACTGCTGCACTCCTTTTTTGGGGTGGGGGCTGGAGTCTGTGTATCAGCAGTGCCGTCGCCTGGTGGAACTCTGCAGATGGGAGCAGGGTGGTTCTCCCTTGGCTTCTCTTGGGACTATGCTGTTGTCAGGGTCCGGAGACCAGATTTCTCCACCTACCGTTCTTTTTGTGATTCTTGATTCTGACTCCCTGAGCAAATCAGACCAGCCTAGGGTTACTGGAGCCCGCCACTTGCTTAGCATATTTATCATCCACAAATCATCTGCTATAAATATACCTCAGCAGGATGATCATCAGGCTGGCTCTGTAGCCTGCAATTTATGAAGGTTATGGGAGACGGTGTGAAGGGTGAAGTGCTTTATTAAGGGTGGCTTTCTCCCTAACCCAGCCCAGCATTGCTCCGGAATATAAATGACCCTGGGAGTGAGTGCTCCTTTCCCTTCAGGATGAAGGCTTTTTAAATTGTTCCTTTTGGCTGTTATTCTTATGTCACTGTAGTGAGACCCACAAGATTTTGAAAGAAACGACTAAATCACTATTCAAGATAATGTGAGAAACCTCTAGCTGCAAAGTAGATGTATATTTAAACCTCAGATTGACTCCTTTTATGTACAAATCATAGGCAACATTCTCCTTTTCTTCATTTATTTTGCATGCTATTAGTCCCTTTATTTTTCGCTTCTGGCAAAATAACAGAATTGACCGAAATGTCTTGCAAGTATAATAATCACAATCTCTGTGGAAGTTGAAATAAATGAAATGTGTGCTGCTTCTTTGTTTTGTTAATTTTTTTAAAATTGTTTGCTGAAAACACAATGTTTTGGATTATGCCCGGACATAACCTTATTTTCCTTTCACAGACTCTTAAATGAATAAAAAATATTGAAACGAACCCAAAACGACACAAAACCGAAACGCCACCCAGGCAGCTCTCAGCAGTGAATTTTCCTGGAACACGGTTAAAGTCGGCTGGATGGGGAATGATTAACTGTTTCCCTTACAGAGTGCTATTCTGAACATTTGTCCCCAAAGAAAAAGCCTTAAAGAGGGTCACCCTATTGATATGTATTAAGCAGTAAAGGACCAGTTTTGACATTTCAGACAACTCCTGTGAACAGATAGTGAACACCTTCCTGTTTTCACTACAACTGTCTTTTCAAATGATGTTCCCAGCTATCCAATTGACCCAGGAGTGAGGAACAACATGAGGAAGAAAAAAATGCAGAAGTAAGGAGAGAAACTGCTGGAAATGTGTTTTATTCAACTTCACCTGCCGCTCAAGCAACTCACCCAGAGAAGACTCCACACGTTGTATGAATTACCCCAGCATGGTCTCTTCCATCGACGCACTATTTTATCACCTGTTTTGCAAAGTACCAACCGCGTTTACAAGTAGAGGCATACCCGGTAGGCAAATAACCTTTTGCTGCACTTACTGGAAGCTAGTTCATCAAATACTTGTCAGCCAACTGTCCAGGAGGCAAGAACACCAAGGTAGGGAGTGGCAGACATTTACCCCTCTTTTCCTGCTAAATCGAGAATCTGGTCGCTTCTCCTCCTCTAGTCCTTTCCTCCTTGTCACCCCCGTGCCCAAGCTGTTACTAGGGAAACTCGAAAAAGAACTGGATGCATTAAGAAAACAAAAGTTTCAACCCCATAGGCACGATCCCCTCGCCATGCAGAAAGCAAAGCTGACGCCCAACCTCGGTCGCCGTTATCAGCCAGAACGAGTAAGATGTTAACTGCAGATTCACAGAGGAAAAAAAAAAAAACAAAACAAAAAAACTAGTATTGTTCCTCCCGGGTATGCGCGCCGTTTGCGGGGGGCGAGACCTGCCCCCTCCGCGGTGGGAGATCCATCCCTCCGAGTCCAGGTGCGGAAAGGAAAAGCTTCGACAGGTCGGCGCTGGGGGAAAAAAAAAGAGAGAGAGAGAGAGACAGAGACAGAGACAGAGAGAGAGAAAGAGAGAGAGAGCGAGAGAGAGAGCGAGAGAGAGAGAAAGGCGACCTAGAGCGGCAGTTTCGCCCCCAGCCCCGGGGGTCGCCTTCCCGCGCTCCGCAGCCCCGACCTGGCCTCCCTGGGGCGGTCAGTCCCCGCCGGCAGCGGCGCTGGGAACTGCAGGTGCACAGACTTCCCAGGCGCAGACAGCCGCGCTCCCGGAATGTGCGGGCTGGAAGCAGCGGTGACGTGAGGGGCACCGCGGCCCGGAGGTTGGCGCGCCGCCCTCCGTCCCCCCGCGCGCGACCCTCCGCCGCCCGCGCCCCCCCAGGCCGAGCTCCTTGCGGGTCCCGGGCCGCCTCCGGGCGCACCGCGCTGCACGCGCGCGCCGCCGAGCACACGCGGGGGCCCGCCGCGCGCCCGGGGTGGG
>SJYW01001289.1:255542-295084 GCA_006410735.1 Raphicerus campestris
TTTTTTTTTTTTTAATTCCTTAGCGTCTGTCTTCGGGGGGCTCTCCCCGCTCCCGCCGGCTCCTCGGTGGGAGGTTGGATTCACTTGGCTACGGCGTAGGCTCCGGGTTCCTGGGGGGCTTTTATTCCTCCTGCCCTCCCCTCTTTGATTCTCTCTCCCCCCACCCCCGATCCCCGCGTTCTTTTACTTCTCTTATGTGTGCGTTAAAAAAAAAAAAAATCCATCCTGATTTTCTAAGCTCAGCCGGGGAAAGATGGGCTCCGGGGCTCGGGACCGAAGGGGCGGCTCTCCGTCGCTGTTGCTGGGACGCGTGCCTGCGCTGCTGCCTTAGGCGCCCCGAGCGTTCCGAGAGGAAGGTAAGGACTGGGGTCTGGGGGTCACCTTCTCTCCGCCAGGGTCGCTAGCCACCAGCTTTTCCCCCGGGGAGGGGGTGTTACGGAGGAAGGATCGGGAAAGGCAAGGCTGTTGCTGGCGGATGGAGGGGCTGTGAGCAGACCTGATGGTCTCCATTGACTTAAACGCCGCAGTTGAAAAGTTAGGCAAGTCTCATTTTCCAGAGATGTGCTCGGTCGGGAGGGATAGGCTGAGAGACCTGGAACATCTGGAGGTTGCGTGTGATCGGGGTCATTTTGTGGGGGGAAATGTTAGGTTAAAAGGAAGTTAAGATAAGGGGAGGCCGTGGGTCTTCTTATTGGGGGAGAAAGAAAAAAAAAATCAGTGGAGTGATGGCGCCGTCTATGTTCGACTAAAGTGTCACCCAGAAAATCAGTTTTGAGGGGAGCTAAACTAAACGCCAGTTTGCCTCTCAGCAGGAGACAAATAAATAAATAAATGGCACATCCTTGAATCCTCGGTGGCCGGGCCCCTTACACACCCGCAACCCGGTTCTTTCTTAAAGAGAAAAATATAACTGTTGGAAGTGGCCTTGCAGTCGGGGACTGGCTGGGGATGGGGGTAGTGGTGGGGGAAACAGAGTTCGGAGATCCATTTGTGATTATGTAGAATAAAAGTAGACTCCGTACGCGAAGGAGTATACCAAATAAAGAGCGTTATATTGAGGGGGCTTTCTTGAGCAGGCTCGAAGAATGAAATCAGAGCCTTTTATCCACTGTTTCTCATCCTTGATGGGCACAGCAATGCAGACATGAACTGTCAAATAGATGGAAGCAAAAGTACCGGGTTTCATTAGGAAAAGAAATACGACCTCTTTTTGAGTGATTATAAAATGAAGCCCCCTTTCATGGATGGAATTCCTAATTTAGACACTCACTGTCACATTGGCTCTCAACGCCTACACTCTATCCTGAAGAACACTGCGCAGACCTGCATTGCCTGCAAAGTGCTACAGCAAGGGGAAAAAGGGGGGATTATTTCTAGAATTTCCTATAACTTTCCCTATTTTTTAACCTTTACATCCTCTTTGGCTTTATTTTCTCAAGAAGAAAATGCATTATTCATTGAGCTGTATGTTTGAATCAGAGACACACTGTTTTGATAGTCCCAGCAATTCTGATGTTATTTTAAACTGCTGCTATATGGAGATTTAGAATTGGAGTTGTTTTTGCTTATATGAAGACATAGAATTGGAATCATGATCTGGGGATTGCAGATCTGTCTTCAGGGACTTCAAAACTGGATTTTGTGTGCATGCATTGGTGTGTGTTATGCAATGGGGAGGAAGAGGGTTTTATCCTTTGGTTCAGAGAGGACCCAGGCAAAGACATGAAAAGCCTTAACTATCTATATGTCTGTATGTCTGTCTCTGTTTACAGAACAGTGGAAGAGACTGCAGCCTAAAGACTTTTAAAATTAACTTGGCATCACTTTTCTCAGCTCAAAGGCTAAGCAAAAAAAGCAGTGTCATTTATTCTAAGAAATAACTTCTTAAAGGTTAAAGCTGAAAAAGATTCAAGTTACTTTTGGATAACAACTTACAGAGGTAAATATAACCAAGAATTACTGTATTATGTAAGGCCAACTTAAAAAAAAATAGAGGGAGAAAAGAAAAGAGCTTTGGAGCTGTTATTGGAGAGGCAGCAACAATTCAGTAATTGAAATCTGCTAGAAAAGACAGTGCTAATTCTTACATCTACCATGTGTAAATGTTAAATTACAGTAGATAACTCTAGGTAAAATCGCCCTAATTAAAAAAAAAAATGAAACCAGATCAGTTCCTGTGGTTCTGGGATTATTCTCTAGTACCGCCTTTGGAAACAGATACTAATACAATGGTCTACTTTATGTATCCCAGGAGGCATGTCACATTGAAATGACTGCCTTAAATCGTGGTTCTTAATGATGGTGTCCGAAAGCAAGTCTTCCTTTTCTATCTGCCCTTTCTCAGATGATAGTTTACAAATTCTATTA
This sequence comes from Raphicerus campestris, assembly GCA_006410735.1. Lineage (NCBI taxonomy): Eukaryota > Metazoa > Chordata > Mammalia > Artiodactyla > Bovidae > Raphicerus > Raphicerus campestris. Next base: position 257,910 of record SJYW01001289.1, read on the forward strand.
ATCTACATGAATGCCTGTAGTTTTGCATAGGAATTTCCAATTAGTTCACATAGTGGCCCCTGCAAAGACAAGTAGGACCATTTGGGCAATGGTGCTTCAGCTCCAGCAAATTATCATTTGTGCTTTTAAAATTGAGGCTATCATTTGTCATACGTGCTTTTCACATTTAAAAGAAAAGAAATAATATGACGACAGCTGTTCCCAGATTATCAGATTTTGTGTGATGTTGTTTACTGCAGGCAGAGAGCTGAGGGGGAGAAAAGGTTTGTCTAGGTTGCTTAAAAACATCTCAGAAATTAAAATTTAAGTTGTTATATTTAAAAAGCAGAGTTTTCCTCTTCTTTCAATAGAACCATAATGCACTTGAAGGAAATGTTGGTAGATAAGAGCATTCCTGTTAGTAATCTATTGAATATTATTTTTAAATTGAATGTAGAGAATTTGGCCATTGCGAAGGACCACGTGAGGGCGCTGTTCACACAGCAACAGATAGTTTTATGGCATTATAAAAAAAATTACCTGCCCTTTTTAAAAAACGCTTTTTTACTGAAATCTTGAAAACAGCTGGCTGTAATATTGGAAGGAGTTTCTTTTTATCAATGTGCGTAGACTCCTACTTGCATTTTACTTTCATTGCCATTTTTACAGGCCAAATGACATAGGATGAAGGCTGTTCGTAACCTGCTGATTTATATATTTTCCACCTATCTCCTGGTTATGTTTGGATTTAATGCTGCCCAAGACTTCTGGTGTTCAACTTTGGTGAAGGGAGTCATTTATGGATCGTATTCTGTAAGTGAAATGTTTCCCAAAAACTTTACAAACTGCACTTGGACGCTGGAAAATCCAGATCCAACCAAATATAGCATTTACCTGAAATTTTCCAAAAAGGACCTTAGCTGCTCTAACTTTTCCCTCTTGGCTTATCAGTTTGATCATTTTTCCCATGAAAAAATCAAGGATCTTTTAAGAAAGAATCACTCTATAATGCAACTCTGCGAATCCAAGAATGCTTTTGTTTTTCTACAGTATGACAAAAATTTTATTCAAATACGTCGGGTCTTTCCAACCGATTTCCCAGGATTACAGAAAAAAGGGGAAGAAGATCAGAAATCTTTTTTTGAGTTTTTGGTGTTGAACAAGGTGAGCCCGAGCCAGTTTGGTTGCCATGTGTTATGCACTTGGTTGGAGAGCTGCTTAAAGTCAGAAAATGGGAGAACAGAGTCCTGTGGGATCATGTATACAAAGTGCACCTGCCCTCAGCACTTGGGAGAGTGGGGGCTCGACGACCAGGCCCTGGTTTTGTTAAATAACGTGGTGTTGCCCCTGAATGAGCAGACTGAGGGCTGCCTGACCCAAGAGCTGCAAACCACCCAAGTCTGCAATCTTACCAGGGAGGCCAAGCGACCGCCCAAAGAAGGTAAGGTCAGCCAAGAGGGGGTGCCTGGGTGGGGGGTGGGCGACAGGGTGGAAACGTGTTGTGTCCCATGCCAGCCGGATCCTTGCCATGTCTCTGGGTCACCTCTGGATTGATTTGTGGTCCTCACTGGTCTCTCAAGCTAGTTTTATGTTTCAAGGTTTTAGACGGGTGGCAGGGTGGGGTGTTTTTCAGCATCCTGCCCTTAGATGCCAGTGGGAATGTTCAGGGGAAAATAGGTGCAAAAATGTGGAGTCAGTTTGAGATGGAGGTGGGTGGCTGGGGGGCGGGGGGGTGATGCTTTCTTGCTTTCTTAGGTTGCAGCCCCTGGGGGAGACGGAGACACTCAGGCCTGGGAGTGGATCTGTAGGCTTCTCCATGGGGTTCAGCCCACTGTCTCATCTGTGGCCTCTTTCCGGGTTGGAACTTGGGGTGTAGCTACTGAGAGGTGACACCGATTCAGTGACATGTCGGTGTGCACCAAATTACTTCCCCGCATGGGATGACAAGGGTGCCCCTCCCCCCAGAGACCCAGCATTGTGTCAAAGATGCTTTGCACAGTGAGTCCCATACAGGCTTTTGGTCAACAGAAGCCCACTGGAAGTGTAGACTGTGAGGTTACAAATGAACACAGCCAGGTCCTGCAAGACCTGGTACCCTGTTAGCATGACTTTTGGTTCTGTCTTCTTGGTCCCCTCTTGAGCTTGTCAGAGCCGAGCTAGATGGAAAGCCGTGCAGTGGAAATGCAGAAGCAAAGGGGAAAGTATAGGAGTGATTTATAGCTTCACCCAGACTCGTGGGGAAGCTGCCCCAGGATCTGAGATTGTGGATTATGTTTAATAAGGCTGGAAAGCTGGCACATTTTGAGAAAATGGCCTTCCCCTTTGGAAGGTTAGGGGATGCATTCTGTTCATTTGAGGGCACGGCTGGTATCTAGCCTCTCTTGCTCCCCAACCCTGCACCCAGAGTGCATGTTGAATTTTTATGCAGGAAATGTTTTCTGATTGCCACAAAGATCTCTGTCTGTGGAAAGGGACAGCCAAGCTCTAGTCCCTCCTTGCTGTCCTCCCCCAACAGAAGTTGTCTTTGTGGCCAACATAAAATTGACACGTTGTTGGAGAATTTTAAGAGTAGCCAAGGTTTTGTAAGGGGGTGGGGGGCGGTGGGGAAAAAAAAGAAAACGGCTTAACCAGCAAAAAGCCTTGATTTTTCTGCTGAAAGCCTTTTGGGGGATGGGAATTATGGAAGAGGCATGGCACTCGGGGCAAAGAAGCCTTAGAAAATAAATTCAGACTAATGGCGCTGGGAGAAGGGTGAAAAACCTTTAAGATTTCTACAGGTCAGTGTTTCCCTAACAGCTGTGACTGAAGAAAGCAAAGTGGTTTTAAATTACAGGAGTTCTTTTCTCTAGTAAAAATCCCAGAGAAGCACTTGCAACTGCAGGGATGGTATTTAACACCATTTAAAACCGATTAGTGTCCCTTAGAATAAGAAGCTATAGTACATGAGGAAAGTGTGATGTTATAAGCTGGCTAATAAGACAATTAACACTAGAATCTAGGTTTTGCTTGTCTGTTTTATTGCTGTTCTAAGAAAATGGAGAAAATTTGTATCTTCAGTGGTTAAATTTTTATCATCAAATTGACTCCTGATGACAATGGAAAAAGAATCTTGGTATAGATACAACCCTTTTATTTTTGGTGAATGGTAGCAAGTGACAAAAACAAAGTTGTTGTGTGCTCACTGAGTATGATTTTTAGAGATTTTGCTAGTCATGATCATGAGGTGTGGGTTAGGAAAGGGCTGAGATTTGTAGAAATTGGACTAGATGGTCATTCGTTTCAGTAGATGACTGAGTGATTTTAGACATTAGATGTTTGAATCATGGGGGAGGCTATATGCTTCTTTCGGCTAATTAGCTGGTGAAATGAGAAAGAAATGCCTCCATAGAGAAATCAGTGATTGTGTTAAAATTGTTAACATGTTAATAGAGCTGAAGAGGAAAAGTTTATATAATAGGGGAAGAGTATGTGCTATATCAGTAAAATTGCATAGCCAGTATCCTCTGTCTTCTAAATTTGTGCTCTTGAATTGCTTAGGTGTTCTGAGTCAGAAAGGTAAGGATAAGTAATTCCTGATGACATAATTGTGGCTGATGCATTTGTAAGTAATTCCTATAAAATATGTATATAGTACTCCTTACTTCATTCAAAGAAGACCTTTCAGGCCATGTTACATTGTAGAAAAGGAATGTGAAAATCTGCAGATGCTTAATTTAGTCAAATTACGCAAAGAGTACATTAAATCTTAGTCAATACAAATGATATGTAAAATCTTATGAAATAATTGTTTAATACTATTTTGAATAAACTACCACATAATGATATTCACAGGGCTTGAGGGCTATATGTAATAATTACATACAGTGGTGCTACTCGTATCTAATTTAATTCCAAAATGTCTTCATTTTATTTGGTAACCTGTAATCTCAACTTCTAAAATGGGATTTTAAAAGTCCCACTTGTATATTACTTTATGATTTCTATTTTCTGTGAAAAGTAAACTATCCTGTAAATCATAAGGGGAATATTTACAAGTTCCTCCATAGTTTTTGCCTCCCATTTTATTTGCTGTTATCAGTACTGACTCAGAAGCCTCGAGTAGAAGTATTTTCCAGTGTGTTATGCCACAGATGTGGCACAAATTTGACAGAATGGTCTTTAGGCTCAGTGGATACAGTTTCAGAATTTTTTATGTAAAGCTGCTAGTGATGGTAAAAGATACGCTGAATACTGAATATTTTGTATCTGTCCATTGGAGTTATCATATTTAGTTAGTATTTGAGAAAACTATAGGCTCTTAGCAATAGAATGTCAGTTTTGAGCTAGGAATTCTACTAAGATGTTTGTTAACAAACATTCAGGTACTTAAGAATTTCATAGCCAGAAAACAGTAAGAAGACTATTACTATTTGGAATGACAACACTGACAATTACAGGTGTTATCCTGAATATATTATAAAAGTAAATTGTTAAATAATGCTTCATTAAAATGTGAATTTTATATTTAAATATTTTCTTATTTAAGATCATATTTCAAATATTTGAGGGTGCCATGTGATTACAGAAACATAGCTGTCATTTCCTAATTTTTATGTTTAATTTTGAAAGTCTAGTAAATCAGCAAAAGGGACTCTCTTGAAAATAATGTCTTATTTCAGGCAGTTATTAAAGAACTGTTTATGTACAGTCTATATACATATTTAAAAAGAAAACTAAAGTAATATTGCTGTTCACCTCTTTTTCAGATGTGAGTAGGCGCAAGACTGGTATTTATTCATGGGGTCTTTAATATGTTTTATAGCTTTCTTTTACGACAGATGATCCTGGACTATATAGCTAAAGTATAAAAGATCATATATGATCTTATTTCTTACTACTTCACTTAAATAATTAAAAGAGTTAAGAGAGAGAAATTGCATACCAGGGTGTCTAAATCATGTAATAAGCTTTAATGGAAGCTTTGTTTCCTACTTAACATCAATGGCGCTACTTATGTGCAGGGAGTTGGGATCCCTGTATAGATTCCAGGAAATCTGAACACACACACTTCCTTGTCTTTTCATTCTGCCCCTGCTAATCCTTAATAATCATCGACCCAAAGGAAGTCTCACCATGTGCCTGTATAAAGTCTAGCCTGTATGTGTGTGTGTGTGTGTTTGAGCTTGTAGGCACAAATCCAGAGCAATTTCTGTGTCTCTTCAATTTCAAGTGTTTTCATTTCATTCTACTTTTTTTTTTGCCTCATCACTCTTTTACTCACTTTTCCCTTGTTTCTTTAGCCTCCTGGCTCTTACTTCCTTTTTGAATGCTGTGATCCCATTCTGTATCAGAATGTACAGAGATCTCCTGAGTCAGTGGTATCTTGTCAGTTTGCCCTTCCCCTTGGCTGGACCCATAGCCCTTTGCACACACTGTACTTCTGTTCTAGCATCTATCATATTGCATTGAAATTTCCATTTATTTTTCTGTCGTCCTTTGCTAGTCTTGTGAGTTCTTCAAGTGTACAGACTTGGTCTTCCAGTTGTCTAGCACAGTCTAAACAGAGCTTCAATAAAGATTGGTTGAAATGAATGTTAAATGAGGTAAAATTAAAAATTTAAATAAGGACTATACCAATAAATTGAGGTTAATAACATTTATAACATTTCCAGTACAATTAAGGTGTTATTTAGCCAGCTCCTTATCTCAAAGTATTGTTTAATAACATTTTTAAAAGCACAAGAAGAATGGAGTCATTGAGAAATAGTGTTAGGTCCATATGCATTTATTATAATAGATTAACAATAAATATAACTTTCTATATACAGCTATCTACAAAAACAGTAGTAAGAAAATTTGCCAATTTTTACCTGTTTTTTTTTTAAATTTTTTAAATTTTTTAAATTTTTTTTAAATTTTCTTCATTTCTATCTATTTTTTTCCTTCTGGCTCTAGCAGTTCTTATCCAGAAATGACATTTTCCAAATCTTTTTTCCACAGTTTGAAGAGAAACGTGCACAGTCTTTCCGAGAAAGACTTTGCATGACATTTAGAGCTTCTGTTACTTATTGCTGATTAGGATCTATACGTATAGTAATAGTAGAATACTACTAAAATTTTAGGCCTAGCCAAGTAACAGGCCCTAATTTTTACTTTNTGTGTGTGTGTGTGTTTGAGCTTGTAGGCACAAATCCAGAGCAATTTCTGTGTCTCTTCAATTTCAAGTGTTTTCATTTCATTCTACTTTTTTTTTTGCCTCATCACTCTTTTACTCACTTTTCCCTTGTTTCTTTAGCCTCCTGGCTCTTACTTCCTTTTTGAATGCTGTGATCCCATTCTGTATCAGAATGTACAGAGATCTCCTGAGTCAGTGGTATCTTGTCAGTTTGCCCTTCCCCTTGGCTGGACCCATAGCCCTTTGCACACACTGTACTTCTGTTCTAGCATCTATCATATTGCATTGAAATTTCCATTTATTTTTCTGTCGTCCTTTGCTAGTCTTGTGAGTTCTTCAAGTGTACAGACTTGGTCTTCCAGTTGTCTAGCACAGTCTAAACAGAGCTTCAATAAAGATTGGTTGAAATGAATGTTAAATGAGGTAAAATTAAAAATTTAAATAAGGACTATACCAATAAATTGAGGTTAATAACATTTATAACATTTCCAGTACAATTAAGGTGTTATTTAGCCAGCTCCTTATCTCAAAGTATTGTTTAATAACATTTTTAAAAGCACAAGAAGAATGGAGTCATTGAGAAATAGTGTTAGGTCCATATGCATTTATTATAATAGATTAACAATAAATATAACTTTCTATATACAGCTATCTACAAAAACAGTAGTAAGAAAATTTGCCAATTTTTACCTGTTTTTTTTTTAAATTTTTTAAATTTTTTTTAAATTTTCTTCATTTCTATCTATTTTTTTCCTTCTGGCTCTAGCAGTTCTTATCCAGAAATGACATTTTCCAAATCTTTTTTCCACAGTTTGAAGAGAAACGTGCACAGTCTTTCCGAGAAAGACTTTGCATGACATTTAGAGCTTCTGTTACTTATTGCTGATTAGGATCTATACGTATAGTAATAGTAGAATACTACTAAAATTTTAGGCCTAGCCAAGTAACAGGCCCTAATTTTTACTTTTGTTTCAGAATTTTGACAAGCAATTTAGGGAATGGCTCAGATATGTAGTATTAATGAAAACTCCATTATATGGCAACTTTTTTGGGAGGCAGTAAATTAAAATATTGACAGAAAAAGCTGTGTGTACACGTGTGTCATTCCAATTTTAGTGTTAGTTGCAGATAAATGTGCTACACGTTAGTTTTCTTCAAAACTGAGATGAGAATTTCATTTATTTCGTTTCCAACTTCATGTATTCCTATACTTCATTTCCTAACAGAAGTGACTTTATTGTTAAACGAAATACTTTAATAAATACAGGGTTCCTTAGTCAGTTTGACCTGTGTTACCTGCAAATACAGATCAAGTCATCTGGCCCTTGGATCTGAAATCATAGTTTCTTAAAAAATCAACATTTGTTACTTTTTTGAAACACCATGAACTGGGTTTGAATCTACACCTTCACCTGAGAACCTGTTCTGTGTTGCCGCTTCCCTTCTTGGGTTGTTAGAAATGCTAACAATGTTCCTCAAGGTACAAATGTTCCTCAAGGTACAAGAGAACAGGATATGACATTATGTAGTTAAAAAAAAATTATCCCAAAAAACTAATGAAATTAATGGCTTGGAATATTTTAGTTCCTATCAGCCCTGTGGAAATTTCTTAACAATTCGGTTAACTAATACAGATCAGAGAGGTGTTCAGTTTTTCTAAGTGTGTCACTGCATTGAAATGAAAGGTGTATTTTGGTATGAGATGCCCTTGGGTCCTGAGAGTGACTCAGCCACCTCGTAGCATCCTTGACAAGGGACAGCACTTCACTGAGCTTGACAGTACTGTAGTGAAGTCCTGAATTAGATGAGATTGCATATGGAAAACGGTTGGTCTAATCCTCAAGTTTTGCTAGGCCCTCAATTCAGTTTTTGAAACCTCTTTTTTATTCTTATCTTTTGGCTATAAATGATAGAAGATTGATAATTAATGAAGTAGATTACCATATAATTATTTGAACTTGTTTAGGAATTTAGGGCACTTAACAAAGGGTCATTAGTTGACTGAATGTCTGTTTTGTATTATGTAAAGAAAAGGTCGCATCTGGATACATTTGTGTTGATGGAGGCATGACTAATACATCAAATAGATCAAGCCAGTGAATGTGAGTCATCCCAGGGCTGGGAAGCTGTCCTCTGGATATCATTGCTGATCCTTTATAAAGTCTGTAAAGTCTATATGTAAATTAAGGAGTTTCCAAGTGTTTTCTCTTTGCTGCATTATGCAAAATTAAATTCATGTTTTTAGTTCTGTTTTGAAAAGGAATTATCCTGAAACAATTAAATCTATATTAAATCATTTGGAAAGAAGTAGAACATTTTTGGAATTTTTTTCACTGAATTGTGTTTAGTTGTTATAAACTAATGAGCCCTCAGAGTCCTCCAAAGGCTTACATATTCAGATATTGCAAACAAATTTAAAAATTTGTTAGAACTCATTTGAAGATTCTGATGTTTTCTTAAAGTTGAATTACAGAATGCCATCTATAAGACTGCATAAAATGCTAAATGTTCTGTGTTCAGTTAAATGCTAAATGCTCTATTTTCATTTGTCTTTCAACTGTCATTCAGGAATTTTGCTCATATGCAGAGAATGACCTAGCTAATACTTATCTATTAAAGGTTAATATATTTCTTCTTATTATTAATAAGATATTCTTAATAAAGTAATATGTTTCTAGTTTGCACAGAAAGTGCCATAAGTAACAAATACATAATAAATACATTAGTGTGGAGCTATTTCTCTCAAAAATAATTCCCTGAATAGAAATATTTTCTGAAATTGGACATGTTTGCTGATGTGCATTTTCCCCTTATGACACATCCCTTATGCTTAGAGCGTGTTATAAAATATGAAGGAAAAATAGTTACTGCTTAGTTTCTCCCATATTAAGTGAAATAATTTATCCACTAACCTAATCTTGGATATTATGTTCTCAAATTACTTCTAGATACCAAGATTCTTTAAAGACTGAGAATTGTTTAGGAAAACAGAGCAAATATGTGCATGGGAAAGACACTGAAACACTGATGGAGCCAGATTACAGTGTTGAGGATGCAATTTACATGCACTTAGATATGATCAAAAGCATTAAAACAATTGTGGACTTAACCAGAGTCTACCTTGGTGAATTACTTTTTAGTAATGAATGTGTTAAAAAGATAGAAATAGCACACAGAAATATTTGCTTTCCTGGGTCAATGGTATAGAGGATCTATTTCATGACATTTCCACTGGGGTTCTTCTATTTAAAAATAATTTTTAAAGTTTTGATTTAAATTTTATATCTATACTGCATATATAAATAAAGATAATTTGTTCTCTAATAACTATTTTTAAAGAGAAAACTTCATCTACGTATCACCTTCAAGAAAATAAAGATGTGGAGTGTTTTGTTAAACATTTTATAAATTAAAGAATGTAAGGAAACCTGACATTGAGACAGTGCTTTCCAGTTCACAGAGGTCTGTGGCACAAATTATTCTACTCGAGCAGTAACTGTGTGAGGCACCTATTATTCGCTCCATCAACATGGGCCGATTATACCTTAAAGACCATGGCTTTCCTTTCTCATCATTTTACTATAGACTGGTCCAAATGAAAAACTACAGAATTTTAGAGCTATGAGTTTCTGTCTGTTTCTGGAACACCTGAATCTGAATCACAAATTCTTAGATTCATAAGGGCCTCTCAGCATCATTTCGTCCAAATCTTACCACTAAAGGAATTCCAGTCTGCAGATGTATCATGGGAACATTACTTCAACTGAACATAAGTGTTCTTGGAGTTTATATTTAATGCCATTTCTATAATGTAAAAGAGACACAGTCATTTAGGATGGTTGAATAGATATAATTATTTTTAAAAAAATTACCTGGTATCCGGCCAGAACAATAATCAGAGTATATTGCTCTGTTACTGAATATAGACTCGTCTTTACAAATCAGAACTTTCATTCATTAGGTTTTGGGTTTTTTTCCTATTTGGTATATATTATTTAAACAAATGTGATGTAAGTTTCAAAAATCTATTGATTTTCAGTCTATGCACATTAAGTTTAAAGAGCAGTGTGTTTCAAGTGCAGAGCCTGTCTAGATTTAGAAAGATGATTTACCAAAGTCTATCTTGGATTTTCATTTTATTATCATTCTCTAGGGCAATCTGTGTTTTAAAGAAATAACATGTTCTATTTTTTAGTTATCCCGTTGCACATTGAGAAATGCTATTACAGGTGGGAAACAGATCAGAACCCACTCCTGTTCTGAAGGTCACAGCTCCTGTGGGTGGGCTTCCCTGGATTCTCTGGAAACCCCTCTCTTCTCTCACTCCTGAGGCCCATGTCCTGACTCTAACCCTAGGACTGTACTCTGTCTTCCTGGTTTTTCCAAGCTTTATCCATGCCTTACTCTCTTCTCAAATTACTACAAGACATCATCTGTTTCTTATGGGGACAGTTGCTGGTACAGGAGTATGTGATTTTGTTAACTAATTACGTTGAGATTGGTCTGAAATCATTCCTTTTAATGTGCTAACAGTCTTATGTAATAATTAACCGTTTGCAGAGTTGCAGGTTGGCTAAGCCTACTAATTGAAAGGACTGAGCTAGGCTTCCCTGATGGCTCAGATAGGAAAGAGTCCACCTGCAATGCAGGAGACATCGGTTTGTCACTGGTTCCAGAAGATCCCCTGCAGAGGGGAATGGCAACCCCCTCCAGTATTCTTCCCTGGATTATTCCATAGACAGGGGAGCCTGAGAGTCAGAAACAAAAGAGCAACTTTCACTTCACTGAAAGAGCTGAGCTAATCAAAGTGAGAACCAGTTGGCTATTTTTTAAGAAGCTTAGTTGACACGGTTTATTTTACACTTGATCTAACTCAGGATATGTTCATCTTCATAACTCCACTGAGTTTAGGAACTCCTCCAATAGTCTTTCTGTATGTACATGTTGACTTGTTGACTACTTAGCCTGTTTTAAAATTACATAACGTGTACATTCATATACAATTTTTCAGTGATGTGACCACAGAACATTTGAACTGGCCACAGAACTTTCCTGGATATTCAAGGAAAGTTTTGTGAGTTGGTAATTTCAAGGCTCATGTATAAAATGCAAAAAATCCTGACAGGTTAATATTTAGTTTTCATTTTACATCATTAAAATAGTGGAAATATAAAATGAAAACAGAATTTCAGTTGCTAATGTAAGTATCCTTTTGCCTGTTGATTTCATTATACATCTCAAGTGTGTGTGTCCAACTCTTGACGATTCCATGGACTGCAGCCCCTCAGGCTCCTCTGTCCATGGAATTTTCCAGGCAAGAATACTGGAGTGGGTTGCCATTTCTTACTCCAAGCAAAGACAAAAACAAAAAAACAAAACACAAGACTAACACAGAACTTTATTTTTTTTCTTTCATTTCATTGCAAAAAGAAACCAAGGCAGCTAAATTTGCCCTTTTAATTTTCATTAAGAAAGCTGCAGTTTTTAACTCTTTTTCTGTGTTTAGGTTGCCTTTCACATCATAGAAGAGTCCTGAGAAGGAAAAAAGAAAATAACTTCCAAAGAAACAAATGGGCTAACCTTTATTTTTTTCTGACCTTCTGTTGATATGCAGCTTTATGATTTTTCTGAATAGGTGGTACATAACAAATATTTATTATATAGTGAATGCTTTTGGAAATATTTTTTTTCTAATGTTGGCTCCTCATACTAATTGTAATGTGGAAAAGAGGGCACCTTGAAAAGATAGAAATCTGTTTACTTTATATAATCTTTCCACATAAATCTGGCAAATTGTCAAAGATCTGCTTCTGCATTGTGGGCTGAGAAATTTCAGTTTATTTTGGCTTCCCAGAGAGGTCAGCTTCCTTTACAGAAATGTCAGCTTGTGGTCTGCTCTCCTTGGCTGGCCTTGGTTTTTGTAACTTAGAGGGCAAACTATGTATATTTTTTTAAGTGGTGCCTGAGATATTAACCAAATGCAGCCTTTTCAGTTGCCTTTACTTCCAACTACCATGAAGTAAATGGCCATGAAGCACGGTTGTTGGTTCCATTTGTACCACTGAGAGCATTGTAATTGCCTTCCTTAGCTTGTAATATATTAACAGTCTGTTCTCTTAAAAATGTATGGCTTCCCTCTGGCTAGTGGTTTTCCTGGAATTTTCTTATGACCATATTTTGGTATCCAGTTGATGATAAAGGGCATAAGTGAATTCTAGGCAGTCATAAATATTACATATATTTGCCACTGGTCTCTGCATCCTGAGGGGAGAGAAACCACAGTGATATGGCTGACTAGAAGTTAATCCATTAAGTAGCAAGAACTGATTAATGCAAAAGAAGTAAGTATGTATAGGATATGAATTAATACAGCTTTTTTTCCCCCTTAGCAATGGAAAATTTTTTTCTAAATAAAAAGTCAGTGTATGAAAAAGTTTATTAAAAATAGAACTTGGTTGAAGTGAGCAGGAAGCCCAGAGCTTGCCTAATCCACCTCTATAGGTAAGACATTCCCCCCCAACGCTTCTGCATTTTGTCACACTTGTGGAATAAGAGACTTGCTCATTACCCATCTCTACTGCCTGTCCTGTGAACACTTTCCTTGGGATCTCTCTTTCCTTGGGGTCAGTTTGTCCTGGGGCTGCCTGTCGTGTTTCAGAGCTAGTACCTGAATTGTCCATCTTTCTGTCTCATCATCTGGATTCCTCTTCCACCTGAGGTTTCCAAACCTGCAAATTTGCTTATTGCAATCATACCTCTTACTCATAGACCGGAGGTTACCCAGATAAATATGAATATTGTATTAGGATCCTTTTGGACCTTTATCTGATGAATAATTAGAAGCCCTCATGTTAAATCTTTATAAATGTACTGTTTTGGGGTGTTACTCATTCTGATTCTCTTCCTGATTGTTTAGTGACTCCCCAAACTGTTCAGCTGCAGACTGTCAAACATCTTGGAGTAAACTAAAGTTATTAGGGCATAAAACTTTTTTGGAGGTCCTTTGTTCACGTATAATGGATATCTGCAACAGAAGCAAGTTATTAAAACCACCACCAAAACCATGTTAGCATCTGTTCTATGGACATGAGTGGACACTGGGGTGCTATTAATGCTCTTCCAGTAGTGTTAGCCTTCCCTCTCTCTGGGCATGGTCAGGATTGATTTCTGGACCAGCTGTGCCTGGATGGGGTCATGTGACTGGCTCTGGCCAATGAATGGTGAGCAGAAGTGTTACTGCTTGCTTCCGAGTTGGGTTATTTCATTGCTGGAGTAAGGTCACCAGAGTGGTCAGACCTTTGCCTCTGGCAGGGGACCTGTGCCAGAGAGAAGGGCGTCCCCAGGCAGTTTGTGTCCTTAAACGTGTGAGCCGAGAGGAGCCCCCTCCTGTGGCCTGAAGGCTGAGCCAGGAAGTTCTTCTTCTGTTTCGAGATACTGGGTATTCGGATTTGTCTTTGTTACTGCAGCCTAACCTAGCATATTCTAGCTGATAACAAAATGTCCAGTTAGGGAGGACTGGGGCACAGTGGCATTAACTGATGGTTTTAAAAGGTGGGCTGTTGTGTAATTCAGCTGTGAAGATGTGGTGGCCAGGCAGGTCTGTGATATTTTGTGGGGAGGATCTCGCCTACCTGAATATTCTGCAGTGTACTCTGGGTGGGATAGCTGAATTTCAGTTTATTGTTAATGACACTCTGGACCTCATTTTAGGTATTAATTTATCAATATTTAATTTTTCTAGCCTAATTAAAATAATGAATTAACTACAGGGATTGTATGTTTGGACTTCCCTGGTGGCTCAGACGGTAAAGCATCCGTATACAATGCAGGAGACCTGAGTTCAATCCCTGGGTCGGGAACATCTCCTGGATAAGGAAATGGCAACCTACTGAAGTAGTCTTGCCTGGAAAATCCCATGGACGGAGGAGCCNTCAGACGGTAAAGCATCCGTATACAATGCAGGAGACCTGAGTTCAATCCCTGGGTCGGGAACATCTCCTGGATAAGGAAATGGCAACCTACTGAAGTAGTCTTGCCTGGAAAATCCCATGGACGGAGGAGCCTGGTAGGTAGGCTACAGTGCATGGGGTCACAAAGAGTCAGACATGACAGAGCAACTTCACTCACTGTTGTATGTTTAGATAACAAGAGACCATCCTTTTGACATACACTCAAAAGCTATTGGATTTTTATATATGTTCAAACTCACCCAGATTAGAAAGGGTTCGTGCTCTTTTGCTGAGTCATGATTGTCAAAGAACTGAGTAGCAGACGTTCCTTGTGTTCTTTCTGATGGTTCTTACTGACAGGTGAAAACGTGGCCCGTTACCTGCCCTTCACCCTCCTTTATCTTCATTCCACCTTCCTCCTTTCTCTCCTTCCTCTCTTTCTCCTTGGGTACTTCTTTTCCCTCCAGATACATAGGCCATGATATATATGTGTTCACCCAGATCCTGTACCACAACAGTTTGCACAGAATCTGTTATCAATATACATGTAGGTGTTTGTGGTAAACAAATATTTCTATGGGTGTTCAAAGGGAGCTTATAAACAGTAAGCACTGCCTCATTAATCTTAACAATCTTCTTGTGAGGTTAATTATGTAGCGGTAATTAACCTTCCCTGTGAGTAGGTGGGCTTTTGCCATGTTGAGAAGCATTCTTCCCTTCCAGGAGAGGTGGGAGGGAGCACTGGGCTGCTGTGAACTTTAAACATGCCTCTGAATGCTACTTCTCAGGAGTGAGTGTTGGCGGGACTCGGGAAAATCTTACTATACTGGCCTGAGCCTTGCTTTGTTTTCCTGACTCTCCTGTCCTCAAGTTTTCATTATAATATTCTTGTTACTTACACGAGACACATTCCAGGACTCTGATGGGGGTATACAGAACACCTAGCAGCTGAGAAGTTAAAAAAAAAATTGAACACAAATATATTCTTTTTTTTCCCATTTTATATTGTGTTCTGAAGAAAATTTAGGTATGCAGTGAATTATTAATTTTTTTCCTTCCCGTGTATTTTATATCTGATCTTTGGGACACACACACATACACAGTCATTTATGCATGAATCTGTGGCATTAAACATTCACAGGTATTATATGCAATGTGATTTGAAAAGATGAGCATTTTTTCAATAGCTTGATATATTCCCTGCTAAACTGCATTTACTAACTTAATATATACTAGATATAAATCTAACTAGTGTCACTGTTGAGAAAATCACAGGAATGGCAAAGAATAAAGATGCCTTTTGCAACGTAAGCTTTAACATTTAAGTTGATATTTTGAAAATTCACTTGGAGGCTTTTTAATAAATACATTCAGATCAGTATTCTGTGGATATTCTTAATTATCAGAATTTTTTTTTTTACTTAGGATTTAAGAGTAAAAATCATTTGCCAAGCAGGTTTCTAAAAGTTGAAAACAAATGTCAATTCATAAAAGTGTACACTTTTCCATTTCTGGGAAATTTAGATGTATCATGTCATAACAAAGTAACACTTTCAAATTCTCTTTAATCATTGATTATTTTCTTCCTTTGGAACTTGTTCCATATTAGATCCCACAAATCTAACAGCCATTAATTTAGATATTTCCTTATAGAACTTAATATAAAATGAAAATTGCTTCAAGTCAACATTTCATAGTGATTAAAGAGTCAGACTTCCTGGGTTCAAATCTCATTTTCTTAACTTCTAATGGAGAATATTATGTATTTCTATAAACCTCAGTTTCTTTGAGAGATTGAGGTAATTAACAAAAAATTAACATGATTCCTGGACTGTTTAATAGAGGCTCAATAAATATGAACTTTCATTAATTGGATGGTTTCGGAACTCTTTAGAAACCCTGCATTAGCTTTTTCTTCAGTGCAACAAATAAAACTTTAATTTGTAGTAAAAAGTAATTTATTTAGTTGACCTCCAAGAAACTAAAATACCTTCTGGGTCGTTCACTCTGGAAAAATGCACCGTATCTGTAATCCTTCCCTCTGAATCTTCACGTTCCTGAGAAAAGTAGTCTGACTTAAGCTGCCATATCTCTACTTCTTTCTTACTCACTTCAGAAGTGAATCACTCTGTTCCCCACATCATTATTTTCCTCTTAAAACAGACTAGCCAGTGATATTCACAGATTGTTTGACAAATAGTGATTTCCCCCAGATGATTTTCTCTCAAAGGCCCGGGTCCACTCTAAATCAGAATCAGAAAGCATTGTGGACTGTACTTTGTCTGCCTAAGCAGCTTCAACTTCTGGGTATTTTCCTGAAAATATTTTTGTATCTTGGGTGAGTCCTTTCCTCATAATATTATGGTTTCAATAAATCCCCATTTTTTTGGTTAAATCAAGTTAAAATCTGTATTCTGATTTCTTTCTCATGACTAGCATGCATGTTTAAAATGAAGCAAGCTGTAATTACCTCCTGGCCTGCATTGAATCTCTTTTTTCTTCTGAGCAGAGTCAGATCTCCTAGAAAAATATCTTGCTTGCTGCCTGCTTCTTAACATTTATTCTAAGGGCTACTGTAAGAAAATATCAATAAAATATAAATCCATACTATATTTTTCAAAAGATCATACCCTTTTACTTTCGGTTTTCTGAAACTTTTACTTTTGCCTTTATAAACGAGAGGAATTAGCAGTGTGGCATTAGATACTAATATTTTTAACTCTCTAGAATCCTTTGTATTTAGAAGAGCACTTAGAAGACTGAATAATTGCCTTTTGGATGAGATTTGCCATAACTTGAGGCAAGTCAGTCTGAGCTCCAGTTTACTCAGTTGTAGAAAATAAAATTGGTTGACTGAAACTCATAGGATTCTGTGGCAAGTAAAACTGTACCATATATGAAAGCCATTAAGAAAATGACCAGTGGCATCCAAAAATGTTATTGTTATTTATGGTATTAACTTGTAAATTTGATTAAATTTATTAGTTCATTGGCATATGTGCATATGAAATAACGGCCCTGTCCTGCAATAATAAATATCATAGATGGTTGGATGGATTGTTGGACTTATTTGAGGACAAGACTGATTTGTCCTTGGGAAAACCTTGTTCCCTTGGCTCTTCTTTTTCTTTTCAATGTTAGTGGAAGCAGTGAAAATTTGAGCTGCACATTCAAACCTTTTAGTTTGATTCCCAGCCCTGCCTTCCGCCAGCTTGGTGACCTTTGGCAATTTGCTTCATATTTGTAAATCACATTTTCTGTATCTGTGAAATAGAGATCATCTCTATGCCATTTCTTTTTAAAAAATGTATTCTGTACAAAAAAAAAAAACAACCCCACAACACTGTTAAGATAAATGCATGAAAAATTCAGAAGTGGTCAGTTTCTCTTAATGCTGGTTTTTAGGTAATCAAGCTTTAAGTTTTCAGCTGCCCATTGTAAGTTTAAGTATGACTTCAATTGTGTGCAGATCTAGCTTTCCTCTTCTGTAGATGAAGATCAGAAGTACAGTGAATCACTTCATAATAAGCTTTCCACTCCATGTTGGTCAAAGGAACAGTCTGAAAATAAACACATCCTTTCTTCCCTTTTGTGTCAAGAGTTAGCATTGAAGGAGACTGAGTAGATGAATGCTTGCCCAAAACCTTATCCCCGGTGCCAAAAATACTGTGGGAGAAATTGTAATTTTATAGAACTGCTTATTTTCTCAAGGGAACAAAGACTATGTATAAATAAGCAAGATTTCTATGCCATATCAAGTAATTGAAATTAAATGTATTAATCTTTGAGGAATACAAATTAGGTAAATTTTGCATCAAGGTGGATTTTGAAACGTAAAATATGGAAAGAAACATGTGGAGAGAGCTTCATAATTTCATGAAGTATTTTTGTATCCGTCCTAAAAAGACAACAGTTTGGAGTCTGTTTTCTCTAGGTCACAGCTGGGAATATTTCCAAGGTCAAATGTGATCTGCTAGCCAGACATGCAATTGTTCTGATGGGATTACGCATCAAATTTACTAGGTAAAATGCCGACTTACAATAGTTTATCAACTTGTAAAGAGTTTTGGCAAACCTAATACTTGGTAAACAGTTTTTAAAAACATTCAGTTTTGTGTTTTTGAACAAGTATAGCAAACTGAATCAGTAAAACTATATATTTTAAAAATGAACCTTAATACAGGTTTAACAAAGCATTTATTTTGACTCAGAGCTTCCTACCCCTGGTGTTGTGCAACCTAACCACTAAATGTAAATTTTTCAGTTAGCCTGACTTCAGTAGGGGGTGTATGCCTTAGAAATCCATTAATAGAAAGGTACCGTGCATAATGGATATTTTGAAGAGAATCCAAATGGAACAAAATAATCCACCAAGCTTATATAATTTTTAACTTTGTTTTCTGTAAATTTTTAAACCTATTTGTGTGTTTATTTTCTAAGTATAGTAGTAATGAATACTTTACTGTGTGTCCAGTATAATTTTAGATCTCAACTCTTTCAAGGTTCTAAGACTCCTGTGAGATGTGTATTGTTATTACTGCCTCCAGTTTCCAGATGAGGTGTCTGGGACACAGCAGGGCTGACTGAGTGACCTGCCAAGATCACATTGAGAAGGGCAAAAGCTGAAATAATCCCTCTTTTAATCCTTACAATATACCTTCACTCTGTGCAGATGAATACAATCTAACATTTTGAGTAATTGCAAAGGTGCTTGACTCTTACAATCCTTGAATTACAGGATATTTTTAAAGAGTATAACGTTTTATTTTAATTCCTCCAAAGTCCGTTGCCTCCTGTGTTTGGGTAGCCTCTGATCTGCTAATGCTGCTAGCCTTCAGTATTTCGCAAGCTATCGCCTGTGTCAGAGAATGGGTAGTAAAGGAGCTTTCTTCTCCAACCAAGTCCATTATTCACAAAACCCTTCAGTCTCAACTCTCTGAGGAAACCTCAAGTGATGAAAATAGGAGTATTGATTTTGACTTGCTCTGAGACATCCAATGTTTATGAAATCCTTTCTGCTCATAAATATACAACTTTTAATGTTTATATTTGCAATCATCGACTCAGTGAGCATGAGGTTGAGCGAACTCCGGGGAATAGTAAAGGCTTTCCCATAGGGAAGCCTGGTGGGCTGCAGTCCTTGTGCTCGCAGAAAGTCAGAGAGGATGAGGCACTGAGCAACAATAAAAATGTTCATTTGGATTTAAGTATAGTCTGTTTTAATAGTTTCCTATAAAATATGAATTTCTTAGGTTTCAGGTGTATGGTTGGTAAAAACTACAGCTTAACTACCTTGAACTTTACTTAGTACCATATTAACACAATGAGGTGCTTAATCTTTTCTGTAATTATGATCATAGAAGATCAAAATAAAATTAGAATGACAATTATCTTTTCTTGTATTACTTAATGATTTCAAGTTGGGAAGATGTCATTTATATTAGACAAAAATAGGTTATAGTTAGATTAAGCATCTCTAATACTAGAAAATACAGAATATTTATAAAAAAGAAACAAAGGTGAAAAGTTCAATTCTTTGCTCAGAGAATATTTAATCTTTGTCTTTAAATTAATTTTGATATGTTCTTTTGAAATTCTCAATTTTCATATGTTTGGGCATTGAAAATGAATACTATCCTACTAGGAAAAATAATAAATCCTGATCCAGTCTGACTAAAATCATCCTCTGTGGAATTTTCTTAGTTGTGATAATATTCAAATACTGAAAATCAAGCTGATGCTAACTTTTCCTTCTGAATGGTAGTGATTCAGTGTCTTGGGGATTTAAGAGTTTCTTGAGAGGAAGTAATCAAACTAAAATTATTTTTCTTCTTAAAAAGAACAGCTATTCCATTTATTCTAAAATGAGGAATTCACAGAGTTTATGTAGGTAAATGTCAGTCACAAAACAAAAAGGAAAAGATAACTGAAAAATAATACTCTGAAAAGTTCAGACACATCAGAAGATTTAAGGTTGATTTCCATTTTCTCTTCATTTACCTTTTACCATTTATATTTTCTTGAGTTTCTTTCACATTTGTATGTACTAGAAAAACATATTCTCCCATAACTTTTTATTATGTGTTTCTTATTGATTTTTATAATATTAAAGTCTTATTATAATATTAATATATCTTATATCCTGTCAGCTCCAATACTAATTATTTTTATGCTACATTATTTCAAAAAATATATTTAAATTACTTCTGAATTCTTATGCAAATTTTGTAGCAGGACTTTAGGTGCATAATTAAAAATATTCTAGCATTTGGATAATTTAGCAGATTAAGAAAAAGAATTTAGAAAAACATTTCAGGGCAATTTGCTTGTTTTGAGCATCTGGTTAACAGCTGGAGTAATGAGAGTTAACGCAGCAGTGACCGTCTTTTACACGGATCTCCGGTGCACTCACAAACACCAGGAAGTATTAACTGCTATTAATTCTTGCTTCCTTTTGCTATAGGAATTTGCTAAAAAAAAAAAAAAAAAAAGGGAAAGATCCTTGGAATTTTCCTTCCCTAAGACAATGTTTCAAAAATAAGATTATCTGTAGTTTGTATATCATAGTTCACAAGTACGTAATTATTTGCATATACATAATATCTCAAGGTGGTCTGCTGAGTTGAATTATCTTATGTACAAAATATCTGTTTTGAAACTTTATTTTCTAAGAAGTGTCTCAGGTAAGGTCTCACATGTATTGTGAACAGGTACTTATTGAATATATCATGTTCTTGGCCTTGAAATCAGAGCCATACAATAGAAATAGGGAGTACACTTAGTAAATACAGATGAGAAGAGTATTTAAGGTTTTTCCCACTGTTGAGAAGAAGCTAACACTGTAGGAGGTCAGAAAGAAAAGAGCAACCTGGCATTTGTCTGAGGATTTTCCTGGTGGTGCAGTGGTTGAAATTGTGCTTCCACTGCCAGGGGCACAGATTCAGTCCCTGGATGGGGAGCTTGGGTCCTGCATGCCTGGAGTGGAGTGGGTTGCCATTTCCTTCTCCAGGGGATCTTCCTGATCCAAGGATCGAACCTGGGTCTCTTATGTTGCAGGCAGAGTCTTTACTGTCTGAGCCACCAGGGAAGCCCCAAGACAAAGATGAATTAAAACAAAAAAAAACCCCAAA
The DNA here is from genome assembly GCA_006410735.1 of Raphicerus campestris. NCBI lineage: Eukaryota > Metazoa > Chordata > Mammalia > Artiodactyla > Bovidae > Raphicerus > Raphicerus campestris. The sequence goes on from SJYW01001289.1 coordinate 279,122, forward strand.
ATGGTGAAGATTATATGATCAGTTTCAGAGATTTAAAATGGCATGAGGTGATACATTTTTCAAATAAAGTACCAGAGGGAAAGAAAAGGCTTGACTTTTAATGGTTGTGGCACTGGGACAGGTTCATAATTTGCAAAGGGGACCTGGTTCAAGTTCAGTAACAGTATGGTTCAAAAATGATGAGTCTGTGGTTTTGGCAGATAATTAAATTGGCCTTGTTCTGTGAAAAAGCAAATAGACTTTTATATTGTAGCTTAGTCATTTAATGGCTATGGTATTTACCACATAAATCAATTAATCAGTTAATCTAAGAAGCTTAGAATGGTTCTTTGCATTTAATTTCTGCTTAATAATTTTGGTGAAAACAGTAAATAATTGGAGAAAGTACTCTAACTTAATTTTCAGAAGAATAATTTATTTCATATTATCAAAATTGGCAATAACTTAGAAAGCCAAGGTCAAGTCTAGAGTCTAGGGCAAGATCAGTGAAAGTCTTCAAGAGTAGCAAAGTGGTGAGAGGTAAAAACATGATGCTAAGGCATAGGTAAAAAGAATTTTTGGTGAGGATATTGAAGTTGTTATCATAGGACATTCATTTCAGAAATTGTGTTTTTTTTTTCCCCAAAGCATTTTAAAATCTAATGTTTAAAATCAAAATGGTGCTATGCAAGGCAAAAAGAGCCAAGAATAGTCAAAATATATTTCTTCTGTCATTGTTTTAAATTTATTTTTTAATTGGTGGAAAATTGCTTTAAAACATTGCATGAGTTTCTGCCATACAACAACTGGGCAGAAGACCTTAACGGACAGTTCTCCAAAGAAAATATTCAAGTGGCCAATAAACACATAAAAAGTTGCTCAACATCACTAATTATTAAAGAAATGCAAGTCAAAATTTCAGTACTTCTTAAACACCATGTTTTAAGGGTCACTGAATTAAAGTTAAGGGTTTTATTCTTATGACACTATATAGAAATNTAACGGACAGTTCTCCAAAGAAAATATTCAAGTGGCCAATAAACACATAAAAAGTTGCTCAACATCACTAATTATTAAAGAAATGCAAGTCAAAATTTCAGTACTTCTTGAACACCATGTTTTAAGGGTCACTGAATTAAAGGTTTTATTCTTATGACACTATATAGAAATTGCAAAAGTACTGTTCAAATAATGTTAGTATATAAAATCCATTCATTATAGAAAGTTTATACTACAATGTATCATATATAAAAATATCATTTTTAGTCTTGGTCAAAGTATCTTATGCATAAACATTAATTTTATTACAAGGGAATCATGAAAATAGTGCTTGTTGCCTTTATTAGCACTCTTTCATAAAGTAAAAAAATCACTATTTTAGATCTACTAGTCACTTTAAGGGGAAAAATGTAAAGAGAAAAAAGTTAACACCTGGGATTCTAAGAATTGGTGTCATTTATATCATGAAAGAAGATGTTATAAGTTTCTTCCCACATATGATATAATCCTGTTTGTCAAATGAACAAGAAATTTTTATTTTGATCATTTTATCAGTTTTCAACAAGTTATTCAAAATAATAAAAAACTGAAATGGATAAGAAAAAATTTAGACAATTTATATTTTCTTTTAACTTACCTCTGTTATTCTAATTTTTTGGAGCTTTATAAATATGAGGTATACTATTTAGATTCTAGGAAATAATTTTAATGGTGCATTTTATACAATATAGTTTGTATTCATTACATAATTTATACCTAGAACTCTACCATTTTCTCATCAGTTTTGTATTTTGAAACTCTATTGAAAGTAGTTCTTGATTTTGGAATCACATTTTTTTTCTTTTTAGAAATTAAAACCTTGATTTAACAAAAATTTGCACAGTGAATTATGCATACATGTATGTCACATTTTCATATTTGAAGAAATCTTTATATTTTCAGAGTTTTCAGTTTGAGGTTGATAGAATTAAATTATCCAGCCAAACCTATGCAGCTACTCTTAAGCTCATTAAATTGCCTACGTTTGCTAAAATCTGCCATTAATATCTGTATGTGTTCTGCCTATATATAAAAACTGAGAGTTATTTTTGAAAGACATATTTTGCCTTTAAAGAAGATAGGATTCAGTGTTGCCTGCTTGAAATGTTTCCTTCTTTCTTTGGAAGGTGTTAAAGGCTTTTGAATAGAAATAATTTTAAAATAGAGATTTCCAGCTATCAATGAGCGTATTGCCTTGATTTCAACCAGAATTAAATAGAAAGAGCTGAACTGAGTCCTTGGCCTTCCACTGTGCCTTTTTCATTTAGAAACTTCAGTGTTAAGTGAAAGCTAGATGATTCAAGTGTTGCATTTTAGCATACCACAGATTGTGATACTTAGAGTTACATTATCTATATATTACAAGTAACCCAACTAAAACNAAAAAAAAAAAAAAAAAAGGGAAAGATCCTTGGAATTTTCCTTCCCTAAGACAATGTTTCAAAAATAAGATTATCTGTAGTTTGTATATCATAGTTCACAAGTACGTAATTATTTGCATATACATAATATCTCAAGGTGGTCTGCTGAGTTGAATTATCTTATGTACAAAATATCTGTTTTGAAACTTTATTTTCTAAGAAGTGTCTCAGGTAAGGTCTCACATGTATTGTGAACAGGTACTTATTGAATATATCATGTTCTTGGCCTTGAAATCAGAGCCATACAATAGAAATAGGGAGTACACTTAGTAAATACAGATGAGAAGAGTATTTAAGGTTTTTCCCACTGTTGAGAAGAAGCTAACACTGTAGGAGGTCAGAAAGAAAAGAGCAACCTGGCATTTGTCTGAGGATTTTCCTGGTGGTGCAGTGGTTGAAATTGTGCTTCCACTGCCAGGGGCACAGATTCAGTCCCTGGATGGGGAGCTTGGGTCCTGCATGCCTGGAGTGGAGTGGGTTGCCATTTCCTTCTCCAGGGGATCTTCCTGATCCAAGGATCGAACCTGGGTCTCTTATGTTGCAGGCAGAGTCTTTACTGTCTGAGCCACCAGGGAAGCCCCAAGACAAAGATGAATTAAAACAAAAAAAAACCCCAAAATGGTGAAGATTATATGATCAGTTTCAGAGATTTAAAATGGCATGAGGTGATACATTTTTCAAATAAAGTACCAGAGGGAAAGAAAAGGCTTGACTTTTAATGGTTGTGGCACTGGGACAGGTTCATAATTTGCAAAGGGGACCTGGTTCAAGTTCAGTAACAGTATGGTTCAAAAATGATGAGTCTGTGGTTTTGGCAGATAATTAAATTGGCCTTGTTCTGTGAAAAAGCAAATAGACTTTTATATTGTAGCTTAGTCATTTAATGGCTATGGTATTTACCACATAAATCAATTAATCAGTTAATCTAAGAAGCTTAGAATGGTTCTTTGCATTTAATTTCTGCTTAATAATTTTGGTGAAAACAGTAAATAATTGGAGAAAGTACTCTAACTTAATTTTCAGAAGAATAATTTATTTCATATTATCAAAATTGGCAATAACTTAGAAAGCCAAGGTCAAGTCTAGAGTCTAGGGCAAGATCAGTGAAAGTCTTCAAGAGTAGCAAAGTGGTGAGAGGTAAAAACATGATGCTAAGGCATAGGTAAAAAGAATTTTTGGTGAGGATATTGAAGTTGTTATCATAGGACATTCATTTCAGAAATTGTGTTTTTTTTTTCCCCAAAGCATTTTAAAATCTAATGTTTAAAATCAAAATGGTGCTATGCAAGGCAAAAAGAGCCAAGAATAGTCAAAATATATTTCTTCTGTCATTGTTTTAAATTTATTTTTTAATTGGTGGAAAATTGCTTTAAAACATTGCATGAGTTTCTGCCATACAACAACTGGGCAGAAGACCTTAACGGACAGTTCTCCAAAGAAAATATTCAAGTGGCCAATAAACACATAAAAAGTTGCTCAACATCACTAATTATTAAAGAAATGCAAGTCAAAATTTCAGTACTTCTTAAACACCATGTTTTAAGGGTCACTGAATTAAAGTTAAGGGTTTTATTCTTATGACACTATATAGAAATTGCAAAAGTACTATTCAAATAATGTTAGTATATAAAATCCATTCATTATAGAAAGTTTATACTACAATGTATCATATATAAAAATATCATTTTTAGTCTTGGTCAAAGTATCTTATGCATAAACATTAATTTTATTACAAGGGAATCATGAAAATAGTGCTTGTTGCCTTTATTAGCACTCTTTCATAAAGTAAAAAAATCACTATTTTAGATCTGCTAGTCACTCTAAGGGGAAAAATGTAAAGAGAAAAAAGTTAACACCTGGGATTCTAAGAATTGGTGTCATTTATATCATGAAAGAAGATGTTATAAGTTTCTTTCCACATATGATATAATCCTGTTTGTCAAATGAACAAGAAATTTTTATTTTGATCATTTTATCAGTTTTCAACAAGTTATTCAAAATAATAAAAAACTGAAATAGATAAGAAAAAATTTAGACAATTTATATTTTCTTTTAACTTACCTCTGTTATTCTAATTTTTTGGAGCTTTATAAATATGAGGTATACTATTTAGATTCTAGGAAACAATTTTAATGGTGTATTTTATACAATATAGTTTGTATTCATTACATAATTTATACCTAGAACTCTACCATTTTCTCATCAGTTTTGTATTTTGAAACTCTATTGAAAGTAGTTCTTGATTTTGGAATCACATTTTTTTTCTTTTTAGAAATTAAAACCTTGATTTAACAAAATTTTGCACAGTGAATTATGCATACATGTATATCACATTTTCATATTTGAAGAAATCTTTATATTTTCAGAGTTTTCAATTTGAGGTTGATAGAATTAAATTATCCAGCCAAACCTATGCAGCTACTCTTAAGCTCATTAAATTGCCTACGTTTGCTAAAATCTGCCATTAATATCTGTATGTGTTCTGCCTATATATAAGAACTGAGAGTTATTTTTGAAAGACATATTTTGCCTTTAAAGAAGATAGGATTCAGTGTTGCCTGCTTGAAATGTTTCCTTCTTTCTTTGGAAGGTGTTAAAGGCTTTTGAATAGAAATAATTTTAAAATAGAGATTTCCAGCTATCAATGAGCGTATTGCCTTGATTTCAACCAGAATTAAATAGAAAGAGCTGAACTGAGTCCTTGGCCTTCCACTGTGCCTTTTTCATTTAGAAACTTCAGTGTTAAGTGAAAGCTAGATGATTCAAGTGTTGCATTTTAGCATACCACAGATTGTGATACTTAGAGTTACATTATCTATATATTACAAGTAACCCAACTAAAACATCTGCACTGTGGCAGTTTCTGTGAAATTTAATTTTCACTAAAAGCATGAGAGTCAATAGGAAAATCACCCTGTCAGCAGAATTGAACATAGAAGTTCCATTCATGGGATAAAAGGATTATTTGTAAATGGAACAAAATATGCTGAGTGATATTTGTCATTTTGTTAATGATCAGTGTTCTCATTTTCCCTAATTTATTTTAATTCCCCTAGTGTGTTCTACATTTGAAAAATAGAATAATCTTAATTACATTTATTATATTTTACAATATCATCAGTTCATAAAGCTGATGGACCATCATTCTCAAAACTGTATTTATTTGAGCAGTATGAAAATATGTAAGATGTGTTTGGTGTTTAGAATACTATATCTTGTCCTCCTAGTGTTTTCATGTTGCTCTGACCCAAATGAGAAAGTTGAGGACCAGTGGTTATGTGTAATAATTAATGTCAGACTCATCAGTCAGAATGCTGGTTTGCACCAAGGCAGTCCGTCTTCACTGCTCCACACTTCACTGCCCCCAGATACTTGCTGAAAAGTTTCCTAGGAGGGGGACTAGTGATTGATTTTGGGGGTGGAGAGATTGTGGTTGCAAGTGATTTATTGGAGCAGCATCAGAATTCACAGTCTTAGTAATTTTATTCTTAATAATTTTATTTAATTCTTAGTAATTAATTCCTTTTCAATGATTGGTTGAGGGTCTGTCTCTCATTTTTTTGTGTTCAGATGCCTAGTGTGTGGATCAGATGAGATCATTTAAATCATAGGCTCTCACCCCTTACATTTTCACCAGGTGTCGGCTCAGCCCTCTGTCTCGGCCAGGACCCTCTAGGGAACTCTGTGTCCTGCTGGAGGGTGAGGAGTGAAGGATCACTCTGTTTCTACACTCCCCACTTCGCGGTATTTGTACGCTCCCTGTGGCTGCTGTTTGGGAGTTATGGTGGTTTCTTTTCTTTGATGAAAATGGAGTCAGTCTTGCCCTGTATATATGTTTCATTGTGCTCATTGGGTTTCAGGGATTGAGGAAAGGTTTGGAAAAATGCAGCTCTCCTGCAGCCTTTAACTGTAGTCCAAAATATTTTCTCAGGAGAATTTTCCCCAAATTAAAATTATCACATCTTAGTACAACTTGTATACCTCTGGAGGAAAAAATCAACAACAACAAAAAACAACATAACAGTAGCTGTAGCCCAAAACTGCATTGAGGCTTAGCCAAGAACCATATGCTATAATGTGTTTCCCAGGGAGACGCAGGTTCGATCCCTGGGTCTGGAAGATCCCCTGGAGAAGGGAATGGCTACAGACTCCAGTATTCTTGCCAAGTGAATCCCATGGACAGAGAAGGCTGTTGGGCTATAGTCCATGGGGTCACAAAGAGGCAGATGTGACCCAGCATGCACACATGTACTCTAATAATTGCACAATAATGTTTAGCTGTCACCATCATCACCATCATTGTGATGATGGTTGGAACTTTGGGGGGCTAATATCATATGTCTGTTTTGTTTGAATTCACTTTAAATTCTGAATCAATTCAAATAAATAACTGTAAACATTTTGAATATAATATTTGATGAAATAATTCCAATAGTTCATCTTTCATCTTTGGAGTGAAAGTTAATGTCAGTGGATAGATACATGAAGTATATTACATAAAGTGTAATTTGATATTATTATAAGCTGCAGCCATACTGATGTAAATTTATATCACAGAAGCATCAATATATTAGTGTCTAATTTCTATATTCCCAAGTTTAATGGTTCAATATCTCTTGAAAGTTTAACTAACATCAACAGATGAATAGATGTATTCTAAGGTTTAATATCATTAATAATTATCTTTTAATTATTGATAATTTATCTCAGAATATATTTATAGGCTTTATTTATTCTCACCTTAAATGAGACACTTCTGTGAGTCTCATGTTCTTCATTATTGACATAGCTCATAGATGAGTTCTAGAGTCGTAGATGAGCAGACCTGAATCTGCCTGGAGAAATGTTTTGATGTTTTAGCACAATGTTCAAAGCACTTTTTAGTTTAGATGCCTTCATCAGGGCATGGAGTCACAATTCTTTTCGCACTCAACAGCTTACCTACAGCTGTTTTATACATTTATGTTAGGTGTGTGACCACTGCCAAAATAGAGGTTTTGACTCCCAGACATGTATTTTGGAGGTCACTNAGTTTAGATGCCTTCATCAGGGCATGGAGTCACAATTCTTTTCGCACTCAACAGCTTACCTACAGCTGTTTTATACATTTATGTTAGGTGTGTGACCACTGCCAAAATAGAGGTTTTGACTCCCAGACCTGTATTTTGGAGGTCACTTCCTACTTTAAAAATTTTGTGTGTCTATGTGACTGTTCCTCTGTGGTAGAGAAGTGAACAAATAGGTCTTTATTTGTATCCATCTGCCCTGTTTATTACAATTTTTGGTGGATACTTTTATCTGTCATAAACCTCTTGAGAAGAATGGCTGTTTCTCTTTTGGTCAGGGGCCCCAGAAAGTAACATATTATGATTTTGTAAGTGCTCATTATTTTTCAGGCTATAAAGATATTTCAAGGAAAAGAATGTGTTATTAATTCACTAAAAAGAGTAACAACTGTAGATTTTATCTTANTTCAGATGTCCCAACGGAGCTGGAGGTCAGGTGGCTTTCCCACATCGGCTGATTGACCGCACATTGACTCTCCGCCGTGTGCCCTCAGTCTCTCATAGACTGGCTCGCATTTCATCACAGCCTGATTCTCAGGGCCCCAAAAGAGCAATGGCGGAAGCTGAAGCCAAACGCGGCCTCTGTACCCCCACCTTAAATCTCCAGGACACAGTTTTGGGTAACGAAGTAGAAACGAGTATTCTTATTGCTTTGCCAGGCAAAGGGGGCCACATGGGCTAATGCCCTAAAAACTGTGTGTTCCCTCCTGGAGAGGGTATGGAGTTTTATAGCAATGGTCCAAAGAGGAGGGAGTGATCAGCTTATGGACACGATTAACAGTGAGGTGAGTTGGAGTCCTCATCCTCAACCTTCCAATTCCAACTGCTTGATGTCTGCATGCTTATGGGGAGCATACAGTTAGCTTCTGCCACCTGGTGGGGGCTTTAGTATGACTGAAATTGCTCAAAGACATTGTTACATGTAGCCCTTGACGAGGAACCAGCACCTTGCCCTACCTAGTTCAGTTTAGTCGCTCAGTGGTGTCCAACTCATAGCGACCCCATGGACTGCAGCATGCCAGGCCTCCCTATCCATCACCAACTCCCTGAGCTTATTCAAACTCAAGTTGATTGTGTCGGTGATGCCCTTCAACCATCTCATCCTCTGTCGTCCCCTTCTCTTCCCACCTTCAATCTTTCCCAGCATCAGCGTGTTTTCCATTGCGTCTGTTCTTACCATCAGGTGGCCAAAGTAGTGGAGTTTCAGCTTCACCATCAGTCCTTCCATTGAATATTCAGAACTGATTTCCTTTAAGATGGACTGGTTTGATCTCCTTGCAGTCCAAGGGACTCTCAAGGGTCTTCTCCAACATTACAGTTCAAAAGGATCAGTTCTTAGGTGCTCAGCTTTCTTTATGGTCCAACTCTCATATCCATACATGACTACTGGGAAAACCATAACTTTGATTAGATGGATCTTTGTTGGCAAAGTAATGTCTCTGATTTTAATATGCTGTCTAGGTTGGTCATAGCTTTTCTTCCAAGGAGCAAGCTTTTTTTTAAGTTCATGGCTGCAGTCAAAATCTGCCATGACTTGGCAGGCCATAAAAATCAAGTCTGTCATTGTTTCTACTGTTTCCCCATCTATTTGCCATAAAGTGACGGGACTGGATGCCATGATCTTAGTTTTCCAAATGTTTAGTGTTAAGCCAACATTTTCATTGTCCTCTTTTATTTTCATCAAGAGGCTCTTTAGTTTCTCTTCACTTTCTGTCATAAGGGTGGTGTCTTCTGCATATTGGAGGTTATTGATATTTCTCCCTGCAATCTTGATTCCAGCTTGTGTTTTATCCAGCCCAGCATTTCACATGATGTACTCTTCCTATAAGTTAAATAAGCATGGTAACAATATATAGCCTTATGTACTCCTTTCTCAATTTGGAACCAGGCTGTTGTTTGATATCTAGTTCTATCTTCTGCTTCTTGATTTGCATACAGATTTCTCAGGAGGCAGGTCAGGTGGTTTGGTATTCCCATCTTTTAAGAATTTGCTTGTTGTTATCCACACAATCAAAGGCTTTGGCGTAGTCAGTAAAGCAGAAGTAGGTGATTTTCTAGAACTCTCTCACTTTTTTGATGACCCAGTGGATGTTGGCAATGTGATCTCTGGTTCCTCTGCCTTTTCTAAAACCAACTTGAACATCTGGAAGTTCATGATTCATGTATTGCTGAAGCCTGGCTTGGGGAATTTTGAGCATTACTTTGCTAGCTTTTGAGATGAGTGTAATTGTGTGGTAATTTGAACATCCTTTGGCATTGCCTTTCTTTGGAATTGGAATGAAAACTGACCTTTTCCAGTCCTGTGGCCACTGCTGAGTTTTCCAAATTTGCTGGCAGATTGAGTGCAGCACTTTCACAGCATCATCTGTTTGAAATAGCTCAACTGGAATGCCATCACCTCCACTAGCTTTGTTCATAGTGATGCTTCCTAAGGCCCACTTGACTTCACATTCCAGGGTGTCTGGCTCTAGGTGAGTGATCACAACATCATGGTTATCTGGGTCATGAAGATCTTTTTTCTATAGTTATTCAGTGTATTCTTGTCACTTCTTCTTAATATCTTCTGCTTCTGCTAGGTCCATCCCATTTTTGTCCTTTATTGTGCCCATCTTTGCATGAAATGTTCCCTTGGTGTCTCTAATTTTCTTGAAGAGATCTCTAGTCTTTCCCATCCTGTTGTTTTCCTCTATTTCTTTGCACTGATCGCTCAGGAAGGCTTTCTTATCTCTCCTTTCTATTCTTTGGAACTCTGCATTCAAATGAATGTAATATTCCTTTTCTTCTTTGCCTTTCACTTGTCTTCTTTTCTCAATTATTTGTAAGGCCTCCTCTGACAACCATTTTGCCGTTTTGCATTTTTCTTGGGGATTGTCTTGATCACTGCCTCCTGTACAATGTCATGAACCTCCATCCATAGTTCATCAGGCACTCTGTCTACCAGATCTAGTCCCTTAAATCTATTTCTCACTTCCACTGTGTAATCGTAAGGGATTTGATCTAGGTCATATATGTCTTGATCACTGCCTCCTATACAATGTCATGAACCTCCATCCATAGTTCATCAGGCACTCTGTCTACCAGATCTAGACCCTTAAATCTATTTCTCACTTCCACTGTGTAATCGTAAAGGGTTTGATCTAGGTCATATATGAATAGTCTAGTAGTTTTCCTTACTTTCTTCAATTTCAGTCTGAATTTTGCAATAAGGAGTTTATGATCTGAGCCACAGTCAGCTCCCAGCTTTTTTTTTTTTTTCTGACTGTATATAGCTTCTTCATCATTGGCTGCAAAGAATATAATCAATCTCATTTCAGTATTAACCATCTGCTGATGTCCATGTGTAGAGTCTTCTCTTGTGTTGTTGGAAGAGGGTGTTTGCTATGACCGTTGCGTTTTATTGGAAAAACTCTATTAGCCTTTGCCCTGCTTCATTCTGTATTCCAAGTCCAAATTTTCCTGTTACACCAGGTACCTCTTGACTTCCTACTTTTGCATTCCAGTCTCCTGTAATGAAAAGGACATCTTTTGGGGGGTGTTAGTTCTAGAAGGTCTTATAGGTCTTCATAGAACCATTCAACTTCAGCTTCTTCAGCATTACTGGTCAGGGCTTAGACTTGGATTACTGTGATATTGAATGATTTGCCTTGGAAACAGAGATCATTCTGTCATTTTTGAGGTTGCATCCAAGGCTGTGCTATTGTTTCCTTACTGTTCCTCCTTTTGTTTGGCATCCCCTCCAGTCTCTAATTAACAATTGTCTGAGCCTGCCTCTCGGAACTCAGGGGAAGGTCAATAAGGCTGGATTAAGCATATTACTTATAATCAAGAAATTGGGAACACAGAAAGGTTTGTGTGCCCACGACATTTTTATGCCTAGGATTCTAAGCAACATGTTTTTTCTGCCATATTTTATTAAGCATCTCATCATGGGCAGCCCAGATCCATGAGTTAGGGAAATAGATGCTGGATTGGAGAAGCTGCTTGATAGTGTTGCCATGTTTTCATTACCTGTGCTGTGTGATTTGCTTTGGCCAGTGGGGCATTGAAAATGTTTGTAATTAGGTTAGTCTCCTGCAAAATTTGAGACCATAGGAGAGAGGATCCAGCCACCCTGGATAGGCTCAGGTACCGAGCCTTCCCCGCCATCCCCACCATGGGCTCAGGTGTGTGACCATCCAGCTGAAGCTGGAACTGCCCGAGGCTCAGAAGAACCACACAGATGATCCAAATTTGTGTTTTTAAGCTGTTAAATACTGTAGAGCATAAGCTAACTCAAGATTATCCCTTTGGTATGAGTAAGAGAACAGGAATTTACTAAATCGCATATCGGCTCAAAACTGTGCAGCGATTGCTAAAGCCATAATCTGAAGCTTGATGCTGTCTCTCAGCAGCCATCATTGAGGGACCACGGCCCTGAAGACAGATGCTCTCATGGGCATCCTTATGGCAGATACTGTATACAGCTGTCTAATAATGTGAAACTAAATTAAACCAAAAACTCTACACATAGAAAAGTCTGAGAAATGTAGATTTTAGTACTCCAGAATCATAGTGCAGGAATTCACATGAGGAAGGTGTGATATTATAATTTATAATAAGAAATGTTTATTTTTTCTTAGACCCAGTTCCTGACACAGAGCTCCTAGTTCAGTCCAGTCCCTCAGTCATGTCCAACTCTTTGCGACCCTGTGGACTGCAGCACACCAAGCTTCCTCCTGCAGCTTATTCAAACTCATGTCCATTGACTTAGTGATGCCATCTAATTATCTCATCCTCTGTTGTCCCCTTCTCCTCCCACCTTTAATCTTTCACAGCATCAGGGTCTTTTTCAGTGAGTCAGTTCTTCATATCAGGTGGCCAAAGTTTTGGAGTTTCAGCTTCAGCTTTAGTGCTTCCAGTGAATATTCAGGACTGATTTCCTTTAAGAAGGACTGGTTGGATCTCCTTGCAGTCCAATGGGCTCTCAAGAGTCTTCTTGAACACCATAGTTCAAAAGCATCAATTATTCAGTGCTCAGCTTTCTTTATATTCCATACATGACTCATATCCATACATGACTACTGAAAAAACCATAGCTTTGACTAGATGGACTTTTGTCGGCAAAGTAATGTCTCTGCTTTTTAATGTGCTGTCTAGGTTGGTCATAGCTTTTCTTCCAAGGAGCAAACATCTTACAATTTCATAGCTGCAGTCACCATCTGCAGTGATTTGGGATCCCTCCAAAATAAAGTCTGTCACTGTTTCCATTGTTTCCCCATCTTGCTGCTGCTGCTACTGCTAAGTCACTTCAGTCATGTCCAACTCTGTGCGACCCCATAGACAGCAGCCCAACAGGCTCCCCCATTCCTGGGATTCTCCAGGCAAGAACACTGGAGTGGGTTGCCATGTCCTTCTCCAATGCATGAAAGTGAAAAGTGAAAGTGAAGTTGCTCAGTCGTGTCCGACTCTGCGACCCCATGGACTGCAGCCCACTAGGCTCCTCCATCCATGGGATTTTCCAGGCAAGAGTACTGGAGTGGGTTGCCATTTCCTTCTCCATTTGCCATGAAATAATGGAATTGGATGCCATGATCTTAGTTTTCTGACTATTGAGTTTTAAGCCAACTTTTTCACTCTCCTCTTTGACATTTATCAAGAGGCTCTTTAGTATTCTTTGCTTTCTGCTATAAGGGTGGTATTATCTGCATATCTGAGGTTATTGTTATTTCTCCCAGCAATCTTGATGTCAGCTTGTGCTTCATCCAGCCTGGCATTTCACATGATGTACTCTGCATATAATTTAAATAAGCAGGGTGACAATATACAGCCTTGACATACTCCTTTCCCTATTTGGAACCAGTCTGTTGTTCCATGTCTAGTTCTCACTGTTGCTTCTTGACTTACATACAGATGTCTCAGGAGGTAGGTCTTGTGGCCTGCTATTCCCATCTCTCAGATTTTTCCACAGGTTTTTGTGATCCACAGTCAAAGGCTTTGGTGTAGTTGATAAAGCAGATGTAGGTGTTTTTCTCGAACTCTCTTGGTTTTGCAGTGATCCTACAGATGTTGGCAATTTGATTCTGGTTCCTCTGCCTTTGCTAAATCCACCTTGAACATCTGTAAGTTCATGGTTCACATACTGTTGAAGCCTGGCTTGGAGAATTTTGAGCATTGCTTTGCTAACATGTGAGATTATTGCAATTATCCATTAGTTTGAACATTTTTAATATTGCCTTTCTTTGGGCTTAGAATGAAAACTGACCTTTTTCCAGTCCTGTGGCCATTGTTAAGTTTTCCAAAATTGCTGGCATATTGAGTGCAAAACTTTCACAGCATCATCATCTTTTAGGATTTGGAATAACTCAAGTGGAATTTCATCACCTCCTCTAGCTTTGTTTGTTGTCATGCTTCCTAAGGCCCACTGGACTTTGTGTTCCAGAATGTCTGGCTTTTGTGAGTGATCACACCATCATTATTATCCAGGTTGTGAAAATCTTTTTGTATAGTTCTTCTGTGTATTCTTGTCACCTCTTCTTAATATCTTCTGCTTCTGTTAGGTCCCTACCATTCCTGTCCTTTATTGAGCCCATCTTTGCATGAAATGTTCCCTTGGTATCCCTAATTTTATTGAAGAGATCTCTAGTCTTTCCCATTCTGTTATTTTCCTCTATTTCTTTGCATTGATCACCGAGGAAGGCTTTTTTATCTGTCCTTGCTGTTCTTTGGAACTCTGCATTCTAATGGGTATCTCTTTTTCTCCTTTGCCTTTAGATTCTCTTCTTTTCTTAGCTTTTTGTAAGCTTCATCTGACAACCATTTTGCCTTTTTTGCATTTCTTTATTTGGGGATTGTCAGGGGTGTGTAATCTCCTTGGTTCTCTCGTCACAACAAAAAATTGAAGTGATGGACGTTAACGCCCTTGGCACGTCACAGCTCTTGGACAGTCCATGTTATAGCGTTCAGACAGATCAGTTTTATTTAGAAGATAAAGGAAAATACATCCTAGAACATCCTAGAGGCTTGAGGGCATTCTGATCGAAAGGAAACAAAGAAACGAGAGAGAGAGAGAGAGAGAGAGAGAGAGAGAGAGAGAGAGAGAGAGAGAGAGAGAGAGAGAGAGAGAGAGCGAGCGAGCGAGCGAGCGATCGAGCTGTTTGTTCTACCTGAGGTTGTCACTCAGGTCCTTGGAGTGAGGACCTCCTCACTCCTTCCTTTGTTCTATTTTTGTGGGCTTTTCCCTTCTTTGTCTTTTAGCCATTGCCATTCTGGACTCCATTTTCCTATTCTAACTACCCAACAGGGATGGTCTTGATCCCTGCCTCCTGTACAATGTCAGGAACCTCTCTCCATAGTTCTTTAGTCGCTCTGTCTATCAGATCTAGTCCCTTGAATCTATTTGTCTCTTTGACTATATAATCATAAGGGATTTGATTTAGGTCATACCTGAATGGTCTAGTTGGTTTTCCCTACTTTCTTCTATTTAAGTCTGAATTTGGCAATAAGGAGTTCATGATCTGAGCCACAGTCAGCTCCCAGTCTTGTTTTTGCTGAGTTTATAGAGCTTTTCCACCTTTGGCTGCAAAGAATATAATCAGTCTGATTTTGCTGTTGACCATCTGGTGATGTCCATGTGTAGAGTCTTCTCTTGTGTTGTTGGAGCTCCTAAAACCCTTAGAATTTCTGTGATTAGAGCACGAAAAGATATTTTTTAATGTTAATTAGGTGAGGTGATTCTTAGGAAACCTGAGGGGGATGGTTGCTTGGAGAAAGTGTGATTGCAAGATTAGAAGTTTCTGTAGACACCACCAGCCCCTTCCCCCAAACTCCAGGAGGGCAGATGAATCACTCCCTGAGGGCAAGAGATTAGTTAATCAGGACTCTGAAGCCATTTGAGAGAGAACCTCTTGGACAGCAAGGAGATCAAACCAGTAAATGGTAAAGGATATCATTGTTTATAAATGTCCTGAATATTCATTGGAAGGACTGATGCTGAAGCTGAAACTCCAGTACTTGTGGTGGCCACCTGATGCGAAGAACTGACTCATTTGCAAAGACCCTGACGCTGGAGAAGATTGAAGGTGGGAGGAAAAGGGGATGACAGAGGATGAGATGGTTGGATGGCATCACCGACTCAATGGACATGAGTTTGAGTAAACTCTGGGAATTGGTGATGGACAGGGAAGCCTGGTGTGCTTCCGTCTATGGGGTTGCAAAGAGTCGGACACGACTGAGAGACTGAACTGAACTGAACTGAACTGAGGACTATAGCCCAGGAGAGAACCTCTAAGGTGGCTCTGAGGAATTGCTCCATAAAGGGGGTGGAGTTCTGGTGGAGTGGGCAGGGGCAGAAATCAGTGTTATGGGTGATTTTGGTGAATAGGGTGGCTGTGATCAACCACACATTTTGGCAGAGGCTTGCTGCTAGTCACAAAGAGCTGATATCATCATTAATGATTTTAGTGCTTTTCTAGACATGAGAA
>SJYW01001294.1:0-12178 GCA_006410735.1 Raphicerus campestris
AATGGACTGGTTGGATCTCCTTGCTGTCCAAGGGACTCTCAGGAGTCTTATCCAATACCACAGTTCAAAACCATCAATTCTTCGGTGCTCAGCTTTCTTCACAATCCAACTCTCACATCCATATATGACCACTGTAGACTTCATTAAAATCAAAACCTTTTGCACATTATAAGACCTTACCAAGAAAGTGAAATAATCCACAAGATGGAAGAAAATATTTTTAAGTCATATATCTGACAAAGGTCCTGTACCCAGGATATATAAAGAAATTTTACAGCTCCATAAGAAAACCCAATTTTTAAAAATTTAAGTATAATGCAAAAAAAAAAAAANAAATAATACACAAGATGGAAGAAAATATTTTTAAGTCATATATCTGACAAAGGTCCTGTACCCAGGATATATAAAGAAATTTTACAGCTCCATAAGAAAACCCAATTTTTAAAAATTTAAGTATAATGCAAAAAAAAAAAAAGAATCATTCTTATGGGAAGAAAAAAGTGACCTAACAAAAAAGTAGCAAAAGAGATTATTTTTTCTAAAAGCCCATCCTGTTGGCCTCTGCTGAAGATCCTATACATGCATTAAGAGTCACTTTTACTCCCCTATGCGATTCATGGGGTTGCAAAGAGTTGGACACGACTGAGTGACTGAACCAAACTGAACTTACTCCCCTATTTGCCTTGAATCCTTTCTTGATTATCCCAACCTTGGTTGGTTGGTCTCTTCCTTCCTCTAACCCTGGCAGCAGTTACAGTTCATATTCTGCATCACAGTCCATAGTCTACATGTCCACAAATAGTAGGACTTCTTTCTCAATAATACTCACACCCATTTTCTTTTGTGCACTGTTTTTCCACCTCTTAAATGATTCTTCGTTCATAAAATCCTCATCTCCAAAATCTCTACTCTGTAGAACACTGTCAAAATGAAAGACTATTAAGTTTTTTGTTTTTAATGAGTGTCACATCTGCCAAACAGGGCTAAATAAATAATTCCTCCTCTCTTCCTCCATTTTGTGTCTCTAGTGGCCAGCAGAACTCTTGGGTAAACAGTAAATGTGTCAATAAACAGGATAAAGGGTATTGATTGATTCAACCCATTTCTTATGCTGATCTTTTCTATTCCCTTTTGCATTATAGAATTTTTCAAAGCCATGGTGAAAGCACCCAATGCTCTTTATGCTCCACCCTTCAATTAATTTCCCCTCGCTATTGTCCTGCTTAATTACATAGGGCCTCTTCAGGCCCATCTCCAGTGATTAATTGATGCAGAGTCTTGTTAGTAGATTTATTTTAAATTTCAACTTTAAGGGCTAATTGATAATGTCATTAGAGTAACCAGTTCAGGAAAGCTGCCAATGTGTACACTATGAATTCATCACTGGTGAAAACCCTTATTCTGACAAACATGCACAGAATGTATAAAATATTCAGAATGGAAGCAGAGTTGCTCACATAGCAGAAAATATCCCAACAGATATGCAGCTCAGCACAGAATAACAGGTGAAGACTTGAGCCCAGAATACTCCATCACACAGGCCTAGTATTTCTAGTTATGGCAAAAGAGAAAAAATTCTTGGCGAGGTTTAAATCATGACCTGAAATCTAGGGACAGTGAGAAGCCTAGTGAGTGAATGTGAGCATTTTACTCACTAATATGGCAAGAGCATAACAACCACTCTGCAGTCCCTGAGTCCCCGGGACTTGATGACTCTAGTCTCAAAGGGAAGGAAGTCAGTTACCTTATTTTGCCCCAAATCTCAGCCACTCATAGCAACCAGCCATTTTTTATGGTCTCCATGTCCCCTGGCTAAGCCATATAGATCACAATCTCATATGNGGCAAGAGCATAACAACCACTCTGCAGTCCCTGAGTCCCCGGGACTTGATGACTCTAGTCTCAAAGGGAAGGAAGTCAGTTACCTTATTTTGCCCCAAATCTCAGCCACTCATAGCAACCAGCCATTTTTTATGGTCTCCATGTCCCCTGGCTAAGCCATATAGATCACAATCTCATATGCAATAGAATATTAGACTAGTGAGTTATTTACATCTTGTGGTCATTTTTTCCAGAAATACAGTGTTGGCTACTGAGAAACTTCCCAGGTGGCACAGGGGTGAAGAATCTGCTTGGCAATGCAGAAAATGCAAGAGATGCAAGTTCAATCCCTGGGTAGGGAAGATCCTGTGGAGGAGGAAATGTCGATACTCTCCAGCATTCTTGCCTGGGAAATTCCATGGAGAGAGGAGCCTGGCAGGCTATAGTCCATGGAGTCACAAAGAGTTGCACATGACCAAGCAACTGAACACTCACTGAGAAACTCATGCTGTCAAACATGAAAAGCTTTTCTCAAGGTCACATACAAGAGGCTTTTGGAAATTCCATTGCATAGAAGCAACCAACATAAATGAAGCATCTGTGAGTTGTGATTTCTGCTGTACATACTAGAAATTTTGCCTTCCTGCTACTTTAGAATTTCTTCTTGTCGCAAACTCCAGAAAGTAAATAGCTAAGTTTTATTCCTTAATTAGAAATAAGGAACAAAATTGCAGATGCACCTAGGATAGGTGATCCAGCAACTACACTTGCACCAGAAAAAAATCACAAAGCTGTTCTCCTCAGATTGTGAGACTCTTTGTGCAATCAGGAAGCTCTAATGGTAGATGAAATGCATTGATTCTTCATCTATTACTAGTCAGATAGTACTCACTAATTATAGCAGAGCAGAGATTAGAAATGTAATTTTAAAAAATGAACAGAGAGAGATAAAGGCAAATGTGGCTTCTAGAAACAATGATTTCAATTGAAGTATTTTCATTGCTATTCTTTCACACTCTCTAAATTATAACATGCACAGAACTGTCTTTGAAGACTCTGATGGAAGGTAAAAATGCAGCCCATGTATTTAGCACTCTGCTTCTCAAATCCAGTTAATATGATAAAAGAATACAAAAAGATATAGAAATGTACACTTGTGTAGAGAATATCAGCATCCTCAGGTATGCAGATGATACCACTCTAATGGCAAAAACTGAAGAGGAACTAAAGAGCTTCTCGATGAGGTGAAAAAGGAGAGTAAAAAAGCTGGCTTAAAACTCAACATTCAAAAAACTAAGATAATGTCCTCCGATCCCATCATTTCATAGCAAATAGATGGGGAAAAAGCAGAAACAGTGACAGCTTTTATTTTCTTGGGCTCCAAAATCACTGCAGATGGTGACTGCAGCCATGAAATGAAAAAAGCACTTGCTTCTTGAATGAAAAGCTGTGACAAACCTAGATAAGGTATTAAAAAACAGAGATATGACTTTGCCAACAAAGGTCTGTCTAGTCAAACCTATGATTTTTCCAGTAGTCATGTACAGATGTGAGAGCAGGACCATAAAGAAAGTTGAGCATTGAAGAACTGATGCTTTCAAAATGTGGTACTGGAGAAAATTCTTGAGAGTTCCTTGGACAGCAAGGAGATCAAACCAATCAATCCTAAAGGACATCAGCCCTGAATATTTATTGGAAGGACTGATGCTGAAATTGAAGCTCCAATACTTTGGCCAACTGATGTGAAGAGCCAACTCATTGGAAAAGACCTTGATGCTGGGAAAGACTGAGGGCAAGAGGAGAAGGGGGCAAAGGGGGTTGAGATGGTTGGATAACATCATCAACACAATGGATGTGAGTCTGAGCAAATTTCAGGAGATAGCAAAGGACAGGAAAGCCTGACATGCCGCAGTCCATAGTGCGGCAAAGAGTTAGACATGACTTAGCGACTGAATAACAACAATGTGGAAATGAGGCATACTATTTAACAATACTTTAATTATCTTCATATAATGTGTACCCTCTCCTCAGAGGTTAAATAGTTTCAAGGGCAAAAATCCAGCTCTGATAGTGCTAAAATTAGAACCCAGGACTAGGAATTCCTTGAGATATATTCCAACTAAATCAAGATAAGTGCATGAAAGAAGGGTATGTTGAATACAAAGTCTTTTAAGACACTTGGGAGAAAATCCAAGAATAGCAATCTAGAAAATGTTATATTTATAAAAAATTCTCAAAGGGCACAAACTCATTTTTCTAATCATTCCAGCATCCATGAATAAGTATTCTATAAGTAAGAGTGGCACTCAATCTGTATCTTTTTAAAATTTTAAGACTCTATTATTGTTATTCATTTCAAAAGAAACCTTTAATTTTATTTACATAAATCCATAAGAAATATCCCTTGAATCTCAGTTGAATTGGTGGGAAATATGCTTTGCATTTGGTTAATATATTGAGGAGTCATTTTATGGAAAAGGAAGGAAGAAAGAAGTTGCTGGAAGAAAATCCGGTTTCTTCATTAAGAATTTATTTAAGCTATCTCATCACCTTTTTTGATTAGGTTCTCATTTTTATCCAAATCCATTTGTGGAGGAAAAGTTTTTAATCAAAGTATTAATTCAATCAAAATAACTACTAATTTAATTACAGTAATTTAAGTAGAGTATATATGGAACCTTATTTCAAGCAAATATTTAGGTTCAAACATTAGTGTTTAAAAACCTATGTTCAGTTAAGTTCAGTTCAGTCACTCAGTCATGTCCAACTCTTTGGGACCCCATGAACCACAGCATACCAGGCCTCCCTGTCCATCACCAACTCCTGGAACTCACCCAAACCCATGTCTATCGAGTCGGTGATGCCATCCAGCCGTCTCATCCTCTGTCATCCCTTCTCTTCTGGCCCTCAATTTTTCCCAGCATCAGGGTCATTTCAAATGAGTCAGCTCTTCACATCAGGTAGCCAAAGTATTGGAGTTTCAGCTTCAACATCAGTCCCTCCAATGAACACCCAGGACTGATCGATCTCCTTTTGGATAGACTGGTTGGATCTCCTTGCAGTCCAAGGAACTCTTAAGAGTCTTCTCCAACACCACAGTTCAAAAGCATCAATTCTTTGGCTCTCAGTTTTCCTTATAGTCCAACTCTCACATTCATATATGACCACTGGAAAAACCATAGCCTTGACTAGACGGACCTTTGTTGACAAAATAATGTCTCTGCTTTTTAATATGCTATCTAGGTTGGTCATAACTTTCCTTCCAAGGAGTAAGCATCTTATAATTTCATGGCTGTGATCACCATCTGCAGTGATTTTGGAGCCCAGAAAAATAAAGTCAGCCACTGTTTCCACTGTTCCCCCATCCATTTGCCATGAAGTGATAGGACCGGATGCCTGTGAAAAGAAGGGAAGCGAAAAGCTTCCCATTTGAAGCTTTTAAATATTCCCATTCAAATATACCCATTTGAATGCAGAGTTCCAAAGAATAGCAAGGAGAGATAAGAAAGCCTTCCTCAGCAATCAATGCAAAGAAATAGAGGAAAACAATAGAATGGGAAAGACTAGAGATCTCTTCAAGAAAATTAGAGATACCAAGGGAACATTTCATGCAAAGATGGGCTCAATAAAGGACAGAAATGGTATGGACCTAACAGAAGCAGAAGATATTAAGAAGAGGTGGCAAGAATACACAGAAGAACTGTACAAAAAAGATCTTCATGACCCAGATAATCACNATTTTTCATGAAAAGAAGGGCTCAATAAAGGACAGAAATGGTATGGAGCTAACAGAAGCAGAAGATATTAAGAAGAGGTGGCAAGAATATACAGAAGGACTGTACAGAAAAGATCTTCACAACCCAGATAAACATGATGTGGTCATCACTCACCTAGAGCCAGACATCTTGGAATGTGAAGTCAAGTCGGCCTTAGGAAGCATCACTATGAATAAAGCTAGTGGAGGTGATGGAATTCCAGTTGAGCTATTTCAAATACTGAAAGATGATGCTGTGAAAGTGCTGCACTCAATATACCATCAAATTTGGAAAACTCATCAGTGGACACAGGACTGGAAAAGGTCGATTTTCATTCCAATCCCCAAAACCTATGTAGTAACTGGTAATGTGATTTAAGTCAACCTTGTTCTTATTACTTCTTATGTGTCATTTTAAATAATTATATTATTTTCACAAATTTAGAATAATAAGAAACTTAGATTCAGTCAGCTTGAGCCCATTACCATTTTGATCTCTAGCCCTGTAAACATATGTTGTTAGATATAAGATACATAGGTTTCCACCTAAATGCAAATTTTGCAAGACCATAAATTAGTGATTGAATGAATAATGTATAGTAACAAAATTAAATTATGACACATCTACCTTTTTACTTTTTATTTCTTTCTGAAGCACAGTTGTTGTACATTATAAGATACACATGTATAAGACAGTGATTTGAAATTTTTAAAGATTATACTCCATTTAAAGTTATTATAAAATATTAGCTAAATGCCCATGTTGCATAATATAGCCTTGTAGCTTATTTTATACCTAATAGTTTGTATCTCTTACTCTTACTTACAGTTTTTAAATGTGGATTTGTTGTTTTCAAATTATTATTTTCCTTTAAGATATTGACTTTAGGGTCATATTTTAGGAGAATTAATATTATGTAAATACTTCTATTTCTTTCTAATAGGTTGTTGTTCAGTCACTAAGTTGTATCCGACTTTTTGTGACCCCATGGACTGCAGCACACCAGGTTTTCCTATCCTTCACTATCTCCTGGAGTTTGCTCAAACCCATGTCCATCAAGTCAGTGATGCCATCCAACCATCTCACCCCCTGTCAATCCCTTCTCCTCTTGCCTTCAATCTTTCCCACCATCCAGGGCTTTTCCAGTGAGCTAGCTCTCCACATCAGGTGGACAAATATTGGAGCTGCAGCTTCAGCATCAGTCCTTCCAATGCATAGTCAGTGTTGATCTTCTTTAGGATTAACTGGTTTGATCTCCTTGCTGTCCAAGGGACTCTCAAGAGTCTTCTCCAGCACCACAGTTCAAAAGCATCATTTCTTTGGTGCTCAGCCTTCTTTATGGTCCAGCTCTCACATCCATATATGACTACTGTAAAAACCATAGTTTTGTCTATAAAGTCCTTTGTGGGGCAAAGTGACATCCCTACTTTTTAATATGCTATCTAGGTTTATCATAATTTTTCTTCCAAGGAGCAAGCATCTTTTAATTTCATGGCTGCCATCAACATCCACAGATTAATAAATAAATGAATACAGATATATAAATAAATTAATAAATAAAATTTTAAATTCACATCTCTTTACCAGTAAAAGTCTCTAATAGGCATTTTATAATAAATTTAGACTTCCCTGGTGGCTCAGCAGTAAAGACTCCACCTGCAGTGTGGGTTCAGTCTGTGAGTTGGGAAGATGTCCTGGGGAAGGAAATTACAATGCACTCCAGTATTCTTGCCTGGCGGTCTTCAGTTCACAGGGTTGCAAAAGAGTCAGACACAACCTAGCAGCTAAATATATTGACCCATGTGTTATGATATTGTATAAAGTGGGACATACTATCCCAGAATCCCTGTAAGAACTATTAATAGATTTATAATATACCTGTTTTGCAGATCAAAAAACCACAGCACAGGGGAAAAAAGGATACCTAGCATGCCCAAGGCCCCAAGATAGTGATCAGTAAAGTATTCATAAGGTTTCCCAGGTGGTGCAGTAGTAAAGAATCTGCCTGCCGAGGCAGGAGATGCATGATGATGCCCTCCTCACATGCCCCCACCTCACACCCACCAAGGACACCTTGCCCTGCTAGAGAGACTTCTGCATTCACTATTGGGCTGGCTCCATTTCCACATCTTTTCATTCTCCCAGAAACTCAGACAAGAATCAGACACATTTCCTTCATGGCTGCAAACTTCCTCTCCCATACTAGTGGCTCTTAAAAAACAGTGCCCAGTTACATGGCATCGCACTCCTCCACACCAACCAACTAGGATATCTATTCAAAAGAGACTGACATAGGGACTTCCCTGGTGGTCCAGTGATTAAGACTCTGTGCTTCCACCCCTACGAGAGGCCCAAGCACCTCAACTAGAGAGTGGCCCCTGCTCACTGCAATGAGAGAAAGCCCACACAGCAACGAAGACCCAGTGTAGCCAAAAATAAATGAATAAATATTTTTTTTTAAAGGAGAGACTGTGCCTTAAAACTCAGACACTTTTTTTTCCTTTCTTCCTTCTTTTTCTTTCTTTAAGTTAAACCCCCCCCCCCTTTTTTTTTGTCATTCCAAACTGTGCCTTTTGCCAATGCTGCATAATATAATAGCAGAGAAATCTCTCTAGAGGGAGTCACTTACTCATTTTCCTTAGGACCAAATGTAAGCAAGATGTAGGAAGAAATTAATGNTTGTCATTCCAAACTGTGCCTTTTGCCAATGCTGCATAATATAATAGCAGAGAAATCTCTCTAGAGGGAGTCACTTACTCATTTTCCTTAGGACCAAATGTAAGCAAGATGTAGGAAGAAATTAATGTATACTAATATCTTAAAACTCTGCAGAAATGTTTCCTGCTATTTACATTAACATTTAATATCTGGCCCATAAATCAGAGAAATACATTCTAGTTGTATAAATATAAATTTTAGTATTGATAGAGTCATTGAAATTCTGAAATATTCTTTAAAGATTACCTTTATATTAATCTGCTAATGAAAAGCAAGGTGATGGAATATTATTAAACTGAGCAATGTCTCCTATACACAGAGAATGTTCAAAGGTAAAGACTCCATAGGAGTAGAAATTTTTTTTATGACCTTGGTCAGGCTTTCAGATGTTAACAGATATTATTGCTCAAATGCCAAGAAAATGCCCAAGGGAGAGAAACTATGCAAAATTTAATGAATTTTTATCACTGGCAAGGCTTGGGTGTCATGCCAACATCCCTGTCACTGTCTCTTTCTACATTTCTGGTACACTGGCACCATATTCTCTCAATTCTAGAAGTTTTTATTCCATGGCCACTAGTATTCATAGTTTGTCTAATTCATTTCCTATGATTTAGTAAGCTCATGTTAATGATTGAAAGTTGTGGAAGAATATTCTTCTACTACTGTGTTTGTTTGTTTCCTAAATCACTCAAAGCCATAAATTTCAAATAGTGAAATTTTAGCTATTGAGGTGAGTTAAAAATAGAAGGCTAAGGAAAATGGAAGGAGACCTTTGGTTCCCTTCAGATAATCTCATGTGAGGCCATGTCCCACCAATGTGTAAAGTAAGCCCATCCTGTATAGCCAAGGGAACTACAAGTGTTAACATTCTTGCCTTTACATCTCTTTTCTCTGATGACTGCAGTGCATGACATCGTAAATTGTATTCAAACCTATAGAGTTCTGGAAGATCAGTGTGTGTACATTAGTCGCTCTGTCTCGTCTGACTGTTTGTGACCAATGGACTGTATGTAGCCCACCAGGCTCCTCCATCCATGGAATTCCCCAGGCAAGAACACTGGAGTGCATAGCTATTCTCTTCTCCAGGGGATCTTCCTGACCCAGGGATCAAACCCAGGTCTCCTATTCTGCAGGTAGATTCTTACCATATAGGCCACGAGCAAAGCCCTTTCTTGAAGATAAGGTTGTATAAATAATGTAAATTTAATTTTTGTTTTAAAGCCACTTTCACGGACACCAAGATGTTTCTAACAAACCCATCTTCATTTAAGGTTTAAGATAGCCGTTATATTCTCTTCTCATAAGAAATGACATCTAGTTCCACTAACAGCATTCATAGACTTTCGGAATGTTGCATTGACAAGACTCCTGAAGAGATAGTCTAGTTTATCACATTTTTCCGAACTCCACCTTGATTCTAATGAGAAAATTGAGACAAAAATATTTTAAAGAAGTAATATCATATGGATAATTCTGATCTACTGCAAGAAAGTGAAAGAGAGAAACTATCTCCTTGCTGAGAAAAGGATAAAGGATGACTCGCTTCAGATGTTTTTCTTAACATCACCTATACTAGCTATGTTCAGAGTAATGCTTCCAAGGCTCACTTGACTTCACACTTAAGGATATCTGGCTCTAGGTGAGTGATCACAACATCATGGTTATCTGAGTTATGAAGATCTTTTTGGTATAGTTCTGTGTATTCTTGCCACCTCTTCTTAACATCTTCTGCTTCTGTTAGGTCCATACCATTTCTGTCCTTTATAGAGCCCATCTTTGCATTAAATATTCCTTTGGTGTCACTAATTTTCTTGAAGAAATGTCTAGTCTTTCTCATCCTATAGTTTTTCTCTATTCCTTTGCACTGATCACTGAGGAAGGCTTTCTTATCTCTCCTTGCTATTCTTTGGAACTCTGTGTTCGGATGCATATATCTTTCCTTTTCTCCTTCGCCTTTAGTGGCTCTTCTTTTCTCAACTATTTGTAAGACCTTGTCTGACAACTATTTTGCCTTTTTCCATTTCTTTTTCTTGGGGATGGTCTTGATCACTGCCTCCTGTACAATGTCATGAACCTCTGTCCATAGTTCTTCAGGCACTCTGTCTATCAGATCTAATTCCTTGAATCTATTTGTCACTTCCACTGAATAATCATAAGGGAATTGATTTAGGTCATACATGAAAGGTCTAGTGGTTTTCCCTACTTTCTTCAATTTAAGTCTGAATTTGACAGCAAGGAGTTCATGATCTAAGGCACAGTCAGCTGCTGCTCTTGTTTTTGCTGGCTGTATAGAGCTTCTCTGTCTTCACCTGCCAAGAATATAGTCACTCTGATTTCGGTATTGACCATCTGATGATGGCCATGTGTAGAATCATCTCTTGTGTTGTTGTTGGGAAGAGGGTGTTTGCTATGTTCAGTGTGTTCTCTTGGCAAAACTCTATTAGCCTTCGTCCTGCTTCATTTTGTACTTCAAGGACAAACTTGCCTGTTACTACAGGTATCTCTTGACTTCCTACTTTTGCATTCCAGTACCTTGTGATGAAAAGAACACCCTTTTTTGATGCAAGTTATAGAAGGTCTTGTAGATCTTCATAGAGCCATTTGATTTCAGCTTCTTCAGCATTAGTGGTTGGGGCATAGACTTGGATTACTGTGATACTGAATGTCAGACAAATTCTTTACCACTGGGCCACCAGTGAAGCCTAATTAGAGTATCAGTTCAGTTCGGTTCAGTCACTCAGTCATGTTTGACTCTTTGTGACCCCATGAATCATAGCATGCCAGGCCTCCCTGTCCATCACCAACTCCTGGAGTTCACTCAGACTCACGTCCATCGAGTCAGTGATGCCATCCAGCCATCTCATCCTCTGTCATCCCCTTCTCCTGCCTTCAATCCCTCCCAGCATCAGAGTCTTTTCCAGTGAGTCAACTCTTTGCATGAGGTGGCCAAAGTACTGGAGTTTCAGCTTTAGCATCATTCCTTCCAAAGAAATCCCAGGGCTGATCTCCATCAGAATGGACTGGTTGGATCTCCTTGCAGTCCAAGGGACTCAAGGGTCTTCTCCAACACCACAGTTCAAAAGCATCAATTCTTTGGTGCTCAGCCTACTTCACAGTCCCAACTCTCACATCTATCCAAGACCACTGGAAAAACCATATCCTTGACTAGATGGACCTTTGTTGACAAAGTAATGTCTCTGCTTTTGAAAATGCTATCTAGGTTGGTCATAACTTTCCTTCCAAGGAGTAAGTGTCTTTTAATTTCATGGCTTCAGTCACCATCTGCAGTGATTTTGGAGCACCAAAAAATAAAGTCTGACACTGTTTCCACTGTTTCCCCATCTATTTCCCATGAAGTGATGGCACC
Organism: Raphicerus campestris; assembly: GCA_006410735.1. Lineage (NCBI taxonomy): Eukaryota > Metazoa > Chordata > Mammalia > Artiodactyla > Bovidae > Raphicerus > Raphicerus campestris. The sequence goes on from SJYW01001294.1 coordinate 11,665, forward strand.
AGATGCCATGATCTTCATTTTCTGAATATTGAGCTTTAAGCCAACTTTTTCACTCTCCACTTTCACTTTCATCAAGAGGCTTTTTAGTTCCTTTCACTTTCTGTCATAAGGGTGGTGTCATCTGCATATCTGAGGTTATTGAGATTTCTCCCAGCAGTCTTGATTCCAGCTTGTTTTTCTTCCAGTCCAGCATTTCTCATGATGTACTCTGCATATAAGTTAAATAAGCAGGGTGACAATATACAGCCTTGACGTACTCCTTTTGCTATTTGGAACCAGTCTGTTGTTCCATGTCCAGTTCTAACTGTTGCTTCCTGACCCGCATACAGGTTTTTCAAGAGGCAAGTCAGATGGTCTGGTATTCCCATCTCTCTCAGAATTTTCCATAGTTTATTTTGATCCACACAGTCAAATGCTTTGGCATAGTCAATAAAGCAGAAACAGATGTTTTTTCTGGAACTCTCTTGCTTTTTTGATGATCCAGTGGATATTGGCAGTTTGATCTCTGGTTCCT
>SJYW01001294.1:20869-44979 GCA_006410735.1 Raphicerus campestris
TTCTTCTCACCTTCTTCTTCTTCTCACCTTCTTCATCATCATCTTCTTCTTCTCACTTTCTTCTTCTTCTTCTTCTCACCTTCTTCTTCTTCTCACCTTCCTCTTCTTCTCTCCTTCTTCTTCGTCTTTTCCCTTCTTTTTGTTCTTCTTTTTCTTCTTCTCACCTTCCACTTCTTCTTCTCACCTTCTTCTTCTTATTCTTCACAACCTTCTTTTCTTCGTCTTGTTGTTCTCACATTCTTCTTCTTCTTATCAACTTCTCCTTCTTCTTCTCTCCTTCTTCTTCTTCTTTGCCTTCTCACCTTCTTTGTTCTTCTTCTTCTTCTCACCTTTTTCTTGTTCTTCTTCTTTCTTTCACCTTTTTTCCTTCTTCTCACCTTTTTCTTCTTCTTCTTATCAAATTCTCCTTCTTCTTCTCACCTACTTCTTCTTCTTTTTCTTACTTTATTTTTTCTTCTTCTTCTTCTTCTCACCTTCTTCTTGTTCTTCTTCTTCTCACCCTCTTCTTCTTCTTCTGACCTTCTTTTTCTTTTTCTCACCTTCTTCTTCTTTTTCTTATTCTTCTTCTCACCTTCTTTTTCTTCTCNTACTATCAGACAAGAAACAAATTGCCAGTCTATGTTCAATACAGGATACAGGATGCTTGGGGCTGGTGCACGGGAATGATCCAGAGAGATGATATGGGGTGGGAGGTGGGAGGGGGGTTCAGGATTGGGAACTCATGTACACCCATGGCTGATTCATGTCAATGTATGGCTAAACCAATACAGTATTTTAAAGCTAAATAAAGTAAAAATTAAAAAATAATAAATAAAAAGAACTAAAAGAGGAGGGAAATGGGCAGGGCACAATCTTTAAAAGAATGACATAGCCCAAAGATATATGACATCAACTGATTAGAACCAAATAAGTCTAAGATGATGGACAAGTTGACTTCCAGTAACAAGCTAAATTAGACTCCCACCAGCCCATTATAGTTTTGAGGCTGACCATCAAAGACCAAAAAGTGGGCAGTGGCCCAATTCCTGGAAATCTCCACCCCTTACCCCAAACAGTTGGATAATTACCCAGCCCATAAACACCACCACACTATGTTTCAAGGCCACTGTCACCATCTGAGATGGCCTGCACTCTGTCTGTGGAATATGTTTCTCTCTAAATAAACCCACTTCTTACCTATCACTTTGTCTCTCACTGAATTCTTTCTGTGATGAGATATCAAGGACCTTAGTTTCATTAAGTTTTGAGACCACATGTGTGATCTCAAAGACAAGGGTTCAAGTCCCAATTTGAGTTACTTGGTTTCAGAATGGTATTGAAAGCATCTATTGGATGATAAATAAGAATTGCAAAGATAAGAATCTAAATGTGAGACTCTGTTTACTAAGCACAGAATATAGACAAGCAGTGACTCTAAAGAGGAATATGTAGACTGACATATAATTAGTCATCTTTGCCTCTGGACAATGATCTATACACTTGGATATCTACATCTACCTCGTTTAGTCCTTGACTTTTCTAATGCTACTTTATGTGACCTCTACCTTTCAGATTTTCTTTTAGCTGACTTTGGTTTGGTGTTGGAGAGTACAGGTAATATGGTTACTCAACTCTGCTTCATCTTTGACCCAGGAGTCCTTTCAACATGCCCACTTTCTGCCAACATCCATAACTCCAACTTCAATTCCAAGTTTACATCCTAAAATAACCTTTCTTGAAGGCAATATCAGAATAATGGATACTAGGGACAGACTGAGCTTGAAAATGGTGTCTACCCGTGTTGCAAGCTTTCAATTTCTTCCCCTCAAAATATGTTACATGGGATTTCTCTGGGTACAAAATGATAACTCAAATATAAAATGAGGATCTCTATCATAACTAGGAACACATGAATTTACATTTCCATTGAATTATAAATGGTTAATAGGAGATCTTTTCCCTGGTCAGATTCTGAAGAAAGTGAGTAAGAAAAGAGAGGAGAATAAAGAGAAAGAAGAAACAGGAAGGACTCATTTCAAGGAAACTGAGGGTGGCAGATAAAACATTCGAAAACACTTCTGCCACCCAATGTTGCCTTACAGTCCAGTTGTGTGCACATAGGTGTCTCTTAAAGTTGAGGGATTTGATTTTAGTAAACATCTCAAGGTAACAGTTAGAAGAGATTAACAGAGCTAGGACTTTAGATGGTGATACAGTTTGTCTCAGTGAATGTCTTTCAATTGAATTCACCTCCTGTAAGAAGAGCCTTGAGGATGAATCATAGAGATATTCCAATGCCTTGAAGTTAGGCTGCCAAGATTTCCAGGAACACTCCCTTCTCCAGCTGCCCAGGGACTCAAAAGTATGTGCGACAGAAAACAAGGTGAGTCATTTTGGTATTTCTATCCACATGTAAGTATAAATAGGCTATCATCCCCTTCACAAAGATGGAGATAGATATAAGCAACTCTGTTCAGTCTCATTCTACCGTTATCACATCTTAGGAAATATTTCTCTTTCAAGCATTTGTTTCTAAAAATCCTTCTCAAGCATGATGTCCATTTTAAGATAGTTAAAGCATAATAAATCCTGATTAGAATCTGAAAGGCAAAAAAGTCTCACATACCCTTTAAAATGTTCATGATCTTCTCATCTGCTTTGTCTCCTATTTCTCTCTATACCTTTTCCAACCAATTTTTTCTACCTGTAGGCTCACTATTTAACTGATATTTAACTGGTTGGTAATGACTGAAGGGAAAAGTATCAAGAAGGGAAGGAGGGTATCAACACATATTTCCGGTACTGTCTTCTGATTTCTGAGGACATTCATACATTTTATCCTCATAGCCATCCTGTCATATAGTTACTATTGTCTCCATTTGATAGATGATAAAACTGAGGCTCAGAGAGGCTATGACTTATTCAAAGTCACAAAAATTGTGAGTGCAAGTATTGAGAATCGTCTTTTAAGACCAAATCCAACTCCTTATATTTCATCAGACACGAGTGGCTTCTTGACATACCACTACCTCATTTATCTTCATGGCCAAAAGAACCCCAGTTTTGTTCAGGGAGCCACTGCTTAGGGGAAAATGATTCTATCCCAGATGAGGTAGTATTTTGGATGAGTCTATGCCAATTAGGCAAACATCAGTTTCCTTGTCATTTGCAGTGGTATATGTGTGATCCAATTCTGGTCAATGAGATATTTGAAAAAACTTTTTGAGAAGTTTCTAGAAAAAATTTCATTGGTCTTAAAAAGCAAACAAAAATAATTTTCTTCAATCAGACATTGTTGTAATGTCTGGAATAGTGGCATCTATTTTTTGACCATGAGGCTCAACTTTAAGAACAAAATCAACATGTGAAGGAAGACAAATCAGAGGTGAAAAGAACCTGGGTCTTTGCTAATGTCATTGAGCAACTGAGTTAGCCAGCTCTGAAGCTGCCCTACTTGTGATGTAGAATAACAAATGCTTCTTGTTGTTTAAGACATTTAGAGGTAGGTTATCTATTTCTTACTAATGAAGGCATCCCAACAGATTAAAGCTGATTATTGGAGATACAGAGATGAAGTACCAACATGGCAAAGAACCCTGTTTCAGATTATGAATAATTAAAATCTTATGGAAATAAAGAAGTCAAGAGGAGAGTGAAAAAGTTGGCTTAAAGCTCAACATTCAGAAAACTAAGATAATGGCATTTGGTCCCATCACCTCATGGGAAATAGATGGGGAAACAATGGAAATAGTGTCAGACTTTGTTTTGGGGTGCTCCAACATCACTGCAGATGGTGACTGCAGCCATGAAATTAAAAGATGCTTACTCCTTGGAAGGAAAGTTATGACCAACCTAGATAGCATTTTCAAAAGCAGAGACATTACTTTGCCAACAAAGGTCCGTCTAGTCAAGGCTATGGTTTTTCCAGTGGTCATGAGTGGATGTGAGAGTTGGACTGTGAAGAAGGCTGAGCTGAATTGATGCTTTGGAACAGTGGTGTTGGAGAAGACTCTTGAGAGTCCCTTGCACTGCAAGATCTAACCCGTCCAATTCTGAAGGAGATCAGCCCTGGGATTTCTTTGGAGGGAATGATGCTAAAGCTGAAACTCCAGTACTTTGGCCACCTCATGAGAAGAGTTGACTCATTGGAAAAGATTCTGATGCTGGGAGGGATTGAGGGCAGGAGGAGTAGGGGATGACAGAGGATCAGATGGCTGGATGGCATCACTGATTCGATGGATGTGAGTCTGAGTGAACTCCAGGAGTTGGTGATAGACAGGGAGGCCTGGCATGCTGGGATTCATGGGGTCACAAAGAGTCGGACATGACTGAGCGACTGAACTGAATTGAAAGAAGTCACCTGTAGGAGCTTGTTTATCCACATGAGTCCATGCTAAGTCACATCAATCATGTCCAACTCTTTGTGACCCTATGAACTTTAGCCCACCAGGCTCCTCTGTATACAATGCTAAATAAGCATCTGAATGATATTCTAGAGCAAAATCCTCTGCAAATGTTCACAGATTATCTCTCTTTCAGTCTTTAAAGCTTCATCATATTGGCTGCATGCTGGAATCACAGAAAAGCTTTGAAAATACTGAGACTGCCCCTCACCCCACCAGAGATTCTGATTTAATTAGCCTTGGGTATGACTTTGGTTTGAGAGTTTAAAAAATTCCCAGCATGTTTGATATGCAGGCAAGGTTGAGTATCACTGTTCTATAAGCTATGCCTGAAACAAGCAAATGGCATTGTTTCAAATGCTTGATTACCCCAGAAGATAACCCCGGCTTGGCCACATTATACTACATTGATCTGTATTCCCTTTCCCCAAGAATATATCAATTTTCCCAGGAGCAGAGGTGGAAATAGAAGCAAGCTGGAAAAAAGTTCTGAGCACAGAAGGCCAGGGTACTTGGAGTTCTGAGAAATGAACTTCTAGGCAGTAAATGAGAAGGAACTCTGGCTTACAAACCAAAACATCTAGGTTTGATTGCTGGTCTCATCAATTCCTTAGGATCTCGGGAAATCACTTTCTGACTCTGGACAGCCATGCTCTTACAGGCAAGACAGGGTTAATAATTCCTCTACTTTCCTCTTGAGTGTTTTGAGGGTCAAATTAAATTGCATATGCGATCATCCAGGTGTGAGGTTTTGTGAATAAAAAAGAACAAACTTTACAGACTATCACTCACTAGTTATCCTAGGCTTGAATCACTTTGCAATAACTTCAGTTTTCTCATTCTTTCACACTCATTGTTATCCCTTGCAGAACTTTCAGGAGTCACAAATGCCCAGGTCCAACTGTTCAGGGTGGAAGCTGTGCATTGGTACTTTTTTAAACTTCCCTGTTCTTTCTTACAGGCAGCCAACAGTCTCCAAACCTATATGCATCTTAACAGCAGTGTGCTGTTGATTTGTTTTCCTTCTTAGTANGCTGGGAGGGATTGAGGGCAGGAGGAGTAGGGGATGACAGAGGATCAGATGGCTGGATGGCATCACTGATTCGATGGATGTGAGTCTGAGTGAACTCCAGGAGTTGGTGATAGACAGGGAGGCCTGGCATGCTGGGATTCATGGGGTCACAAAGAGTCGGACATGACTGAGCGACTGAACTGAATTGAAAGAAGTCACCTGTAGGAGCTTGTTTATCCACATGAGTCCATGCTAAGTCACATCAATCATGTCCAACTCTTTGTGACCCTATGAACTTTAGCCCACCAGGCTCCTCTGTATACAATGCTAAATAAGCATCTGAATGATATTCTAGAGCAAAATCCTCTGCAAATGTTCACAGATTATCTCTCTTTCAGTCTTTAAAGCTTCATCATATTGGCTGCATGCTGGAATCACAGAAAAGCTTTGAAAATACTGAGACTGCCCCTCACCCCACCAGAGATTCTGATTTAATTAGCCTTGGGTATGACTTTGGTTTGAGAGTTTAAAAAATTCCCAGCATGTTTGATATGCAGGCAAGGTTGAGTATCACTGTTCTATAAGCTATGCCTGAAACAAGCAAATGGCATTGTTTCAAATGCTTGATTACCCCAGAAGATAACCCCGGCTTGGCCACATTATACTACATTGATCTGTATTCCCTTTCCCCAAGAATATATCAATTTTCCCAGGAGCAGAGGTGGAAATAGAAGCAAGCTGGAAAAAAGTTCTGAGCACAGAAGGCCAGGGTACTTGGAGTTCTGAGAAATGAACTTCTAGGCAGTAAATGAGAAGGAACTCTGGCTTACAAACCAAAACATCTAGGTTTGATTGCTGGTCTCATCAATTCCTTAGGATCTCGGGAAATCACTTTCTGACTCTGGACAGCCATGCTCTTACAGGCAAGACAGGGTTAATAATTCCTCTACTTTCCTCTTGAGTGTTTTGAGGGTCAAATTAAATTGCATATGCGATCATCCAGGTGTGAGGTTTTGTGAATAAAAAAGAACAAACTTTACAGACTATCACTCACTAGTTATCCTAGGCTTGAATCACTTTGCAATAACTTCAGTTTTCTCATTCTTTCACACTCATTGTTATCCCTTGCAGAACTTTCAGGAGTCACAAATGCCCATGTCCAACTGTTCAGGGTGGAAGCTGTGCATTGGTACTTTTTTAAACTTCCCTGTTCTTTCTTACAGGCAGCCAACAGTCTCCAAACCTATATGCATCTTAACAGCAGTGTGCTGTTGATTTGTTTTCCTTCTTAGTGTTCAAAGAGCCCTCGGCTCAGACCTGCCTGTTGGAGATGAATGAGTCAGAGGCTGGGGCAGCTGCAATACCCATCATCCTACAAAGAATGGCTCTGGGAAGCCGCCTCCGGTCCCCTGCTTCCTCTCTGACTGCAGCTTCTGAGTCCGGAGGGGGCCTTCTATTCTGAGTCATCATTGTGTATCAACAGCCCTGCAGACAGGTCCAGGCTCATCCCGGCCCAGCCGCAGATGTCTCCTATTCGGTTTATTCCATTCACAGGCTCTGCTGAGAAAGAGCTCCCCTGGGCCCTACATGATATGTGCATCCTGGGTACATCTGGGTACCACCTGCAGGTCATTCGGAGGCCACACAAAAGCAGGAGACAGGGGGGAGAGAAGAAATTTTAAAATCTTTCCACCCTGCAGCTCTATATGCAATTCCATCTGCTTCTTTAAGAAACCATTTCAGACTCATCATAAATTCATAGAATTAGAATACTGTACAGGCTTAAGGACATGCAGGTCAATTCTTACCAACACTAACGTCTCTTGTAGAATGTGCCCACAGGGACTCTCAGGTCTTTGGGTACCACCTTTTGATTTGGACTTTGGATAAATGGGCAGCTCTTGAAAGGACTGGTGACCCAGGAAAACAGGGCATTGTAGAGAGCTCATTCAGGGAAGAGGCATCCTGGAGGGCCCTATGGATGGATGGAGAGGACTGAGACCTTTAACCCTGTAGGACAGAGAGGGGGCAGCATCAAGTCCTACATATTATGGACCACCCATTCTTACTAATAATCAGGCAACCTGCTTCTACCTCCTCTCCTAAGCTTACCAATAGTTTTCTCCTTGTTGTACTTGATACTCAAACCATTATTTCTCTCACTAGACTGTGAGCTCCTAAAAGACAGAACACATATTTGATTCATATTAAAATCTCCAGATGGGCTCTTTACAGTCGTTCAGTTCAGTTCACTTGTGTCCAACTCTGTGACCCCGTGGACTACAGCATGCCCAGCCTCCCTGTCCATCATCAACTCCCAGAGTTTACCCAAACTCATGTCCATTGAGTCGGTGATGCCATCCAACCATCTCATCCTCTGCCATCCCCTTCTCCTCCTGCCTTCAATCTTTCCCAGCATCAGGGTCATTTCAAATGAGTCAGCTCTTTGCATCAGGTGGCCAAAGCACTGGAGTTTCAGCTTCAACATCATTCCTTCCAAAGAACTCCCAGGACTGATCTCTTTAGAACGGACTGGTTGGATCTTCTTGCAGTCCAAGGGACTCTCAGGAGTCTTCTTTAACACCACAGTTCAAAAGCCTCAATTCTTCAGCACTCAGCTTTCTATATAGTCCAACTCTGACATCCATACATGACTATTGGAGAAACCATAGCCTTGACTAGATGGACCTTTGTTGACAAAGCTATGTCTCTGCTTTTTAATATGCTGTCTAGGAAGGTCATAGCCTTTCTTCCAAGGAGCAAGCGTCTTTTAATTTCATGGCTGCAGTCACCATCTGCAGTGATTTTGGAGCCCAACGAAATAAAGTCTGCCACTGTTTCCAGTATTTCTCTATCTATTTGCCATGAAATGATGGGACTATATGCCATGATCTTANACCACCCATTCTTACTAATAATCAGGCAACCTGCTTCTACCTCCTCTCCTAAGCTTACCAATAGTTTTCTCCTTGTTGTACTTGATACTCAAACCATTATTTCTCTCACTAGACTGTGAGCTCCTAAAAGACAGAACACATATTTGATTCATATTAAAATCTCCAGATGGGCTCTTTACAGTCGTTCAGTTCAGTTCACTTGTGTCCAACTCTGTGACCCCGTGGACTACAGCATGCCCAGCCTCCCTGTCCATCATCAACTCCCAGAGTTTACCCAAACTCATGTCCATTGAGTCGGTGATGCCATCCAACCATCTCATCCTCTGCCATCCCCTTCTCCTCCTGCCTTCAATCTTTCCCAGCATCAGGGTCATTTCAAATGAGTCAGCTCTTTGCATCAGGTGGCCAAAGCACTGGAGTTTCAGCTTCAACATCATTCCTTCCAAAGAACTCCCAGGACTGATCTCTTTAGAACGGACTGGTTGGATCTTCTTGCAGTCCAAGGGACTCTCAGGAGTCTTCTTTAACACCACAGTTCAAAAGCCTCAATTCTTCAGCACTCAGCTTTCTATATAGTCCAACTCTGACATCCATACATGACTATTGGAGAAACCATAGCCTTGACTAGATGGACCTTTGTTGACAAAGCTATGTCTCTGCTTTTTAATATGCTGTCTAGGAAGGTCATAGCCTTTCTTCCAAGGAGCAAGCGTCTTTTAATTTCATGGCTGCAGTCACCATCTGCAGTGATTTTGGAGCCCAACGAAATAAAGTCTGCCACTGTTTCCAGTATTTCTCTATCTATTTGCCATGAAATGATGGGACTATATGCCATGATCTTAGTTTTCTGAATGTTGAGCTTTAAGCCAACTTTTTCACTCTCCTCTTTCACTTTCATCAAGAGACTCTTTAGCTCTTCTTCGCTTTCTGCCATAAGGGTTGGCTCTCAGTAAAAATTGTGTAAATGAGTGGATGGTGCATAGATAAATAAAGAAGGGATAGAGTGAGACTGATCAGATTCTTTTCTCAAACAACTGAAAAGCAATGGCTTCCTGTAATAGTTAAGTGTTACCCAAGTAGAAGAGGAGTAGGAAGAGAGGATTAGAGTGAGTTTTAGGAAGTTACAATTGTCTTTGGATGAGCAGTGTCTCTGCCTCCTCCTCTGACCCTGTCATATCATTTCAGCAAACAACCAATTCTCTGCCTGCCTTTTAAGTTATTTTGCTCCACACTGGAATTCTCTCATGGGCACTCAACAAGTTCCTTATTGATGCCCATTGAGTGGAAATGCTGGTTCCTAATCATTCCTCCAATGTAACCCCATCCCCAGTAACATCCATAATAACTCCATCCTCAAGGAAAAGACTGAGCTTAGGTTGTGTTTTATTTTCTTTGCTCTTTCATGGTTTACCCTGGTTCAGCCACAGCAAAATTTGGCCAGAGCTGACAAAATCACCTGGAGACACGGCGATGAAAGTGAAAGTGTTAGTCACTCAGTCGTGTCTGACTCTTTACGACCCCGTGGACTGTAGCCCACCAGGCTCCTCTGTCCATGGGATTCTCCAGGCAAGAATATTGGAGTAGGCTGCCATTTCCTTCTCCCAGGATCTTCCCAACTCAGGGATAGAACTCAGGTCTCCTGCATTACAGGCAGATTCTTTACTGTCTGAGCCACCTAAGGGAAGCCCCATTGCCAGGGGACATGGCAATGTCAAGACTAAATCTGCTAACAGATGCTCTGATCTCCATCATCTTTGCCAGAGCTTGGAAAACCAGTTCCCTGGGGAGTGATGAGTTATGCATGGAGACACATTCTCATCCAGAGTTTTAAACTTTACAAGATTTCCCAGGTAAAAAGCGTAGTAACGCTCCATGTCAAACGGTGGCCTTCTTGTATTTCCTGCTTGTAATTCCTGTTGTAGAGAAATAGAGCTGTGCTCAGTTTTATTTTGACACCACTTTACTTGAAGGGTTGGCTTTCTCAGTTGAGCTGCTACAACAGCAGTGTTTCAGTCTTAAGGAAATTTAGTACTGCTTTTATTTTTTCCAATCACATCTGTCTAACCAGAAAGCAGATGCTGGTGGTTCTTACCCCAAGATGATTCCCAGTGTGTGCATTTGTTTCTGTTCACCTGTACAGGGACTTTAACAGAAATAAAGTATCTAATGGAGCAAGCAGAAAGATGCAGATCTGAAGTCAAACACTGCTTCAATTCAAAATTAATTAACATTTATTCAGCATTTACTATGCTTCAGGCTGTTTCTCTCCACGTATTTTGTTTAATCTTTAGATAAGTTCTGAGATAGATATTACCATAGCCAATTAACGAAAGAAAATATTGAGGCTCAAGATGATACAATAGGACTTTTTTTTTAAGTAGATGAAACAAAAGTATGTTTGTGGTAAAAATCACAAAGAAGTAGGATAATTGTGTTCTTTTTGCATGTTGTTGTTGTTGTTCAATTGCTAAGTCATGTCTGATTCTTTTCAACCCCATGGACTGCAGCATGCCAGGTTTCCCTGTTCTTTACCCTCTCCCAGAGTTTGCTCAAACTCATGTGCATTGATTTGATGATGCCATCCAACCACCTCATCCTCTGTATTTGATGATGCCATCCAACCATCTCATCCTCTGTTGTCCGCTTCTCCTCCTGCCTTCAATCTTTCCCAGCATCAGGGTCATTTCAAATGAGTCAGCTCTTTGCATCAGGTGGCCAAAGCACTGGAGTTTCAGCTTCAACATCATTCCTTCCAAAGAACTCCCAGGACTGATCTCTTTAGAACGGACTGGTTGGATCTTCTTGCAGTCCAAGGGACTCTCAGGAGTCTTCTTTAACACCACAGTTCAAAAGCCTCAATTCTTCAGCACTCAGCTTTCTATATAGTCCAACTCTGACATCCATACATGACTATTGGAGAAACCATAGCCTTGACTAGATGGACCTTTGTTGACAAAGCTATGTCTCTGCTTTTTAATATGCTGTCTAGGAAGGTCATAGCCTTTCTTCCAAGGAGCAAGCGTCTTTTAATTTCATGGCTGCAGTCACCATCTGCAGTGATTTTGGAGCCCAACGAAATAAAGTCTGCCACTGTTTCCAGTATTTCTCCATCTATTTGCCATGAAATGATGGGACTATATGCCATGATCTTAGTTTTCTGAATGTTGAGCTTTAAGCCAACTTTTTCACTCTCCTCTTTCACTTTCATCAAGAGACTCTTTAGCTCTTCTTCGCTTTCTGCCATAAGGGTTGGCTCTCAGTAAAAATTGTGTAAATGAGTGGATGGTGCATAGATAAATAAAGAAGGGATAGAGTGAGACTGATCAGATTCTTTTCTCAAACAACTGAAAAGCAATGGCTTCCTGTAATAGTTAAGTGTTACCCAAGTAGAAGAGGAGTAGGAAGAGAGGATTAGAGTGAGTTTTAGGAAGTTACAATTGTCTTTGGATGAGCAGTGTCTCTGCCTCCTCCTCTGACCCTGTCATATCATTTCAGCAAACAACCAATTCTCTGCCTGCCTTTTAAGTTATTTTGCTCCACACTGGAATTCTCTCATGGGCACTCAACAAGTTCCTTATTGATGCCCATTGAGTGGAAATGCTGGTTCCTAATCATTCCTCCAATGTAACCCCATCCCCAGTAACATCCATAATAACTCCATCCTCAAGGAAAAGACTGAGCTTAGGTTGTGTTTTATTTTCTTTGCTCTTTCATGGTTTACCCTGGTTCAGCCACAGCAAAATTTGGCCAGAGCTGACAAAATCACCTGGAGACACGGCGATGAAAGTGAAAGTGTTAGTCACTCAGTCGTGTCTGACTCTTTACGACCCCGTGGACTGTAGCCCACCAGGCTCCTCTGTCCATGGGATTCTCCAGGCAAGAATATTGGAGTAGGCTGCCATTTCCTTCTCCCAGGATCTTCCCAACTCAGGGATAGAACTCAGGTCTCCTGCATTACAGGCAGATTCTTTACTGTCTGAGCCACCTAAGGGAAGCCCCATTGCCAGGGGACATGGCAATGTCAAGACTAAATCTGCTAACAGATGCTCTGATCTCCATCATCTTTGCCAGAGCTTGGAAAACCAGTTCCCTGGGGAGTGATGAGTTATGCATGGAGACACATTCTCATCCAGAGTTTTAAACTTTACAAGATTTCCCAGGTAAAAAGCGTAGTAACGCTCCATGTCAAACAGTGGCCTTCTTGTATTTCCTGCTTGTAATTCCTGTTGTAGAGAAATAGAGCTGTGCTCAGTTTTATTTTGACACCACTTTACTTGAAGGGTTGGCTTTCTCAGTTGAGCTGCTACAACAGCAGTGTTTCAGTCTTAAGGAAATTTAGTACTGCTTTTATTTTTTCCAATCACATCTGTCTAACCAGAAAGCAGATGCTGGTGGTTCTTACCCCAAGATGATTCCCAGTGTGTGCATTTGTTTCTGTTCACCTGTACAGGGACTTTAACAGAAATAAAGTATCTAATGGAGCAAGCAGAAAGATGCAGATCTGAAGTCAAACACTGCTTCAATTCAAAATTAATTAACATTTATTCAGCATTTACTATGCTTCAGGCTGTTTCTCTCCACGTATTTTGTTTAATCTTTAGATAAGTTCTGAGATAGATATTACCATAGCCAATTAACGAAAGAAAATATTGAGGCTCAAGATGATACAATAGGACTTTTTTTTTAAGTAGATGAAACAAAAGTATGTTTGTGGTAAAAATCACAAAGAAGTAGGATAATTGTGTNAGCCCCATTGCCAGGGGACATGGCAATGTCAAGACTAAATCTGCTAACAGATGCTCTGATCTCCATCATCTTTGCCAGAGCTTGGAAAACCAGTTCCCTGGGGAGTGATGAGTTATGCATGGAGACACATTCTCATCCAGAGTTTTAAACTTTACAAGATTTCCCAGGTAAAAAGCGTAGTAACGCTCCATGTCAAACAGTGGCCTTCTTGTATTTCCTGCTTGTAATTCCTGTTGTAGAGAAATAGAGCTGTGCTCAGTTTTATTTTGACACCACTTTACTTGAAGGGTTGGCTTTCTCAGTTGAGCTGCTACAACAGCAGTGTTTCAGTCTTAAGGAAATTTGGTACTGCTTTTATTTTTTCCAATCACATCTGTCTAACCAGAAAGCAGATGCTGGTGGTTCTTACCCCAAGATGATTCCCAGTGTGTGCATTTGTTTCTGTTCACCTGTACAGGGACTTTAACAGAAATAAAGTATCTAATGGAGCAAGCAGAAAGATGCAGATCTGAAGCCAAACACTGCTTCAATTCAAAATTAATTAACATTTATTCAGCATTTACTATGCTTCAGGCTGTTTCTCTCCACGTATTTTGTTTAATCTTTAGATAAGTTCTGAGATAGATATTACCATAGCCAATTAACGAAAGAAAATATTGAGGCTCAAGATGATACAATAGGACTTTTTTTTTAAGTAGATGAAACAAAAGTATGTTTGTGGTAAAAATCACAAAGAAGTAGGATAATTGTGTTCTTTTTGCATGTTGTTGTTGTTGTTCAATTGCTAAGTCATGTCTGATTCTTTTCAACCCCATGGACTGCAGCATGCCAGGTTTCCCTGTTCTTTACCCTCTCCCAGAGTTTGCTCAAACTCATGTGCATTGATTTGATGATGCCATCCAACCACCTCATCCTCTGTATTTGATGATGCCATCCAACCATCTCATCCTCTGTTGTCCGCTTCTCCTCCTGCCTTCAATCTTTCCCAGCATCAAGGTATTTTCCAACGAGTTGGCTGTTCACATCAGGTGGCCAAAGTGTTGAAACTTCAGCTTCAGCATCAGTCCTTCCCATGAATGAATATTCAAGGTTGATTTCCTTTAGGATTGACTGGATGGATCTCCCAGCTGTCCAAGGGGCTCTCAAGAGTCTTCTCTAGCACCACAATTTGCAAGCATCAATTCTTTGGTGCTCAGCCTTCTTTATGGTCCAACTCTTACATCCATATATGACTACTGGTAAAACCATTGCTTTGACTATACAGACCTTTGTTAACAAAGTGGTGTTTTTGCTTTTTAACATGCTGTCTAGGTTTGCTGTAGCTTTTCTTCCAATTTCCTGACCTCAGTGACCGATTTTGGAGCCCAAGAAAACAAAATCTGCCACTGTTTTCATTTTTTTCACATCTTTCTGCATGATAGAATTTTAAATTGTGGTAGACTCTTTATGGAGAAGGTAATGGCACCCCACTCCAGTACTCTTGCCTGGAAAATCCCATGAACAGGGGAGCCTGGTGGGCTGCAGTCCATGGGGTTGTGAAGAGCCGGACATGACTGAGCAACTTCCCTTTTACTTTTCACTTTCATGCATTGGAGAAGGAAATGGCAACCCACTCCAGTGTTCTTGCCTGTAAAATCCCAGGGACAGGGGAGCCTGGTGGGCTGCCATCTATGGGGTCACACAGAGTCTAATATGACTGACGCGACTTAGCAGCAGCAGACTCTTTATAGTTTCTGCCCCTCCCCCCTTAAAACTCTGCAGTAATTATGCATTATTTTTAAAGTGAATAAGATATATAAACAAAATAAACATGATATTAAAAAAAAAACAACAACAACTTAGAGGCTACAGTTGCTCCTAGTTGGTTGTTATTTAGCTCCTGAGTCAAGATCTTAAGATTTTTTAAAATATCTATTTGATGTATTTGTCTATTTGCTAGGTTTTAGTTGTAGCATGAAGGATTTTTAGTCACACGGTATGTAGGATCTAGTTCCTTGGCCAGGGATGGAACCCAGAACCTTGACATTGGGAGAGCAGAGTCTTAGCCACTGGACCACCAGGGAAGTCCTTATCTTAGATTTTTCTGATGGAAAACTCTCACTTGAATCTCTCTACTTATGAGGCTGCCAGGAGCATAGGTACTGGAAAAGATCAACCCTATCTATGGGCTTCCCTGAGACGTGACCTGCCCTGTGGAAAGGAAATGGACTAAAGCCATCACTGTCATCTCAGACAGCTTCTTATCCTATCACCTTTCTTACATTTCTTTAGGCTCTCACCACTAGATTCATTATTATCATTATCAGGATTCCAAATTCCCTTTTATCCAGGGTCAGTGAGCTGTGGGTATGCAACATTTCAAGTGCAAGTTCACTTTCAAGACACACTATGAAGTGAATTCTGAGCTCAGGAATGAGGGTCCTGCCGAAGAGCATTTAAGAGGCACTGACATCATGTCGGTGGCTGCTGCTCTGTTATGGCTGGACAAGGCTGACTTTACTCAACTACATTACCTGGTTTTGTCAGTCTTCCAACAAAAGCATTTTGCCAGATGAGAAAACAGACCTTGAGATTCTAAGGGACATTTTGACTTAATTCAGATCACTCCTCTGTCAAAAAGAGTTCAAGATTGGCTTCAAGCAAGACTTTTAAACCATACTGGTAGGCAAATAGGAATTTTTAAATCACAACCACAAAAAATAGAAGGAAGGAGATAATCAACCAGACAAGCTGATATACATTCTGGGAGGTACAAATATCACCCTGATTTTCTCTGCAGCCAGGACAAAAGATAACTATGAGAAATTATCTCATTCTTTTTACTGCAGAGTAGTGGTAGATGTGGGGAAAAAATGCTTTCTCGAAACGGCAGAGCTCTTTCTAATCTGGTAGTAAAGCCTAAATGAAATTCTTTATAGGAGACATTAAAAACTGGCAATGACCTTAACAACAAATACACCAAAATGAGTTTCATATGGCTTTTCTTTTAAGCTACAAATTATTTTAAAGCTATAGGGACTTATATTTTCCTTATGTCATTAAAGTCTCACAAAAACTCTATGAAGTAGTATTTATTATCACCTTTTGCAAATTAAGAAATGGAGACAACATGGATAAGAAGCTCTCACAACATCATCCAGCCAATAATTGATAGAGCCTGGCTTGAGCTCAGCTTTGACATCTTAAATTCTGAGGATAAAACATCAAAATACAAGTACATAAAAGAGATTAGGCAAATTTTCCAAAATGTAGTCTCCCAGTTGTCTCACTTAAGCCAACAATAAAACTTATATCTTAGAAGTGAATAGACACTATATCACAATTTTTTAAAAAAATATTTCTCTTTTCTAGACTTTTAATAAATAGTTTATTAGAGACTGTACTCTAGTAAAAGTTGCAGGTTGAGGACACTCTAAAAGATTTCAGGCATACCTCACACAGGCCTAATAATTTACAGGCACAGTAATTGTGCTCTGCTTTTATTCCACTTCACAAATATTGCATTTCTTTTAACGAATTGAAGGTTATGGAAACCCTTTGTCAAGCAAGTCTATTGGAACAATTTTTCCAACAATGGTTACCCATTTGGTGTCTCTGTGTCAGATTTTGTTATTTCTCTCAGTATTTCAAACTTTTTATTATCATTGTGTTTGTTATGGTGGTCTGTGATCACTGATCATTCATATTTCTATGACAAAAATATTACGACTCACTGAAGGCTCAGATGATGACTAGCACTTTTCAGTAATTTCAGTTTTTTTAGTTTAGGTCCATACATTTTTTTTCAGACATAATGCTATTGCACACTGAATAGATTATAGTATATTGTAAATGTAACTTGTATATGCACTGGAAAGCAAAGAAATCTGTAAGACTTGCTTTATTGCAGTGTTCATTTTATTGTAGTGGTCTGGAACGAACCCTGCAAAATCTCTGAGATCTACCTGGACCTAAAGTCACAGAGGTAGGTTTTGGCTCAGCCAGGTTAAAACCAATCCACTAACTATTGCTAGTCACAGATTCTCACCTGAAATCAAATCAGTCTTTCCCTATCTACAGTCATACTTCTTGAGGTTTAGGGATGGGTACTAGACACACACACACACACACACACACACACACACACACATATATATATAAGTTTTTATATTACATTGGAGTACAATTAATTAACAACGTTGTGTTAGTTTTAGGTATATACAGCAAAAGTGATTAAGTTTTACATACACATGTATCCATTCTTTTTTAAATTCTTTTCCCATGTAGGTTGTTACATAATACTGAGCATAATAGAGCTCCCTGTGCTATACAGCAGGTCTTTGTTGATTATCCATTTTAAATATAACAGTATGTGCATGTCCATCCCAAACTTCCAGTCTATCCTTCCCCCCACTTTTCTTTCCTAGTAACTATAAATTGATTCTCTAAATCTGTGAGTCTGTTTCTCTTTTGGAAATAAGTTCACTTGTATCATTATTTTTTAGATTTTGCATATAAGGGATATCATATTATGTTTCTCTTTCTCCGTCTAACTCACTTCACTCAGCAGGACAATCTCTAGGTCCATTCATTCTGCTACAAATGGGACTATATATATAGTCCCATTTGTGTGTGTGTGTGTGTGTATATATATATACACACACATACATATATATATATATGTATATAATTTTTAATCTGAAATAAAATGGTCATCAAGTGCCTGGTGCTTCATAGGGCCCTGAAAAGTCTGAGAGAAGCAGCAGCAAACTGGAGGAGATTATGTAACAAATCCTCCTGGATGGTGTTCAGTGCGAGGAGTGAATTAAGGACATTCTCCTGGGAGAAAACCAAAAGGGAAGATTTTCAGGGAGATAAATTTCCATAGCCTCCATGTCTTCTTATTTTCTCTTCCACACAATGGTTTACATCCCTTAAAACCTGCACTCAGTCTCAGTGGCATTCCTGAAGCACAAACACTTAATGAACTCAGCTATGACTCATTGCAATAGCTCCCAGAGTAAAAAGTTGGCTGGAAAATGTTAGATGTCTTTCACAAAGGGAATACTTGCTGAAAAATGAAGAATGTTAGAACATCATCAACAGAATCACACTCTGTTACCATATGTAAGAATTTACATTATACCTGTATGTGCAGTTTAGCATAGCAAAATAGTCTATTATAAACATTAAAAAATTGCATGCTTTGAAACTGGATAACTCTTGGGCAAAGCCACACCCTGCCAGTGACTGGATCTGTGAAGATGTATTTTTACTTCTTGGACCTCAGCTTTCTCATCTATACAATACAGATAATAGTACTATGTTGTTCGGTTTTTTCAAGTATTCAGTTTATTATTACACAGGAAGCTATTGTACCTGACATATATAAATGTATAATAAATGTTAAGTAAAATGATTATAGGGCTTCCCAGGTGGCACTAGTGGTAAAGAACCTGCTTGCCAATTCAGGAGATGCAAGAGACTCGGGTTTGGGTCAGGAAGAAGATCCTCTGGAGAAGAGCACAGCAACCCACTCCAGTATTCTTACCTGGAGAATTCCATGGACAGAGAAGCCTGGCAGGCTTCAGCCCATAGGGTCACAAAGAGTGGACATGACTGAAGTGACTTAGCATGCATGCACTCACACATAATGATTATAATACATAAGGATCTAAGGAAAGAGCTGGAAGAATACAAGATTTATATGCTTAATTCTCATTATCAATGAATGAATTTAAACAAAATTCAAATGAAGGAGTAATTCATTCTTAATGATGCTTTATCAGTTAGTTTCTGCTGTGTAACAAATCATCCCTCAAATTTATATTATCACCCCCATGTTGCACTCATATCTTGGTTCCTCATTTCTCTCTCCTTTTCCATTCTTCTCCAACCCCAAATACATCTCAATGTGACTTCCTAGCTCCAATCCCAAAGGTAGCTCTGCCCCTATATTTTCTTGGATAAAAACCATCATGCTTCTCAACACAAAGGCTCTTCAGTTTAACAGGGTTCGCTCTTCTGAGACAGCAGTTGTGTGTTTCAACTCCTCTTCTTAGATAGTTTTTATTATTTTGTAAGTAGTGTTCTTTTTTAATCAAAGGAAAAATCAGCAGTGGCACCACAGCTGTAAAGCAAAAAAGAAAGAAAGCATTATCACTGGGTTGAGCACACTGATATATGCAAAACCATATAGGAAGCATCTCCTAAAACCCAAAAGGTCCCTCCTTTTTGACCTAAGTAAATAAAAAGAAAATAGTCCTGTTCCAAAGGCTTAATATAATAGAATGTGAAGTTAGTGAGAACTTCTGTGTTATCTCCTCATTACTGGGCCACTTTGGACCTGAAAAGATGACCTACTGGGACTCAGGGGACCCACAAATACACACATCCATGTTTGTGAAATTCCTAGGAAAATCTCAATATTGAAAATATAAAAATTTGAGTTGACTCTCATGACATGTTTTTCAGCTTTTCCCTAGTATACCAAAATTCCACATAATTTATATATATATATATANATGGAAACCCTTTGTCAAGCAAGTCTATTGGAACAATTTTTCCAACAATGGTTACCCATTTGGTGTCTCTGTGTCAGATTTTGTTATTTCTCTCAGTATTTCAAACTTTTTATTATCATTGTGTTTGTTATGGTGGTCTGTGATCATTGATCATTCATATTTCTATGACAAAAATATTATGACTCACTGAAGGCTCAGATGATGACTAGCACTTTTCAGTAATTTCAGTGTTTTTAGTTTAGGTCCATACATTTTTTTTCAGACATAATGCTATTGCACACTGAATAGATTATAGTATATTGTAAATGTAACTTGTATATGCACTGGAAAGCAAAGAAATCTGTAAGACTTGCTTTATTGCAGTGTTCATTTTATTGTAGTGGTCTGGAACGAAACCTGCAAAATCTCTGAGATCTACCTGGACCTAAAGTCACAGAGGTAGGTTTTGGCTCAGCCAGGTTAAAACCAATCCCACTAACTATTGCTAGTCACAGATTCTCACCTGAAATCAAATCAGTCTTTCCCTATCTACAGTCATACTTCTTGAGGTTTAGGGATGGGTACTAGACACACACACACACACACACACACACACACACACACATATATATATATATAAGTTTTTATATTACATTGGAGTACAATTAATTAACAACGTTGTGTTAGTTTTAGGTATATACAGCAAAAGTGATTAAGTTTTACATACACATGTATCCATTCTTTTTTAAATTCTTTTCCCATGTAGGTTGTTACATAATACTGAGCATAATAGAGCTCCCTGTGCTATACAGCAGGTCTTTGTTGATTATCCATTTTAAATATAACAGTATGTGCATGTCCATCCCAAACTTCCAGTCTATCCTTCCCCCCACTTTTCTTTCCTAGTAACTATAAATTGATTCTCTAAATCTGTGAGTCTGTTTCTCTTTTGGAAATAAGTTCACTTGTATCATTATTTTTTAGATTTTGCATATAAGGGATATCATATTATGTTTCTCTTTCTCCGTCTAACTCACTTCACTCAGCAGGACAATCTCTAGGTCCATTCATTCTGCTACAAATGGGACTATATATATAGTCCCATTTGTGTGTGTGTGTGTGTGTATATATATATATACACACACATACATATATATATCTGTCTCTTATACACATCTGAAATCTGTAAGACTTGCTTTATTGCAGTGTTCATTTTATTGTAGTGGTCTGGAACGAAACCTGCAAAATCTCTGAGATCTACCTGGACCTAAAGTCACAGAGGTAGGTTTTGGCTCAGCCAGGTTAAAACCAATCCCACTAACTATTGCTAGTCACAGATTCTCACCTGAAATCAAATCAGTCTTTCCCTATCTACAGTCATACTTCTTGAGGTTTAGGGATGGGTACTAGACACACACACACACACACACACACACACACACACACATATATATATAAGTTTTTATATTACATTGGAGTACAATTAATTAACAACGTTGTGTTAGTTTTAGGTATATACAGCAAAAGTGATTAAGTTTTACATACACATGTATCCATTCTTTTTTAAATTCTTTTCCCATGTAGGTTGTTACATAATACTGAGCATAATAGAGCTCCCTGTGCTATACAGCAGGTCTTTGTTGATTATCCATTTTAAATATAACAGTATGTGCATGTCCATCCCAAACTTCCAGTCTATCCTTCCCCCCACTTTTCTTTCCTAGTAACTATAAATTGATTCTCTAAATCTGTGAGTCTGTTTCTCTTTTGGAAATAAGTTCACTTGTATCATTATTTTTTAGATTTTGCATATAAGGGATATCATATTATGTTTCTCTTTCTCCGTCTAACTCACTTCACTCAGCAGGACAATCTCTAGGTCCATTCATTCTGCTACAAATGGGACTATATATATATATATATATATATATATATATATAGTCCCATTTGTGTGTGTGTGTGTATATATATATATATACACACACACATACATATATATATATATGTATATAATTTTTAATCTGAAATAAAATGGTCATCAAGTGCCTGGTGCTTCATAGGGCCCTGAAAAGTCTGAGAGAAGCAGCAGCAAACTGGAGGAGATTATGTAACAAATCCTCCTGGATGGTGTTCAGTGCGAGGAGTGAATTAAGGACATTCTCCTGGGAGAAAACCAAAAGGGAAGATTTTCAGGGAGATAAATTTCCATAGCCTCCATGTCTTCTTATTTTCTCTTCCACACAATGGTTTACATCCCTTAAAACCTGCACTCAGTCTCAGTGGCATTCCTGAAGCACAAACACTTAATGAACTCAGCTATGACTCATTGCAATAGCTCCCAGAGTAAAAAGTTGGCTGGAAAATGTTAGATGTCTTTCACAAAGGGAATACTTGCTGAAAAATGAAGAATGTTAGAACATCATCAACAGAATCACACTCTGTTACCATATGTAAGAATTTACATTATACCTGTATGTGCAGTTTAGCATAGCAAAATAGTCTATTATAAACATTAAAAAATTGCATGCTTTGAAACTGGATAACTCTTGGGCAAAGCCACACCCTGCCAGTGACTGGATCTGTGAAGATGTATTTTTACTTCTTGGACCTCAGCTTTCTCATCTATACAATACAGATAATAGTACTATGTTGTTCGGTTTTTTCAAGTATTCAGTTTATTATTACACAGGAAGCTATTGTACCTGACATATATAAATGTATAATAAATGTTAAGTAAAATGATTATAGGGCTTCCCAGGTGGCACTAGTGGTAAAGAACCTGCTTGCCAATTCAGGAGATGCAAGAGACTCGGGTTTGGGTCAGGAAGAAGATCCTCTGGAGAAGAGCACAGCAACCCACTCCAGTATTCTTACCTGGAGAATTCCATGGACAGAGAAGCCTGGCAGGCTTCAGCCCATAGGGTCACAAAGAGTGGACATGACTGAAGTGACTTAGCATGCATGCACTCACACATAATGATTATAATACATAAGGATCTAAGGAAAGAGCTGGAAGAATACAAGATTTATATGCTTAATTCTCATTATCAATGAATGAATTTAAACAAAATTCAAATGAAGGAGTAATTCATTCTTAATGATGCTTTATCAGTTAGTTTCTGCTGTGTAACAAATCATCCCTCAAATTTATATTATCACCCCCATGTTGCACTCATATCTTGGTTCCTCATTTCTCTCTCCTTTTCCATTCTTCTCCAACCCCAAATACATCTCAATGTGACTTCCTAGCTCCAATCCCAAAGGTAGCTCTGCCCCTATATTTTCTTGGATAAAAACCATCATGCTTCTCAACACAAAGGCTCTTCAGTTTAACAGGGTTCACTCTTCTGAGACAGCAGTTGTGTGTTTCAACTCCTCTTCTTAGATAGTTTTTATTATTTTGTAAGTAGTGTTCTTTTTTAATCAAAGGAAAAATCAGCAGTGGCACCACAGCTGTAAAGCAAAAAAGAAAGAAAGCATTATCACTGGGTTGAGCACACTGATATATGCAAAACCATATAGGAAGCATCTCCTAAAACCCAAAAGGTCCCTCCTTTTTGATCTAAGTAAATAAAAAGAAAATAGTCCTGTTCCAAAGGCTTAATATAATAGAATGTGAAGTTAGTGAGAACTTCTGTGTTATCTCCTCATTACTGGGCCACTTTGGACCTGAAAAGACGACCTACTGGGACTCAGGGGACCCACAAATACACACATCCATGTTTGTGAAATTCCTAGGAAAATCTCAATATTGAAAATATAAAAATTTGAGTTGACTCTCATGACATGTTTTTCAGCTTTTCCCTAGTATACCAAAATTCCACATAATTTATATATATATATATATATATATAGTGAGTTTGGACGTGTCTACAGTAATATTAACATCACCACATTCCAAGTATAAACACACACACCACCTCCAAATGTTTCTCTGTGTTCTTATAGGGATTTTTGCTTTGTTTTATTTTGATAAGAACAGAACCTGATATATACCTGCTTGAAGGCAACGGCAACCCACTCCATCACTCTTGCCTGGAGAATCCCACGGATGGAGGAGCCTGGTAGGCTGCAGTCCATGGGGTCGCAAAGAGTCGACCTGACTAAGCGACTTCACTTTCACTTTTCACTTTCACGCATTGGAGAAGGAAATGGCAACCCACTCCAGTGTTCTTGCCTGGAGAATCCCAGGGACGGTGAAGCCTGGTGTGGCGCCGTCTGTGGGATCGCACAGAGTTGGACGCGACTGA
This sequence comes from Raphicerus campestris, assembly GCA_006410735.1. Classification (NCBI taxonomy): domain Eukaryota; kingdom Metazoa; phylum Chordata; class Mammalia; order Artiodactyla; family Bovidae; genus Raphicerus; species Raphicerus campestris. Next base: position 44,639 of record SJYW01001294.1, read on the forward strand.
AGCGACTTAGCAGCAGCAGCTGTTAGGTAGGTAGAATAGGGAAATGGAGTCCAAAATGGTAGTGGCTAAAAAACAAGGAAGGTCAAAGAAAGATCCGAGGACCAGAGTGAAGATTTCAGGTGGAAAAAACAGCACTCCTGGCTAAGCCCAATTTGCATAGGGCGGGCCCAGGTGGAAGGAAACATATAAAAGGAAGAACCAAAGTGCTCTCTCTTTCTCTCTCTCTCTCTCTCTCTCTCTCTCTCTTTCTCTTCCGCATGCGTGCACTCTTTCTCTCCTGTCTCTTATACACATCTAGATGTGTATAAGAGACAGCTCTTTGTGACCCTATGAACTTTAGC